>CM021110.1:37891320-37943483 GCA_007115665.2 Sequoiadendron giganteum
ATTATTATGGTAGACATCATGTGACTTGATGTCAGTGCACATACCATAATGAAGATGTGTTATGAAGAATGTCATGTGACTTGACAATATTGAGAAAACATTTCATATCTTCGATATCACGTGTGAAGGTGATATCTCCACTTATTTGATTTGGAATATCTTCCCTAGCTAAGAGGGAGTTTTAATGAAAGTTAGCTTTGGTTAGATATAAATGATGATTTCTTATTGCATCATCATCATTTATATGTGATCGAAATTACTCATCAAATAAATATTTCTGAAAATAAGAAATTTGAATTTATGAGCATGAATAAAATTTGAAATAATAATTAATGTTCAAGTTTTGCATTATATAAATCGCAGGATGTTAAATGCTTAGATGGTTATGTTAGCCACCGATTAGTATCGGTTGGCTATAGGAGACCCGCGCCCTCAAGGGACACGTTCCATGAGAGGACACGTCTCTCCTTGGAGGCGCGTATCTTCTTGGAGGTGTGTCTCTTCCTTCAAGTACAAAGCATGATAGAAAACCTTGATTGTAGACATCGAATATAATAAATGTTCTACAATCAGGACATTCGAAATACAAAGAAGAAAATCTGACTTAGAATTCTTACACAGAATTTCAGACTTAAAATTTCCATAGGTTTCTTAGGACCCAAATTTGATAAGATTTGATTACATTTACAACAACAATGGGAGCTTCAATTCAGGAGTTTCTACAGTGCTTAATCAAGATTTTTTGTGCAGTAATCAATAGTTTTCAATAAAATAAAAGAGGGTTTGAGGGATTGGCACCATTCTTCATCTGGTGGACATTCCAGCTTCATGTTTGTATCTTCTTTGCTCAGGACATGATTTCTTCTTGAAGTGTGTGGCTCTTCTATCAAGGGTGTTTGAAGTTTTGAGGAGAAACATATTCTTTCTTGAGGTTTTTTCATCTTCTCCTTTGGCATCCATTTGCCTCAATTTTCAGGCTGGAGATTTCATTTTGTAGCCTTCTGCACTAGAATTTAAAAGTTTTCATCATTCTTGGCTGGCAAACTGGAATATTTTCTTAATTAAATAATCTAGAGCATTTCAGGTATGTCTATCATATGCAATCTCTTTGTTACGGTTATTTAATACCTTCTGCACTTTCATTTTGTTAATTTTAGCTCAGATTTGAGTTTTATGAGCAATTTTATGAAATCGACCCTTCTACTTTTGTCTAGAAACTTTCTCTAAAAAACTAAAAAAACACAAAAAGATAAGCAAAACTATAGGGGTTTTAGAAAGAGCCAGTTGGGCTCATCACAGTGGTATCAAAGCTCTATTCCTACCAGCCTATAGGGTTTTAAAAACATATGTGGCCTCACCAGGGGAGATTCAACAAGTATTATTCATGTAGGAGGCCTGAAAATCAACGTGATCCATTTGAGGAGTTTGAATTTGATAACCAGTTCAAAGATATTCCTTTTGATACCATGGGAGACAATGACGATAAAGATCCACTTAGGAATCAAGTTAATAATGATGAACTGGAAGCAAGAAGCGTCATGAGAGGACTGGTGATAGGACAGGAACAGGTGGCTAACGTGTTGCAAGAGCTCACTGCAATAGTTCAACAACTATCCCTTCTTAGGCATCAGAACTTGTTCCAAGATGACAATGCCAGTGTTGATGGTCAACCACGCATCAGGGTGACTCCAACACGTACATATGATAGGACCACTCGCCCTAAATTCGTCAGGAATGAGGCCGAGGAGGACATAGTTGAGGAGGGTGGAGAGATAAACTTTGCAGATAACATCATCATGAGTGGGATGATTTGCCTCTGAGAGTTAATGATCACCTTAACTTTGATAGATTCATGAGCCAGAAGAGGGAACATGGCAGGAACAGGGTAGATAGGAGGCCCAAAAATAGAAACTATGATCTTAAACATGCTACCAACAAACTCGCCTTATCCAATTTTGATGGCAATGGCAGAGTCACAACACGTGCATGGGTGAGTAAACTGGATACTTTCTTGACATTATGTCCCATGACAGAAGAGGATTCCATATGGTTTGTAGCTCTTCACTTGGATGGCATTGCTCATGACTGGTGGCACCATGGCATGGTCACACTACAACATGACATGATCAAGTTACCTATACGAAGTTCACTAATAGATTGGTTGAGAGGTTTGATAAACGTGATCCAAAACTTTACTTTAGGGATTTGGCTTAGCTTAAGCAGTTGGGCAGTTTAGAGTCATATATTGGAGAGTTTCAAAAACTCTCAGTCATGGTAACCGAGATTTCAGAGAGAAGGTTGGTTATTCTATTTGTTGAAGGGTTGTATGAGCCTATGAAAGGTTGGATCAAGGCATTCGATCCACCTACCTTGCAGGAGGCTATGAGGAAATATCGTAGCATGGAACTTACTGCTCTTCGTGGTAAGTCCAACACAAAATCATCTTCATCTTCTCATGATAGAAAATATGATCCAAAAAGAATAGAGGATGTGGAGCCAAAGAAAAAATTTGCAGCTCCTTTAGATCAAGAAACTATCAATGATTTATGAAGAAGGAAGCTTTGGTTTTATTGCAAAGGACCTTATGACATAAACCATGATTGTCCACTCAAGCCTAAGGGTAATAACAAACGAATGGAGTGGTTTTATGAGGAGGAAGACATGATTGTAATAACAGATCAGCAAGCTACTACGGAAGAGAATGAGACTGGAAAAGCTTCTACACAGTTGGGACACGATGCTATTTTGACCCTATTAGCATTATCTGCCAATACACATAGGGATTCATCATTCAGAATCAGGGGATTAGTGGATGGTCAATGATGTGTTGCTATGTTAGACACAAGAGCCACACATAATTTCATAGATGAGGATTTTGTTAACAGGTGCAAATTCTAGACAAAGGGTTTTGTTGGATTCCATGTTCGAGTTGCAGATGGTTATACTCTTACTTGCTCTAGATGGATTTGCAATCTCACACTTATGTTAGGTGACTATCTGTTACAAGCAAAATTTTATGTAGTCAACATGGGTGAGATGGACATTGTATTGGGTATGAGGTGGCTCCAGGACGTTGGTGAGTTTACCCTCAATACGCAAAATATGGAAATGAAATTTGAGGTACAGGGCAGGAAATTTGTGTTGAGGGGACTGGAAGAGGGGAGTTTGCGCTCGTTTTCTCTTATTAGAGCGAAGAACGATATGATTTAGGAGGGGTTTCAAACAGTTAATGACTCCGACAGTTCAGAGGGATGCAATTCTGATCAACATTGTGGTATAGTTCACTTGGTGAACAATCCTTTGTTTGAGGTGGATGCTATAGTACCTTACAATAATCCGCTCTATGAGATTAGTGTTGATCACACTCATGAGATGAGTGAACATGGTGTCGGGAATCCTATTAGTGTACCAGGACTTTGGATAGGGCTTGCTGAGGACACTTTTGGTGTGTACATGGTGAGGAGTGCATATAGTTTTTCTTTTAACCCTCATGTACATTATATTTGGCGGATGCACCGTTCGGTTGTGCATGGATTAGATGATTTTTATGACAACTTATCCTACGTATGGTTTGGAAGCAAGAATTGTCATTTTTTAGAGTTGCTTCCAAGTAATGCTCATGTTCTGGTGACACCTACGATTGAGTATGATTCAGTTTGGCAGGTCTTAGTGATAGTGTTGCAGGAATGGATTGGGCACATTTCACAGTTCTACCTATGGGATCCTGGTGGGTCTGGTGGTTTTGTGGCTTTGAGTTTTTCGATGAGAGATTGCTTGCAAACAAGCAATTTTAGCGAGGGCAGACTGTAATGTCCCCATTATAGCTCAGTTCAGGAGCATGTTGAGTTAGCCTATCTCTTGGACCCTTGTAGGCTAACAAGATTTGGTTATAGGGTCAGTGGCCTTATTTGGTGGGTTTTGTTGTTTCCATCCTTTGAGTTCAGTGATTGGTTCATAGCAGGCCTTAGTAGTATAGTGATTGACAACTTCTGACAACACGTCAATACGATGGGTTATGAGCAAGATATTAATATTTCAGTGAAATTAAAGTGTTCTAACTTTATTTGATGGAATATTATAAAGTTGACTTGACTTTATAATGAAGTAATCACTTAAATTTATTTAAGTGTGTATACACCTAAAATTGGTCTAGAGCATCTGATTAATTAAATACGAATTATTTAATTAATTATCCTAATTTCCTCTACTGTTGAATAAATAGAAATATTTATTTAATATAGTTCACATTCACTTTCTTCATAAATTCTTCTAAATCTCGTCTTAATTAAATAAACAAAAATAAATACTTTGTTCGATTTAATTATCATTTCCTTATTTCAATCTATCACATCGTTTCTAAATTAATTAAATAAAGATCAAAACACTTTATTGATTAAATTTCCATTATTCTATTTTAATTTAATAAACAACTATCCTATAGTTCGCTTTATTAAATTATTTATCTCTCCTTTGTTAATTCAAATAAATCAAAATATTTGAATTGTTGCACAAAGAATATTCCATCCATATTCTCTCAAAAATGAATTAGATTTCCTATGTCTAAACTATGTCTAATTTATGTCAAATTAATTGATTGAAACTTCACGAGAAGTTTTGGGAGACAAATTGGAGACAAATTTGGAATTTGATCTCTCAATCCTCCTCCATCAATTTTTCCTCTTCTCTTGCCTGGTGTTTTCATGGGTAGAGACAATCTCCATCTTTCTCTCAATCTCTTCAATCTCTCACCATTCAATCCTCCAGATTGAATCCAAGCCTCTCAAAGCTTTCCCTGTGCATTTCTACAACCAGGAAATCTATAAATACAAGCCTCATTCAACCAAGAAAGGATCCGGATAATCAAGGTTTTGCACTCTTACTCTGCAGGAATCCAGACATCAAGCATCAAGCATCCACACAATCATGCATTAAGAAATCAAGTTTTCAATCATGGCTGCCTCCTGTAGCTGCAATTATCTGTTTCACATCAATATCATGCTAGTTTAATTGATTTATCATTTGGCATTACATTATCATCATCTCGTTCTTTAGATAGTCATTTTAATAGTCTTATTTGCTTACACAATCTGAGAGCAATTTAGATTTAATAAATCTTTGGAGATAGAGAGCAATAGGACGCTTTCAATTGATTACTTTGTTGAATTGATTCAATTTGCTTAATCATTGATATAATGTCGTATTAAGAAGTGTTTTAAGTCTTATTCACTTATTCACCACTTACAATTTGGCACCCACCGTGGGGCACTAACCCCAATTTTATCAAAATTATCAATTTTTTGAAAAGTGTCACGCAGGTTCTCGACGTGTTTTTATTATAGCGCTTCCGTTAAAAGTTTTAGCGCTTTTGGTTGATGTTTTAGCGCTGTTGGGTTTTAGCACTTCCAGTCACTGTTTCAGCACTTACGGTTCATATTCTAGCACTTTCGGTTTTTAGCGCTTCCACTCATTGTTTCAGCGCTTCCGGTCTGTATTTCAGCGCTTTCGGTAATTTAGCACTTCCATGCCAAACTTCAGCGCTTCGGGTTCCTGTTTCGGCGCTTTTGAGTTTTAGCGCATCAGGTAACTATTTTAGCGCTTCGGTGTAATATTCCAGTGCTTTTGTAAAAGTCAGTTTGGATCCGACGCATCTGCGGCCAGATTTTAATTTTTTTTCACAGTTGGACTAAAATTGATCAATCTAGGATAGTCACTTCAAAGTTTTCTAAAATTGATCAATCTAAGATAGTCACTTTCTTGTTTTTCTTAAAGCAAATCTATCAATCCTAGGATAGTCACCGCATTTTTACAGTAGAAGTTAAAAAGAACATCATGATTTATGTGAAGCAACACCTTCACATAGATTATAAAATTTATTTTTGGGTATTTAAAATAGGACAAACTTATATGCTGTGCTTGTGGTGATTAGGCTTATGCTCTCCCCTTGACCAGGTGACCAAAGTGCCAGATTCACTTTTATTTCATGTCATTTACGCTTTGTTA
Source organism: Sequoiadendron giganteum (assembly GCA_007115665.2). NCBI lineage: Eukaryota > Viridiplantae > Streptophyta > Pinopsida > Cupressales > Cupressaceae > Sequoiadendron > Sequoiadendron giganteum. The sequence continues at coordinate 37,897,321 of CM021110.1, forward strand.
AATCCTTTAGCAAGCCTGTCGTAGTGGGAAAAAGTACTCACCCTACGAGAACGACCTAAGTGGGAACAACCAAAGCCAGGTTATCCAACCCACTATAATAAAAATGCAAGTTGTTGATGAAAGTCCAACTTGATGGTAGTAAGAAAGATAACCATCCCCAAAATATTTGTTCTAAAGATTGGGAGGTCTCTTGAGGGAGTTTATCTATTTGCCACACTGAACGGAACCCTATCTACGAGCCATAGAGTAGTTTCTCGCCGAGTCAGTATCCATACATTGTCATACTCACGGTGCAAGGGGAGGGAAGAATCTTCCCCCAAGACACTCACCATATAATTACCAAGGACCGCTTGCTCAAGGGATTCGGTATCCACTTCCATCACTTTGAGTACGCATTTGGCAACGACAAAAACACGGGCGCCCTCTAGGGGGTGACATGGCTGTGTGAGTCAACACAATTGCAAGATGTGGGCTGTGAGTATAATGATGACCTACTTGTCCTTAAGTGTGAGTCTGCTTGATTTGTATACAATTGTTAAAACAACCTGTCAAAATCAATAAAGATCATTCGTGATTTTTGAACATACACAGTATTTTCAGTTTTTAAAAACACTCATTCAAAATTGCTTGCCGTGTTTTCACAAATTCATTTAAATCAGATTAAAGATCATCCTGAAAATGTTAAGTCAAAACAAATTAGAAAATCCATGCTGCGAAAGTGGAAATCCACCATGTTTTTCAAGAGAAAAATCAAAGTTACAAGGCCCAAGCAACCTCTCGGTTATAGGAATAAATTGAGAAAACAACGTTTTCTATATTAGAATCGGAAACTGTTCTTACAGCATAGAACATTCATTCACCGTTATCACGATTTTGCTAGGGGTCACTCTTTAGACTACGCGGTAGAACCGCTCTATTCACGAGCCTTCTTTCAAAGAAGATCTCTCACGCAATTCCACAACCGTAGTCAACAAATTCATCCTTCATATCTTCCACAGTCTCTAATACAGTATGCCATAAGGCCAGACCAAATTCTACAATAGCGAAAATTAAACTTTTGTTTTAGGCTTTCTGGAAAACTGTTTCAACGCTTCTGGTCTCTGTTTTAACACTTTTGGGAAATAACGCTTTTGGGCATTGTTTCAGCGCTTCTAGTCTGTATTTCAATGCTTTCAATAAAATAGCGCTTTTATCACATTTTCAGCGCTTTCGGTCTGTATTTCAGCGCTTTCAGTAGAATAGCGCTTTCATCAATTTCTACAGCGCTTCTGGCAAAATAGTGCTTCGGTCACCTATTTTAGCGCTTCTGGTCTCTGTTCCAGCGCTTCAGGTCTTTGTTTTAGCGCTTTTAAAACAAAGATTTCAAAATTTTTACCAGTCCCTCAGTCTGTCATTTTATCCACATTTTTCATTAGAATAAATTTCTTTTTATCAGGATCACCGTCTAGGAATCAAAGTAAGAAAGGTTTATACAAATTTCCAACTTATCAACTGAAACAAGATCTTGCAAATCACAAGTGTCAAAAATCAAATACACAATAAATTACTATACTAAAGTTTCTTTATCAGGATACTATCATCCTTCATCACGAAACAAAGTATAGCGATTAACCTTTTAAATATTGTCTCATCAATAAGATAAGTCATCTTATTCAACTTTATTTAAAAAGGTTCAAATTGACACTATCCCGCACATAAGATCAACATTTCAGAAGAAAGGGAAAAAATTTGTATGCCAATCTTAACTAGGTCCCAAAAACAGAGATTCTTAGAACAAGAAATTTTAAAATCACAAGAAATGGCAGAAGAAAATCCTTGGAACAACTTGAATCGAAACGATAAAAACGAAATAACTCCAGAGGACATCCAAGCAGCTCAACAGGATCCCAAGTTCCATATATTTATGGAGAAAATTCTAGAACAAGACATGGAAAAATATCTTTTAATGTTAGCCGAATCAGGGGCAAAACTTCCAAAAGATTTTGATGTAAACCGTTTGAAAGAAACACCAGAAATGAATGAGACTGAGATACCACAACCTACACAAACAATTGATCTGTTTTCCGCTTTAACATCTCAAATCAAATTGTTACAACAGAAAATACAAGATATGATGCAAGGGACTACCAAGAGATATGCGATACAGGACATTTGTCCTTATCCTTTCGATGCAACGGTTGGCTTGATACCTTTTCCAAGACATTGTGAGATCCCGAAATACGATAAGTATAATGGAAGAACCGATCCAATCGATCACATTAGAGAATTCAAAACAATGAGTCTTGAGTTTGCACAAGAAGAGACATATTTAATGCGACTATTCCCAAGGAGTTTGGGAGGATCATGTATGGAATGGTTTTCGAAGTTGAAACCAGGTATTAGAACTTTTGAGGAACTCGTTAACATATTTATCTCTCAATACTCATTCAATATCCAACATGATGTTACTATCAAAGATCTTTACAATCTCAAACAAAACAAGGGAGAAACATTCTTGTCTTTTCTCCAAAGATGGTGACGATTGTTCGCTAGATATCCTAGGTCCATTCCTGAAGAGGAAAAGATGGAGTTGTTTATTGAAAACTTAACAGAAGAAATGAGTTATAGATTGGAACTGCAATGTCCTCCAACATTTGAAAAAGTGATCGAAAATGGTCTTAAAATCGAAGAAGCATTAGTCAAGAGAGGGGTTATCAAACATTTTAATGATAAAACAAATAACACGAGTAACTCCTCAAATCAATACTCCAGCGGTGAGAAACCGAAATTCTGGCAAAAGAATCGCAACACGACTATCAACGAAACGACAAATGATCCCCAAAACATCAAACCGGTTTTCAATTTGACCGCATCCACATCAAAGAATCAGAACAATGAACAAAATGTCAAGTCAAATACCATACAAAACAATGAGATCAGAAAACCACAGTCGTATCAAAAACTGTCAAATCGACGAAGGTTCACACCTTTGGGTCAATCAATGGAATCAACAATGAAAGAACTAGTTACTAGAGGCCTTCTCACGGCACGGGAAGCTAGGTTTTGGGACCCAAAAGTCAAACCATCATGGTGGAATGACGCTGATTACTGCAATTTTCATAACAACAAGGATCACAAAACCGATGACTGTATGGAATTGAAACATGCAGTGCAAGATTTGGTGGACAACAACAAAGTGTATGTGGAAGGACCTCAAAATAACAATGATTATTTGGCCTTCAAAGATCCTTTGCCCAATTACGACAAAGGTGCATCATCTTCAAACAACAAAGGAAAGCACGCTAATCATGTCTATGACACAACAATCCTATGTCTATCTGAAGTCAAACATGATCATGCAGTTAACAATAACATTGTCGATAACAAAACCAACACCATTACCTCTTTGGATTTACTCCCAAGCGTGCAAAGCTCTGATAATCAAATAAATGTCTTAAAAATCAGAGAAAATCAAGAACATCAACCCGCCAATGTGCTAACTAGGGGACAATCCAAAGTAATGTTAAAGGGAATTGGCTCCACACATGCAGTTCCACCTCCATCACATTATGATGTTATCAATCAAATGCAAAACACCCCCCGAGAGAATCAAGAACATCAACCGGCAAATGTCATGACTAGGGGGCAAGCCAAGGTAGTATTAAAAGGCGTAGGATCTCAAAGTGCGGTTACGCCTCAATCTCATTATAATATTGTCGATCAATTGCAAAACATCCCCGCACAAATATCGATACTGGAACTCCTTAAGTTGTCACCATCACATAAGGAAGTTCTCAAACAAGCATTAGTTGCCACAATCGTACCAAATAATCTGGATGTTTGTCAATTCCAAGCTATGGTGGGACATCTGACTACCCCACATTGTTTGTCATTCTCTCAACAGGATGATGTCTCATTAAACCATCTGCATAACACAACATTGCATATCGAAGCATGTATCCATAATCATCATGTTAAAAGAGTTCTAATAGATGGGGGAGCTGGTCTGAACATTTGCACCCTCAAATTAGTCCGTGCACTAGGATATTCCGAAGATGCTATTGATGCTCGACGAAAAATGACCATCAAAGCATATGATGAGGAGGAAAGATCGTCCAAAGGTTTAATTGTATTACCCATTCAAGTGGGACCCATGATGAAGCATATAGCATGTCAAGTATTAGAAAGAGAATTGACATACAACATACTCTTAGGACGACCCTAGATTCATGAAATGTAGGCCATACCTTCTACATACAATCAATACCTGAAGTTTCCAGTAAATGGACAAGAGGTGACTATAGCTGCTGATTATAATCATCCACAACATTATGACACATTAAGAATATCTCAAGACACCTTTGTCCCTCACAACAGGGAAGCTTCAAGTTCATCATCATCCAAGAATGAACAAAGTCCAAGCATCACTACCAAGTGGGTAAAAAAAAAAGGTAAAGAAAAGGAAACAAGTCATGTTGAAACAAACAATCTGGATACACAAACTTCTCTATCAGACAAATTTCAAAAGCAAGTTCAGTTGATAGATAAAGGAATGGGATAGTACTCAATGGAGCAATCGCTTAACTTATCACAGCTAATGCCATATCCTAAGCAATATGGTCAACCATCAATGATCAAACCTCCAACATCTTTACCTAGCACAGTTCTTCAAGAAAGATTTGTAAAATCGAGAACCATAGCAGAAGAAACAAACAATAAAGCAATCCTGGATTGGCTTTACAAGGATGAAGAAACATCAACATCAGAGATCGGTATCAAAAATGTTAGCATCAACACAGACAAGTATGGAAAAGGAAAGGCTATTCTTGAAAAGATGGGTTATGAAGGACAAGGGCCCATGGGATTAAGAAAAGAGGGAATTTCAGAACCTATCACACCTCTCACTCTCCACACAAAAGAAAAACCAGGACTAGGATACTCTGAAGAAGAGAAGCAAGAGCTAACAAAGACAGCTATGGAAAATATCCTTCATTTTAGAGATGGTTCTAAAACAGACTCAAATGAATATGAGTGGGCCTTACCTTGTGATTTACTTTTCATTGATATTCCAGTCGATGTGATTCAAAAATGTACACCTACACATGAGGAGGGCCAAGGCTCTGGGTCTAGACCTTTCGTCGAGGGATCACTAAATATCGATGACTCTAGTGAGGACAAACATAATTTAAGTGAACTAGATGATTTCGAAGAGGGTACCATCATGGATCTTGATATCCCAAATGACAATTTTGATGATATTGTTGTCCTCACCCTTACTTCCATTGACCTAAATCAATCCGATGATACCATGCCATTGATCCATCTAGAACTTATTGATTGGGAACCTATTGAACCTTTGACTGTACCAAAATTTGCAAATGATGATGCCATCGTGCATTTCCTATGTCATACCGAACCTGATACAAAAGCTATCTATAAAACTCACAACAATATGACTCAGCAGGAGGGTGTCAAATCTTCCAGTTGCAAAATTGACAATAGATCTAATGGTGAAAACCATTCTATGGTAGCATTAGATCTAGAAAAATTAAAAATAAAGAACACATCCAATGGTGAAAACATTTCTGAGGCACTAAAGGATGGAAGATTTGACACTCTCCTAGAACACTATCATGAGCGATCATCAGTTCTGGTCGAACCTACACAATCAGTGGACATTGGCATAGAAGAGAAGGCAAAAATCCTACATCGGGCGGAATCCATGACAGAAAAAGAAAGACCAGCATTCATCCAATTCTTTAAAGCAAGAAGCATCAACTTTGCTTGGTCATATTTTGATATGCCAGGTTTAGATCCCAATCTACTTATGCATCATTTGTCTTTGCCAGTAAGAATCAAGCTTGTTAAAAAAAAAATTAAGAAAAATGCACCCCCACATTGCATTAATGGTCAAAACAGAGCTAAAGAAATTACTGGATGCTGGATTCATACGATTTATAGATTATGCTAAATGGATATCAAATCTTGTGCCTGTTTCCAAGCCAGACAATAGCATCAGAATTTGCACAGATTTCAAGGACCTCAATAAAGCATGCCCGAAGGATGATTTTCCACTTCCAAATATAGACATCATTGTGGACCTGAAAGTAGGGCATGCCATGTTATCAATCATGGACAATTTCTCTAGGTACAATCAAATAAGAATAGCTCCAAAAGATCAAGAAGATACGGCTTTTACATGTCCATGGGGAACTTTCTGCTGGAAGGTCATGCCATTTGGTTTAAAGAATGCAGGAGCGACTTATCAAAGAGCAATGACGACAATATTCCATGATATGATGCATAATTTCATGGAGGATTATGTGGATGACATCTTGGAAAAATCTACTACAAGAGAAGGACATCTACATATCCTAGACAAAATCTTCACACGGATGGAGAAATTCAATGTCAGGTTAAACCCTAAGAAGTGTGTCTTCGAGGTTACATCAGCAAAGCTGCTAGGGTACATTGTCTCAGAAAAGGGCATTGAAGTGGATCTGGCAAAAGTTAAAGCTATAATGGAGATGCCACCTCCTAGAAACATCAACTAGCTCATATCACTACAAGGATGGCTTCAATCAATTAGAAGATTCATCTCCCAGCTGGCAGATAGAAGTCATCCTTTCAATCATCTATTGCATAAACACATAGTTTTCATGTGGGATGAGAAGTGTGAAGCGACATTCAGTCAGATCAAACAATATCTAATGTCACCACCTATTCTCATGCCACCAATGGAAGGAAGACCTCTCATTTTGTACATTGCCACGATAGATATCTCTTTGGGGGCACTCTTAGCACAAGAGGATAATACAGGAAAAGAGCATGCTATCTACTACATCAGTAGAACTTTAAATGGCTATGAAATAAACTATACATTCATTGAAAATTCTTGCTTAGTAGTGGTGTTTGCTACTCAAAAGTTGAGACACTACATGATGGCTCTTACAATCAGGTTAATTGCAAAGATTGATCCTTTGAAGTATCTACTAAGCAAAGCTGCCTTAACAAGTAGATTGGCAAAATGGGTTATGCTCCTAAGTGAATTTGACATTCAATATGTCGAAAGAAAGACAATCAAGGGACAAGTAATCGTTGAACAGCTAGCTGAAGCTACTCTACCAGATGATCACCCAATGATATTGGAATTTCTAGATGCAGACATTATGACAGCTATTCCTCAACAATGGATTTTCTATTTTGATGGATCATGTACACAACAAGGATCGAGAGCAGGAATCTTGTTCATCTCCCCCCAAGGACACACAATTCTGAAGTCATATAGACTCATGTTTCAATGTACAAATAATGTGGCAGAGTATGAAGCATTGATTATTGGGGTCAACACAACTATTCAATGGAAAATCAGGGACTTACAGGTGTATGGAGACTCTCAACTAGTCCTTTATCAAGTGAATGACGAATATCAAACCAAAGATGAAAATTTGATGCCATACAAACAACAAATAGATTATCCAAAATAGTCTTTTGAAAGTATCAAGTTTGATCATATTCCAAGAACGGAGAACAAAGCTGCAAATGCTATGGCTACAATCGATTCATTACTACAATTGCCTGAGAAGCATGTTTGTTATGAGTTTATGGTAGAACAAGTATCATTTCCTTCCCATTATCAATCAGAATCTACTACCATATGCCATCTAGAAGCCATTGAACCCTCCATATATGAAAAAACCTATGCTTACCTGAAAGATGATATCCTTCCTCCCGATCTTTCACGGAACCAAAAATGAAACTTTATCCGCCAATCTGCCCGACATACATTAATCACAGATGTCCTTTATCATGGAGGTCTTGATGGTACCCTACTCCAATGTCTAGAATGCAATGAATTTGAAACGGCCTTACGAGAAGTTCACGAGGGTATTTGTGGTACTCACACGAGTGGAATGACTCTAGCTAAGAAACTCCTCCATTTAGGTTATTATTGGTCGTTCATGGAAAAAGAATCATATCAATTTGTCAAGAAATGTCACAAATGTCAGGTCCACAGCAATCTGGTTCACGCACCAGCACAAGAACTACATCCCTTTACATCAACATGGCCTTTTTGTCAATGGGGCCTAGATCTAGTAGGGAAAATCAATCCATCTTCATCTAATGGACACAAGTTCATTATTACAGCTACAGAATATTTCATGAAATGGATTGAGGTAGTACCTCTTATTACCATCATTGGGAAACAAATTTCCTCCTTCATCTTGAACTATATAATATGTCGATATGGTATCCCTCAATCCATTATCATTGATAATGGACGACCTTTCAAAAATCAAGATGTCCAAGATCTATGTGATAAATTCCACATCCAACATCATTTTTCAACACCATACTATCCTCAAGGGAACGGCCAAGCAGAGGCCTCAAACAAAACCATACTCAAAATTCTCAAAAATATGGTTAACGATGTTGGACGTGATTGGCATGTTCAACTCAATCCTGCACTATGGGCTTACAGAACAAGCATCAGAACACCAATGGGAGCTACACCATTTGCTTTGGTATATGGATCAGAAGCCATATTACCCATTGAAGTTGAAATTCCATCCCTTCATGTATCACTCAAAGGTATCATTTCAGATGAAGACTACAGGGTATCTAGATTGCAGGAACTGGAATTGCTGGATGAGCATTAGCAACAAGCTGTTAATCATCTAACAGCTTATCAGCAGAGGATGTCAAGGACTTACAATCACAGGGTAAAACCAAGGGTCTTTCAGGTGGGTGACTTGGTACTAAAGGAAAATCCTAGAAATCAGCAAGACAGAGAAAAGAAAGGAAAATTTGAGCCTAACTGGCTTGGTCCATTTGTTGTCATATCAGTTTATGGATCAAGAGCATATCAATTATCAACATTAGAAGGGGGTCTGTTTGATGAACCTATCAACAGTATTCATCTCATAAAATTCTATGCTTAAAATCTCCTAGTGCATGGGGCAAAATCTGAAAATTGTTTCCTTGGTGAAAACTTGGCAAACAAGCATCTTGGCAAACACAAAAAGAAAGAAAAACAAAAAAATAAGAAAAATACAAAAAACACAAAGGGGGGTAATCAAAGGATATGGTGAAAACTTGGAAATAGGCGTCGTATGTGATTCTAAGATCAGCTTTCCCATCTATTATGAATATGTCAGGATCATTCGTCTGAAAGTTCAGTATCAATTCATATCATATCATTCATCTGGCCATCATTACATCCATTATCAAAATCATGCCACATGGTCAACATATCACTCCATAGCTTGGGGGCAACATCTAGATATGCAAGGGGCAATTCAAACGTATCGATTTTACCAACGGGAAACACAACAATATGGCAAGAAAATCGACAACAAATATCAAAGTGTAATATCAATCGTCATCAGAAGAGCATCAACCATCTATATCATATCGAAAATCCAAAAAAAAAAAAAAACATGTCAAATAGGAAATCTAAAAAGGCAAAATCCAAAACCATAGGTCTATGTCAGTCGAACTACGTGGTCTCTGCGTGTGTAACGTAGGCAAGGCTAATCTTGGATCAGCCCCTGAGGCCCCTAACATAGGTTAGTAGGTTAGGTCTTTAGTTAAAAACTCGAAAATTCAAGCACGTCAAAATCAGGATGGATGATCTAAAATCTGAATAATGAATGGAACACTCTAAGTAAACAATGGATATTTTGTCTTTTTTTTTTTGATTATCATTTGTTTGGAGTAACTCAATGATGTATTGAACTAGAGGAACAAGGAAAAAGAATGATATTTTTATTGGCTGCTATATGTATGATAATCATATAAATATGTGAATTGTCAGGGGATGTGATACGCAAATGTATCACCGATGACATTCAGAATTCACACACTCAAATGATAATCTTTGCCTGTTTACGCAATGAATGCTCAGGTCATCTCGATTCAATTATACCTAGATGCTTGTGTTCGATTGCAATATTAAAAATCATGAAAGAAGTACTCAGGTCGTTATTGGTCTAACAAAATCATTAACGCTTGTATTCACTTTCAACATCCAATAAAGCTCTATGATGATACCAAGCACAAAAAGACTGTTAAAATGACATTTGTTTTGCATATAGCTACATGTTAAAATTAGATTGCATTCATCATGATTCATTATCTGCAGAGTATTTGTTGCATAAAGAGTTCCAAATCAATGATTGTCTAAACTACAACAAAGAGACTGAGTATACTTGACATAAAATCATCAAAAACATATAGCATCATCATTTGCATCATCATTTCATCATTCATATATTTCATCATGCATCATAAATTCTACCATCAGTACATCAAGTTCATTCTTACCATAACACATTCATTACATTACCATTTATCCAACATCATATGCATACATTAATTACCATCCATACATTTTCTCATTCATCATAAAATCATAATTTATCATCATCACATTTGAAAATAACAAAAGAAGCATTCATCCATCTATTTCATACATTTTGATCACATTTAAAAGCATTCATATAAATCGTCATTTATAATCCATACATCACATCATATATCCACATATCATTTATCCATCCATACATACATCATTACATCATTACATTAAAATAAATCATCATTTATCATCATCACATTTAGAATAAACTAATCACATAAAGCATATAACAACATCCATCACATAGAAATCATGAAGCCATCATCATAATCATATCAAATGCATCTCATATATATATCAAAAATGTCAAGTATACAATGACGTCGGACATAAAAATACATCATCATACAAAGAGGTACATCATAAAATACATCAGTAAGGATCACAATAGCCTCTATGACTTGCTACTATATGAATGTGTAGGCCCAATAGGACCTGTACCACCACTACCCCTAGAAGGGCCCAGATCTCTCGAATCTTTGCGTGGAGGCTGTGTCACCCCCTCACTGACTGTCCGTGTGTGTGTCCGTCCAGATCTCGATGGGGCATAACTAACTCAACGCTCGGTAGGCACTGCATCATGATAACAGCCCCGGTAGAACTCTGCCTCTCGGCCAACCCGTAAAACCTCTCTCATATAATCACCAATAGAGGTGCCATCGGCCAATCTCTAGAGGGTATCTACTGTCTCATGTGCCCTCTCGGCTATCTATTGAGCACTGTCTCACTCGGCCGTTAGGGTACCAACCTGTGTCTGCATACTGGCTAACTACCCCTGTACCTGTGCCTAGGTCTGCATCTATGTCTGAGTCTGCACAAGCATATCCCGAGCCTGTACCAACTGTGCCTGTAAGGTCTGGACCTATGCCTGAAGCCCAACTATTTATCTTTGTTGCCCACCTACCAACACTGTCATAGCTTACCTCTTGTGAGGCCTACTGGAAGAAGGTGCACTATGAATGTCTGGCCCTGCCCCTCTGTATCCTCCACTCCCACCATCACTGTCATCGCTGCTACTACTGTCTCCACTGCTGCTCTATGAGCTATGACTTGATGAGGAATCCTCTCCACCCCCACTGTCAGCAAAACCCTCGGCCACCTCCTACACTATAGGTAAAGGTGTTGGCTCATCGGGAATAGTAATGCGAGGATGGGGGACCAAAGCCAGGAAAGCTGCATAATCCTCTTTCATAGCTGCCTCAAAAATATCTCTCCGCATGTCCCAAGGAGATAGCAGTAAAGCTCTGTAACCCTCTACAAGAACATCGTAGGATAGTGTCGAACCCCAATCAGGAACATCCATCTGACGCCTGGCATAGTGAGCTGCTCCTTATGGCATGCACTGAACAATGCCATACTATTTGTAAACCCGACATAGCAAGAATCTCTCTAGAACAAAAAGGAGTCTGGCCAATGAGGTACATAGAATCACACAAAAACCCCAACACTGCACCATCCTCATCCCACTCCTCGCAGTCAAGGTATGGGCGCCAGATAATTGTCTTTGTGTCATCAAAAACTCGCCTCCAATGCTCTAATATGCTCGTTCGGGCCTACGTGAATCGACCACTGTATCAGAAAACATATGTTATGCCAGCTGGTTTTGTCTGCAACTGGAAACGGTCGACGTATGGCAAAATTCTCCCAAGCCCACACCTGTAGCAATGTCATCCCTGCGGATAGACTGCATGCATCTAAGTACACCATTGAGTGTAGATCATGATATAGATGCGCTAACATGTACATCCCCCATGCATATCTGGAACTATGTACCATCATGCTCTCAAGCATCCTGCCCCAGCCAACAAGGAATCCCTTTGACCTATGATCAAAGTAAAGGAATCCTCCAATGAATCCAGCTAGCACTGATGGTAGTGTCGCATAAGAGTCTGTAATCCTCCGCCATCAAATGCCAGGACCCGCTATGGCCTGATCCTGAAATACTCTGCGGAGAGCATCTCTGCTGCTGGTCCCATGTGAATCATATGTCACAATCTCCCCCATGAAAGGAATGCGCAATATACACCACACATCCTTTGGTGTGACTGTCATCTCACTGGTGGGTAGGTGAAAGGTGTCGTGGTCGCTATGCCACCTCTCAGTCAATGTAGTCAACAAACTCCGATTAATCCTAATCTGGGGCATATCAAGTAAACACATGAGGCCACACTGGCCTATCACCTGAAGCTCACCCGGTGTCAAATGCGGTATCAAATCGGTCATCTACATAAATCTCTCTCGCATCTAGAGAGTACCCAGATCCTCCTATCATCATAACAAAAAAATCTACAATCAGTGAACTATGTCAAGGAATCAAAGGTCATTCTATTATCAGTCTATTCCAAAAGCTTTGGTATGAATTTTCGATCAAAATTCATAGGCGAACATCAAACCTCACCTATCATGAGGTTCATCAAAACATTATCTAGATCTCACCTATTATGAGATTTATTAGATATTGAATCATGTCCTCGCCTATCATGAGGATCATCAATAAATGGAGTTTCTTCTCACCTATCATGAGAGTTAGTCTTATTTACATCATCAAATCCAACATCAAGAATGTGGATTGTCAATCATACCAATCAGAAGAATGGACATGATCAGAATTGACGAAATCAAAGTTCACTAAGTCAAAATCTTCAATTCTGACATGGAAGTGTTAAAACAGGCTTCCGAAGCGCTAAATCCCAAAAGTGCTAAATCAGAAACCCAAAGCGCTAAAACCATGAAAGCGCTATTTCAGCACCCAGAAGCGCTAAAACAGGCTTCCAAAGTGCTAAAAGTCCTGAAGTGCTACTTTTTTCACATCAAAGCGCTACAATAGGCCGTCAAAGCGCCATTTTACCAGAAGCTCTAGAACAGACCTTGAAAGTGCTAATTCACCAACCCAAAGCACTAGAATCTGGCTTCAAAGCGCTAATTTTTGGCTCCTAAGCACTAAATCACTAAAGCGCTACATTATGACATGGAAGCACTAGAGTTTTCAATGCAAGCGCTAAAACTCAAAGCACTAAACTACCTACCAGAAGCGCTACATCGGGATGTAAGTGCTATAGCGCGGCTTCAAAGCATTGAAACTACCCTAGACACGCCTAGGACCTAAAAAGCATAAAAAACAAAAGTGCATGAATTACGAGGAGGTCGAGAGGTACATACCGGAGGTCCATACGTAGGCGGCCATCTATGGCATCGAACATGCTTGAATCGGTGAGTGTGGTAGGGGATAGGTATCTCGCTCCAGCTGGCTAAAAAGTCTTGATCACTATGAATTTTAAACTCAAAAAACAAATAATGCCTTTGAAAATGACCTTTTGCACTATTTATAATTTTGAAAAGGTATTTTTGGTGGATTTTTATTACATTTTGATTAATTTTACCCATGAAATTAATTAAAACTCATTTGAAAGCTCTATTTCGTCATCATTTTGTCAGGAGATAAATTCTTTTAAAATTAACAGCAATATAAAATCATTAGAAAATCATAAATTTTTGAAAATTTCAAAAAAATTCATTAAATCATTAATTATCTCCTGAGGGGGCATATCATTATCAAATCATCTAAAAATCATGTCTGGGGCACATGAAATTATTATCATCTGAAAGTCATGTCTGGGGCATGTCTGGTTATCAAATCATCTGAAAATCATGTCTAGGGCACACAAAATTATTATCATCTGAAAGTCATGTCTGGGGCATGTCTGGTTATCAAATCATCTGAAAATCATGTCTGGGGCACATGGAATTTTTATTTTTATTTTTTTCATATGATCGATCCTAGCAGTAGCAGCAAAATATTTTCTTCGAAGCAACGCGTAAAACACATCACTTCGAAGAGTGGCAAAATGTATACACCTAAAAATGGTCTGGAGAATTTTGATTAATTAAATACAAATTATTTGATTAATTATCCTAATTTCCTCTAATATTGATTAAATAGAAATATTTATTTAATATAGTTCATATTCACATTCTTCATAATTTCTTCTAAATCTCATCTTAATTAAATAAACAAAAATAAATACTTTGTTTGATTTAATTATCACATCCCTATTTCAATCTATCACATTGATTCTAAATTAATTAAATAAAGACAAAAACACTTTATTGATTAATTGCCATTATTCTTCTATTTTAATTTAATAAATAACTATCCTATAGTTCGTTTTATTAAATTATTTATCTTTCGTTTGCTAATTTAAATAAATCAAAATGTTTGAATTGTTGCACAAGGAATATTCCATCCATATTCTCTCAAAACTGAATTAGATTTCCTATGTCTAAACTATGTCTAATTTATGTCAAAAATATGTCAAATTAATTGATTGAAACTTCACGGGAAGTTTTGGAGACAAATTGGAGACAAATTTGGAATTTGATCTCTCAATCCTCCTCCATCAATTTTTCCTCTTCTCTTGCTTGGTGTTTTCATGGGTAGAGACAATCTCCATTTTTCTCTCAATCTCCTCGATCTCTCACCATTCAAATCTCCAGATTGAATCCAAGCCTCTCAAAGCTTTCCCTGTGCATTTCTATAGCCAGGAAATCTATAAATAAAGCCTCATTGAACCAAGAAAAGGATCCAGATAATCAAGCTTTTGCACTCTTACTCTGCATGAATCCAAACATCAAGCATCAAGCATCAAGCAATCAAGTTTTCAACCATGGCTACCTCCTGTAGCTGCAATTATCTGTTTCATATCTATATTATGCTAGTTTAATTGATTTATCATTTAGCATTTTATTATCATCATCTCGTTCTTCAGATAGTCATTTTAATAGTCTTATTTGCTTACACAATCTGAGAGCAATTTAGATTTAATAAATCTTTGGAGATAGAGAGCAATAGAATGCTTTCAATTGATTACTTTGTTGAATTGATTCAATTTGTTTACTCATTGATATAATGTCGTATTAAGAAGTGTTTTAGATTTTATTCACCATTTCCACACTTACACTATTATATTCCAACTTCCATAGGTGAGGTGTCATTCTTCGTGGTTTTGAGGTAGTCTCTTCTTTCCCATTGAAAAGATGTTTTTCCGTAGTTCGATACTTATGATTTCTATGGAGGAAGTGCCTATACTCATCAAACACCTGCTTTCCCAAACTTGTTGAACGACAAGATTTCATCTTTGGACCACAAATTGGATATGCAAATTTTTCTTTTGTTTGAAGACCTACAAATCATATATAATTGGATTAAATATGTCAATTTTTATAATTATATATAATGAATAGATTATTTAAAAAACATGCATGATATCTAATTCATAAAATTAAATATCGTTAAAGTCATGCAGTCGAACGTTATAACATACCAGAAAAATGTGTTAGCCCTGGGGCATCATGAATTGTCCATACAAGCATTGTGAATTGAAATTGTCTTTGTCCTATTGGTCTAGATATGTCATACATAGTGACGCCATTCCATAACTTTAGTAACTCGTCGATAAGAGGCCCAATATATACATTCATATCTTTAACTTGGTACTTACCTAGTTGAATGAACATAAACATTACATAATTATTATAACCATTTTACTGCAATATATATAAATTCATGCACATGACTATTAAATGAAAAAACATATAAGTCATTAAATAAGATAAATGAGATGCTACTACGTTAAAGAAAATTGATGTAAGCAAATACTTGGAACAATCATTGCCAACATTATCTGCTCCCTCTTTATTAACATCCATGGAGGAATGTTATTGTTGATAACAAAAATAGGCCACACCGAGTAAATAGATCTCAGCTCTCCAAATGGATTGACACTGTCCGCTGCCAATGAAAGCCTGAGATTACAAGGTTCTTCTTTAAAGTGTGATCATTTTACCTCCATGTCCCTAAATGCAGAACCATCCATGGGCATTTGAAGAATCTCATCTCCACTTCTATTATGTGCATGGTAATCCATAAATTGTGCTAAGCTTTCGCACCTAAATAATTGTTGCATACGTGGAATAATGGGAATATAACAAAGAACCTTGCGAGACACCTTTTTTGTTAGTTGATCTGTTTGATATCTATTGATATGACATTCCGGGCATTCTGTTGCAAATTCATATTGTTTATGATATATAATATGATCATTGGGACATGCATCTATTGCTTGATACTCCATTCCAATATCTTTCATAATGCCAGATAAATCTCGGTATGAGCGAGGTAAAATATTTGATGGTGGTAACAAAAATTCACCAATCAATCTACAACAAAAAATAACTTCTTAATATAAAGAATATTAAAGGTACATACTTCATCCTTTATTTACTAGCGATGAACTAACAACAATTAAAATAGATGAAAAAAAATGACATATATGACATACCTTAACATCCGTGAGATTGCTATGTTGGATAAACCATTCATAACCTTCAAGTTCACTAGCAACAATACAACAGAGAGAAGAGTTGTTTGGGAGCCTTCATAAAGCGGCTCGTATGCCTTCTCAAGTACAGGTAAATCATGAACATCATCAAAGTCATCTCGATCAACATGATCAGATGTGCCACTACATGTGTCATGGATCAATGTATTTGTACCATCATCTTCAATTGTGTTTTCTGGTGCATGATCATCTTCTTCCATAGGATCATTAACTTCATCTTCGATATTCATAGCTCCATGTTCCTCCTCTTGCAAAACCACATTCTCTAGGCCGTGATAATTCATATCATGTGCCCTAGGGCACCCCACCTTTATAATAATGACAGACACAAATAAACCATGATCATGATCAAGTGATATTTTATATATATATCAAATGTTAAAACAATATAAACATTTACAAATTCAATCAATATAAACACATATAATGAACAACTTACCAATAGACGATAATCATGCCCCCCTTCAACGTGACCATGCTGCCTACAATGTTTCTCAGTTGTTGTGATTAAAAGTCTTCTCGACTTTAAGCCCTTGCAATTATTGCAAGGACAATAACATTTCCCATCACCCTTTCTTTTCAATATTTCCCACAATCTAGCAACTATCTCTTCATTTTGTTCTGAAATAATATTATCTGACATGATTTTTCTTTACCAAGCTTGAATATTTAGATCTTCAAAAAATATCAAACTCACACGCACGCCAATAATTTTTAATCGTACACAAGTAACAAAATATAATAATTATGATATTTTACACCAAAAAAAATCGGCATGCAACCACCCCTACAAAAGAGAAGATAGTATGAAGTTAATGACCCCAAAAAACACTTTCAAATGCTAATTCCAAAAATTATTAAATTCTGATTTTACAATGATTTCCAACTATTATACTCCTAAAATCAGAATATTGAACTTGCACAACAAAATCTAGAAATGAAATTCTCAAAATGCAGCTAATAGGCCTCAACAATTAAGGCCTACTCAAGACTTTGTGAAGTCACTGCAAGGTTTCCAGGCCTTACCTGATGATTTGAGCAAGAGGATTAAAGAGTTGGTAAAGAGTTTTGATGACTGGAGTGGCACATCTTTACCAGATATTGTAGATGCCCAAGGAAATGTTAGATCACTGCAGCAATGGTAGGACAGGGTAGATTAAATCATTAACACTAGCACATTTTTGGAATCTTTTGAAAGGGAGGCAAATCAAGTAGTAGTAAAGTATACAACTTATAGTGCAAAGGTAAATTAGGTGGTAAATTTTAATTGGCCAACGGATGAGGAATATAAAGGATGGGTAGAAAAGTACTTAATTGAACAAGAATAGGACAGAGTCTACAACCGGCAGTTAACAGCTCAGCGGTTATGGTTATAACAAATTTTGGCTATGTCTTGGTGGCAGTTTTGGTGCAAGTTTTCAAAGATTGGCAAATGCAACAATTATTCTCCAGTGGATGGGATGAACAAGAAGATTCTCCAGAGACTCAGCTGTTGTAACCAATTTTTGAAATGTCATAAGGCAGTCCAAGTGACCAGTGACAGGTGTATTTATGGTTCGGTGCTTGTTGCTCCTTCATTTTCCCTATAAGAAGGATTTCAAGACCAAAAATATGGCCGGTTAGCAAGTTAGATATCTTTAGGTCAAGTCTAACTGAATTTGCAGAGCGAATTTGTAAAGAGCCTGATATTATAGTGAAGATACTATTCTTAGGTTTGGTGTCATTCTGTTGTAGGTTTTAGTTTCATGGGTACTTAATTTTAAAGACAATGCTAGCATCTGAATGAAAATTATTCATTTCAAGGTCATGTATCTCCATTGTATGAATATATTATTATCTTGAATAAAATGATCAAGGGTTATTCTGTTCATCTCACTGTTATGGTCTATGATTCTCATTTTGGCTTTAATTCAAGGAATTAATTAAAATGCTTGAGTGAGGTTATAGGTGACTATGTTCATATAAGGATTTGATAAGTAGTATTGGGTTAGAATATAGATTGATGGTATTGTAAGGCAGTATTATCTGAGATTTTATATGCTATGTGTCTAGAAGATAAACTTGGTTACAGTAAAAAAACAACCAACACCTTTGATATTATCTAGCTATGGCTCCCAAATCTATTGCAAATTGATCATTAGGGTTAAAATTGAAACCTTGCAAATATAATCTTTGTCCAAATCCATCAAGAATTTTCCATCAGTTATAAAGAATTTGTGAAGCCAGGTCTAAAATCTGGAAATGAAATTCTAAAAATGCACAAGACTATAAATGAAATTTGATGAGATGTTGCTTTCAAATATGATTTTCAAACCTGGAAGTACAAATATGACTTCACAAATGAATTCTGGAAAAAGATAATGACTTCCCTCAACTTGGCAATATCTTCTTGAGTTTCTTCTGATTTTCCCCAAGAAAATCGTCAAGCAGAACACTGTCGCAATAAATAGTTGAGCTCATTTCGATTTATGCTCACCACAATTTAACTTTGCTGGACCGTCGCAATTTTGGTGAAAGATCTTCGTCGAAATGTACACAAAACAATAGATCGTCAAAATTCTGATGAACATTGGGGTAAAAACTTTTTAAAAAATACAAATTCGCACAAGTGCCCAACGATTCATCTGATTATATAGGTTTCGTCGAAAATTGGGGTTAAATGAGTTAGTGACATTAGTGGTAGGTGGAGGGGATGGCCTTTAAAGTATGAATCCATGGGCAACCAAGTAAGATATTGTAATGTATATCATGATCCAAGACTTGGCATGTTGTGTGATGCAGGAGCATCCTTCGTTCTTGGAAATCTTGCATCAACCAAAAATACCTTCATTCAGTTTTGTTATTGTTTTGGTTCGAGTTTGAAGATCTGGTGTTTCTTCATATTTGCTCGCTAGATCTTGTGTACCTAGTATTTCATTTTGCACATGTTCAATCCTCATTTTCCAAGTTTTCAGCTCATTTGGATCTTTTTCCAGTAACTTACCACTTTCGGCGTATGTGACAGTTTTGAGGCTGGCCTCAAAATAACTTCAAAACCTAACGGCTAGTTGGATCGATCACGAACCTTTCCTATGACTTGCGGATCCTCACAGTGTGTTTAGATTTGTTCCATGGAGTGTCACCAACCTTACACTTAGGTCCACACTTCATCATACGCATCTACCATGGATGAATTTCAGATTTGAGGCTGACCTGTTCTTGCACATGTTACACATTTCGTTCCAAATATTGTAGCAATCTTTGGCCGACGTGGATGTTTCTAGACTCGTGGATATGATATAAAGCTAGTATTAAATCACTCTACGGGGGAGATAGATTATTATAAAGGAAATGTTGTATATTAGATCTGATTTGTAGGATTTTTATCGATATATGAGCACTGTATTTTGAGCATGTTGTAATCAAGCCCGTGTGTCCAATCTATAAGCCCGAATGTGGCCAACTATATGTAATCAATATTTCAGATAATGAGAATGTTTGCACTTGCATTTTCCTCCATCAATTGTGTTTCTTATGTTGTGTTACTCTTGCTACATGGTTCAGAGTGTTATCTTTGAGGATGCTCCATACCGTGATTGCACCAAATTGGTATCAAAGCGAGATTCATTCCTTGCGAGATCATCAGAAGTTGCGTAGTCTTTTTGAAGATTTGTTGTAGGGTGGTAGATTGAGGATCCGACCTGCAATTGTAGAGGACTTCTGTAAAGATGGTGAGAAGAAGAAATGGTAGAGGAAATGGAGCACGTGGAAATGCAGACCCTACTATAATGGAAATGTTGAGAGGAATTGTTGCTAGATTAGAATCGGTTGAAACAGACCAGATAAAAGGTCGACCAATTGATAATATAAGTGATGAAGAAGTAGAAGAACAAGAAGAAGCTGAAAGAGAAGAGCAACCTGGCCTTGATCAAGGAGAAGAGAGATTCATAAGAGCCCTAACCAGAGTAAACACTAAGCCACATTTCAATCCATTGGACTATAATGGTAAGTTGGATTCAGAAGAATTGTTGGATTGGATAAAAAAATGGAGAAATACATTGATTTTGAAGGTACCCCAGATGATAAGAAGGTGAATTTTTCCTGTACAAAATTGAGAGGACATGCATCCCTTTGGTGGGAACATTTGTAGACAGATAGAAAAAGAAGAGGAAAGAAGAAGATAATATCATGGGATCAAATGGTGAATAAATTGAAGACGAATTTTATGCCTGCAAACTACCAGATTAGTTTGTTCAAGAAATTACAGAACCTAAAGCATAAAGAATCAAGCATGACAGAGTATACAGAGGAATTCTATAATTTGAATATTAGATCTAGACATTGAGAAGATGAAATTGAACAAGTATCTAGATATGTGAATGGTTTGAGGTCATCTATTCAAGATGAGATCAGTTTGATTAATTTGTTGAGTCTGGAAGAGTCATATCAGTGTGCCCTAAAAGCAGAGGAGAAGCTGAATAAAAGACATGAACAGAGATAGAGAGGAAGAGGTGGAAGATTTCAGAGACGAACATTTGCAAATCATAATAAGGATTTCAATAAGAATGAAAATTCATACCGAAGAGATGATGGAAAATCTTACAGAAGAGGAGGATATGGTGGCAACAAAAATGAAGGGTATAGAAAAGATGACAAAGGACAAGAGAAAATAGTATTTAGGGGAACTTGTTTTAAATGTGGTGGAGAAGGACATAGAGCCTTTGAATGAAAACAAGGAGAGTCAAGCAGAAAGAATGAGAACAATAGGAGAACAACCCTTGTTGAGGAGGATCATGTTGGATCATCTAATCAACTAAAATAAGGAGGTATTGGTGAATTGGAGAAAGAACCGTTATAGAGAAATAATTTGTTCAGGACCAGATGTAAGGTAGCTGATAAATGTTGCAAACTGATCATTCATAGTGGAAGTTCAGAGAACCTGGCTTTTGAAGAAATGGTAACCAAATTGAAGTTGGAAAGGTTGAAACACCCTAAACCCTATCAGATAGCATGGATTCAAGATGAGCATAAAATAATCGTAAGTGAACAATGTTTGGTGAAATTGAAGATAGGACACTACCATGACGAAGTTTTGTGTGATATTATGCCCATGGATATATGCAATATATTACTGGGAAGGCATTGGAAGTATGATTGAAAAGCTATTCATGATGGAAAGAAGAACATATACACCATTGTTGCTAATGGGATGAACCAGACTTTGTTACCCTTTGATGTTCCTAAGGCTGAGATTTGCACGACTACTAGAATCTATTTGGTTCATGGAAGAATATTTCTAGATGAACTGAGACATGAGAACTTGTGCTATGCATTGATACCTAAGAAATTTGAAGACTTGAAGCATATAGAAGGACAACCGGAAGAGATAAGAGAGTTTCTAACAAAATATGGGGCTATCATTTCACATAATGTACATTATGGATTACCACCTATAAGGAGTATTAGTCATTGCATGGATCTGATTCCTGGAGCTAGTTTGCCTAACAAAGAAGCACACCAGATGACACCAACAAAGAATGAAGAATTGAACAGAAAAGTGCAAGAGTTGTTGAGGAAATATTTGATCAGAGAAAGCTTAAGTCCTTGTGCAGTACCTCTTGTGCTTGCACCTAAGAAAGATGGAGAATGGAGAATGTGTACTGACTCTAGAGCCATAAACAAGATCACAGTGAAGTATATATTCCCTTTTCCCCAGATGGATCACATTATGGATTGTTTGAGTGGAGCTAAGTACTTTACAAAGATAGACTTGAAGAGTGGATATCATCAGATCAGAATCAGAGAAGGAGATGAGTGGAAAACAACATTCAAGACAAATGAAGGATTGTATGAGTGGTTGGTGATTCCTTTTGGGTTGACAAATGCACCGAGTACTTTCATGAGGTTGATGAATGAGGTGTTGAAGAAATTCTTGGGTAAATTTTTGATTGTATATCTGGATGATATTTTTATTTTTAGTAAGACTAGAGAGGAACATGTGTGGCACATAAGACAAGTTTTGCAAACATTGAAAGAACAACATTTGCTGATAAACCTAAAGAAGTGTAGTTTCATGAAGGAGGAATTGGTATATCTAGGATTTGTCATATCAGTGGATGGATTGAAGATGGATCATGAAAAGGTGAGAGCTATTGTTGAATGGCCTACACCTGAAAGCATTGGAGAGGTAAGATCATTTCATGGATTGGCTAGTTTATACCAAAAGTTTATTAGGAATTTTAGTTATATTTGTAACCCCATGATAGAGACGATGAGAGGAGACAGGAAATATTTTAGATGGACATCTGGAGCAAACAGGAGTTTTGAATTGTTGAAGTAGAAGGTGACTGAGTAGCCTATGTTGGCTTTACCAGATTTTGATAAGGTATTTCAAGTAGATTCTGATGCAAGCGGAAATGAAATTGGAGCAATGTTAAGTCAAGAAGGAAGACCAGTAGCCTATTTCAATGAGAAGTTGAATGATTCAAGGAGAAGGTATTCAGTATATGATCAAGAGTTCTATGCCATAGTTCAAGCCTTGAAAAAGTGGAAAAATTACTTATCATCTAAGGAGTTTGTGTTGTTTATGTATCATCAAGCTTTACAATATTTGAACAGTCAAGTTAAGTTGAATTAGAAACACATGAGATGGGTAGAGTTCTTACAAATGATCAAGAGAGGGAATCCTAAGGTAGGAGATGATAAACTCCAAAAGGATTTCCCTACTCCAGGATAACAATGATTCCCTCACTCAAGGATGATAAACCTCAAGTGATACGGGTGATTAATATCCAAAAGTTTTATTTCAAGACCTAAGTGAAAGCTAAAGGTTTGTTTGACCAATGATGGATATGCAAGGGAAGAGAATATGCAAGGACTAGACTTTTTGGATAATTTTGTTTGAACAAATTGATAGGTTCATTTTGGATGTTTTTGTTGTTTGACTTTTTAGGGTTTGCAAGGTTGAGATGTTGTAGATTCCTAGGTGTGATGTTTGGTTGAGATTTTTTTTTAACACACACGCAAGGCACATAAGACATAATTTTTTTGATACAAAATCAAAGAACATCTGAGTAGGGGCTTATGTTAATCCAAAAATTGTTGCACTGGTATTGAAATTTTTTGAGAACACTTGTAAGAAAGCATAGCCTAGTTATTCAAAAAGGTTTGTATACTTGATATAGCCCATCAAAACACCCCAAGACTACTTTGAAACACCTCTCTTTTGAGAGAGGATAGTTAGATTTTTAGTGGCACAAGCCCAATATGGCAATAGGCTCACCTTTCCTCTCTACTTGGGAGGCTAAGAATTCCAACCTAAAGATTTATATCTCCACTCAAGGGATTCAGTAGTGAGTATCTTTGAGCATGATATTGTACCCTGCATTATACCAAGCAATGACTGAAAGGTTCCTAGGCTTCTAAAAATAAGAGGTGTCTTGTGGGTAACTATCGTGAATAGAGAGCTCATCTATAATACCCTAAGAACTAGGAGGCCCACTCCCACTCTCATCACCAACAAGTCTCGGTGGATCAAGGGTCTTGTGGCTTGGCTTTGAACAATGCTAGCCACTCCTTGGGGGTACAAGTTTTGTTCTCCACCATTTAATATAGCCCATTGGGAAACATGCTTGAGATCAAAGCCTGGGGTGATGAAATCCCCAGGAAAGCCTCCTACTAAAACTAAAAAGGAGACTAATGTTGGAAACACAAGGGAAAACAACTAAGAGGGGGGACTGAATTAGTTGTCACAGAATTTCAAACTTATTAAACTTATTAACCCTTATTCTCATATCTGATTAATAACAGTGAAAGCATGAGTCAACAACACATCAAAAATACACATAGCACCAAGATTTTTGTGTGGAAACCCGGTTAGGGGAAAAACCATAGTGGAAGTTAATCTACAAGTTATACCCTGTTAAAAGTATAAGAAGAATAAATGAGGGATGCACACTACCTAGAGCTCACTGCTCAAAGAAAGACTCATTGTCTTACATAAAAAATTTAGATTAAATCCATCTGAATAATTTGAATTGAGAAAGTAGCATCTGCTAATGCCTGAGTACAGTTCTGGTTAAGCACATGAACACTTCTTCACTCTTCTTCACACTCTGCTATACTTTCAAATGATCTGAACCTTTTTTCACATAACACACACACACACCTCTCAAATGAAGAAACAATCAGTTATATAGATCCATAACAAGAAATTACATTGCTATATGTTAGCTTCAACAAATAATAGAACGAATGCAAATTGTCAGCCCAAAACAATAAAGATTATTTATATGAATCAACCAAGGTCATCCACAACATAGTAGAGACCCAAAAAAAAGTCCTCGAACAAAAAACATCTTCAAAGATTCTTCCTCAAAGATCCACAACAGGCTTCAATCAGCTTGTCAACCATGAACATGAGAAACATGAACAGGTAAGAGAAACTCTCAGATTGTGAGCATAATGATCAATGTGGACATACAACACAAATAAAACATGATCTAGAAACATCCATGAACACCACAGCAACATACACAACAACTCAGATTACTGAAATCACATTGTCTTCTTCCATGAACACCATCTACAGTAATAAAATAACTATCAAAATACAAAAACTCATAGCTTGCTCAAATCTTCATGCACACCTCTAAAAATTTTGTCGGATAAACTAGATAGGCTTGAAAACAAACCCTTTAATCCACAACTTCTCACTATCAACATATTGAAATTTCCATCGTACTGATCTTCACTACTTCATAGACAACCTTTAACATATTTTATTACAATTTTCTCAATATCCTCGACATATACAGTCTTAAAGAAATTTATGCTATTAGTGTTGACATCAATGACAACCACATATCAGCAACTCAACCACAACATCCAACAACTAATGTGTATTTCTCATCACCTAGGATCGCACTAGCTCGAGTACCACATAATGTACAAGCGCACCAAACACGACAAACAAAGTTCTTTTTAACCCAACTAATAGAAATGTGATCGAATCTTAAAAAAGAAGACACAATGTTTCAAGATTAGATTCTCTGACAATCAAACCTACAACACACTGATTAGTAGTTTGAGTCACTAGCCTTCGACAAATGAGAATTATGTTTTTTTTTTCAAGTCTTTGACATGCGAACCTGCACAAAAGCCAAGTCGACACAAATTAGCAACCAAATCAAAATTAAACTAAGAAAGAAAAGGGCATCAATTTAAACCTAACTAAATTAATTCAACTGACCAAAAGTTAATCTAAATTAATTAAACTAAATTAAAATTAATTCTAAACTAAAATTAATCTAAATTAATAAAGTTAATTACTAAAATTAATCTAAATTAATGTTAATCTAAATTAATTAAACTAAAATTAGTTTAAATTAATCAAAACTAGAACTAATCTAAACTAAATTAATTGCTAAGATTAATCTAAATTAATCAAACTAAAATTAGTCTAAATTAATCTAAACTAAATTAATTTCTAAGATTAATCTAAATTAATCAAACTAAAATTATTCTAAATTAATCAAAACTAGAACTAATCTAAACTAAATTAATTGTTAAGATTAATTTACATTAACAAATTAGTTACTAAAAAATTAACTACTAAAAATTAATCCAAGCGAATACTAAAAATTAGTTACTAAAAATTAATTGCTTAAAAATTAGTTGCTAAAAATTGGTTGCTAAGAATTAATTACTAAAAATTAGTTACTAAAGATTAGTTGTTAAAATTTAGTTGCTAAAAATTAGTTACTAAAAATTAATTACTAAAAATTAGTGCAAATTGTGGAATTGTAAACAATGATGGCATTATGATATTAACGTTGTGTAAGAGATCTAGAACATGGGATAATATTCAAATCATTTCAATAGACATGTATACACGATGTCAAACTACAGGAAGCTTGATGGTAAACTCCTCAAATGAATGAAAGATTATGCTTCACATTTACCAGCAAAAGAAACTATAAGGAAATACTCATCCAGATTTCTTGCAACTCTTGCACAACAATGCATGGAAAAGACGAAAAATATAATAAAATGTTAGCTTCAAATTCATATTATCATCCAAATACTCAACCATAGAGTATAATATCAATTAAACCATAATGGGAAAATGTTTAGATATTGCATAATATTTAGATTCAACAAAATTTTATCTACAATATTGTTACAGAATCATTCTAAAATAAGCATGCAGCCATAGACTAATTTCATGTTGGGTTCACCATTCTATATATGTTGAAAATGGAAAACTAATTGAAACTATAACCAGATTTAAAACATTTTTAACATTACATCAATGAAGCCTTTCTAAATGAACACAAATGCAAAAATGTAAAACTAAACCATGCAAAACCCAAAACACATACATTCAAAAGAAAACTAACTCCATTGTTCTCCTATCATCCAGATCTTGATTTATGCATTTGGTGCTCTCATATTTTCACAAGCACAAGTGCAAGAAGAAGCTATGATGAATGGAAGGATTGTATGATCAAAATTTAATGTGATTTTTTGTGAGAAGAGTGGGTTTTTATAGATTTCCTCACATGGTAGATTCATGTTGCAGGAGAGATGTGGGATAAAAGAGTGAAGTGGAGAAATGAATAATTATCCCATATTCCTTAATCAAATGAAATTGATGGGAATGAGAGAGATAAATGAGTTGCTTTATGATATAATGAAGGTTTAGGAGTTACAAATAAAGATGGATGATATAAATTAAATGGATTTATGTATTTAAATGATTTAATGAAATATATAAATGGATAAATATTAATGTGAATGTATGGATATTTTAATAATTAATGAAAATGGAGTAATATGAAATGAATAAATGATTGATTATGAAAATGGATAAATGCTTATAATGTTTTAATGATTAATGAATGACTAGAAGGAAGTATTAAATGAATTAATTAAATAGATAATAATATCCATTTAATTAATCGATGATAAATAGGACGATTGTGAGGACAACTTTTGAGTGTCTACACCATGCACTATGATGTACGTAAACTTTAGAAATTGAATAAATGAGAAACCATACTTCCTAACGAGATCCATTGTCTCTACTGAAATGATTACATGAAGATAATTCTACATAGTCCTAGTTATATACATGGTAAAAGCATCATTTACCCTTCTGAAATTGGAAGTATTGAAATGTAGTTGAGGTTAAACATCATAGACTCTATCATGTCCAATTGTTCATTTGCAAATTATTCCTTTATATCTGAAATTCCTGGCTAGCATATATACAACATATGATGACATTGTGAATTTTTTAGTGTCCTATGCATTCCTCGGTTGCAAGTCTAGATTATTGCTAATAGTGCCTTCCCAAAGATAGTGGATCCCTTTCTTAATATGATAAATAGCATAAAACATCCAATCCTCAAAGATAAAAGCTTGATTGAGTCCCATCACCCTGCTAAGGAGAGTAATCATGTCATTGTATTCCAACTTGAAGTCACTCCTATGCAATTTTTTGGGAAATTTAGAATAGTGTGGCTTTGGATTTTCCATCCATGAACTATTCATTATATCCAATGCTTGAGTTGGATCTAAGCTATAGAATTCTTGTGCAACCTTCAACTACATTTTCACCAGCTTTCAATATGACCCAATATTGAAGGCCTCAATTATTGACTCTTCAATCAGATTTTCCATTACGCTTCCTTGAGGACAAAAAATTACTCTCTTGTTTGAATCATAATGTTTTGCATATTCCATGATAAGCTCTAGACATTGCACTAAAGGTGGAAATCCAACAAGTTGTGCCAATCCTATATGTACCAATATTTGTGCTAGAGGAGTGGGTGCATTACAGTACATTCTTTGCTTGATGTCTTCATAATCAACATGACCCATATTTGTATCTCCAAATTTTCCCATGCTAAGATAATCTTGGACTCTGGCTTCATACCCTTAAACTCGTACTTCATCCTCTCAGCTCTAGTTGTGGGTTCCTCTGTAATAGGTTCAGTTGATTTTTCCTTGGAGCCCTTAGCCTTGCTAGATTTAGCTTGCATCCAGTTAGAAAAAATCCTTAATTACCATGATGCCAAGCATAATTAATGTCACATATTATTGCATCATTAAAATACATATGCAATATGTAATCAATCTCAAACCCTCATTAAAATCATTAAAACCAAGTTACAACCCCTTAGAATAAAGTATCAAGAAAACTTTGGGTTTTTCCTCACTTCACAGATTTTGACTATGAACAGATTTCGAGGAATTCACCCTTTCGTGAATTTCGTGAAAAGTGAGACTTTCAGGTATTCCTTGCTTAAGTGGATTCTAAAAATCAATAGAAACTTGATCAAATTTCAATCATCAAACATCCTTGATATCATAAAAATCACCTTACATTAGTCCCAAGATCAATCTTAAAAAAATATCATGCACCTTATGACTTCAGGGATTTCAAGCCTTCACAGATTCTGAGAATCTGAGGCATCATCGATTTTGTGAAAGGATTGAATCTTGGGTATTCTGTGTCCACTTGGATTCCATGAAGGGCACAACTTTTGGGTTTTCCACTTGATAATGGATTTAGGGAAGGTTTATGCTTTCAAAGATTCCACAATGCTAAGAATATCGTGAGGATATCATAAAATTGTAACTCACAATTTGATTAAACTGGGATCCTTCCACTCCTAAGACAAGACTCGACTTGAATTTTAATAATAATATCATAGTTCAAATCAAATTTGAAACCGAGTAGACGATAGACCATTCAACATCACAATTCAACTCTAAAATTACAAATTATGGCTTATGCACAAAATTAGGGTTTACATACAGGTAAAATTGACTACTTGAATTCAAATGCACATCCTAATTTAAGACATATAAACATGAATGCCCCATCAAAAGTCAAAATTCAAAACCTCAACCCACTGCAATATATGCATCAATTCCTTAATTTTTAGTTTGAAAGATGGAGGTTCGTAGAACCATAGATCTAAGCAAATAATTCCCTAGTTCCTAACTTTGAATTGTAAAATAAAGAAATGAAATGGATTCAAGGCCAAAATTGATAATGTAATGATAATCTTTAAGATAAAGTGAAACCTCTATGAAATCGAAAGTGCACAAAACAAGCCCCAAAATACAAAATCAAATGAATCATTTCAACGCAACTTGAAACTTCAAACATTCATCATAAAACAAGAATTCCACATCACAGTCATTTTGAAAAATGTTTAAAACCCTACCTTATGAATCAAGAAGTTGATAATGGTAATCCAAATGCACACCTAGAAACCCTAGCTGAAGATTTGTGAAATACCCTAGTGCCAGTGCTTAAATTCTCACCTTTCAAATGCAACAATGCTCAAGTGCTTTCCAAAATGCAACACTTAGAATGAATAATGAATGAAAGAGAAGTGCAAAAACCAATAAATCGCGCTTAAATTTAGCATTAATGTCCAAAGTACCTTGACTATCGGAGCTATAAATGCACTAAAAAGACCTTTTTGAAGTTTAGGAAAATGAAATTATGACGGATTTGGGGAATCCAGAGACCCCTAGATTTAGGAAAGTAAAGATGGCTTGGGGAATCTGTCGAGAGGTAGATTAGCGAATGCCTAGCCTTTTGGGTAATTTGTGTATCTGCAGATTTAGCAAACTATTCCTCATTCGAGGAATTTGACACTAGGAAAATTTCTTGAAATTCTCCAAAATTCACTTGATCCGATGCCCAAGTGAAATGCACATGAAACCACAATCTTCAAGGCATCATTCAAGACATAAATGTTGCAAATAAAAACACCTAAAGGGAATATAAAGCATTAAAACTCAATCAAGTGAAGTGAATCAAAATTTCAAGGAACCTATCCCTTAAGGGGAAAAGGTGAAACCTAAAGAAAAAGGAGGAAAGCAAATAAAAAGAGGGTCCCCACCTCTAGCGGGGCGTGTGTGCTTAAATAGCACAACAAATGACAACTACACTAGAGAAATGCTCCAAATCATTTTGATGACACACTAGAATCAAGAACCCAAAATCTCTCATTTCCATCCTCACATTAGGTCAACTGATAAACTAAGGCCTCAAAACCAATGAACAAGCTAGCCCTACATGTTTTGGAAATCTAAGTATGCAGATGTATTAATTTCTCTCCTTAAGCTACTATAAGAACCAAGTTAAGTCAAGTTAAGCTACATGAATGATTCTAACTCTAAAATCATCTTGGATAGAGCCTCATTTCAAGTCAGGTGTCCATAGCCTTGACAAGGTTATCATTATAATTCTTCCAAACATAGCTCTATTGCTAGTTAGGTGTCCATAGACCCGATAGAGATATTCAGATGTCCTAAAAAGTTGAATTTTATTTTGATTTTTAATGCTTTCACTTTCTTTCTTTTCTGATTTTTCTTTTTCTTTTCACTTCTTTTCATTTCAACCTGTAAGCAATGAATCTCACACTCAGGGCTGAGAATCATAGTGGTGCTAAAGAATAAATCTAAGATTTTTTTCCTAACGAGACTTTGTTGGAAGTATGCAGAAGATTAGTCTTATGTTGTCATTAATGTCACCATGTTGGTCTAGTAACCTGAACCGGTGTGTAGAACATATGGTATTTCATCCAGTATTATGGTTCGCATATTCTTTCCAGTAATCTATGTGGTTTAAGGTTTTGGGAAAAGGCTTATGATCTCTAGAAGTGTGTACATACGTATTTCCATATGTTCATATGATTGGATGAAGTTTTGGTATTGGTTTTTGAGATTGCATGTTGTTATTAGGTTAATCATGGCTGACCTAATAATCAATTTATAGCTCAACATAAATTATGGTTATATGTGCGACCTAGCTTCGGTCCCAACCGACATGATATTGCATGACACAGTTGAACTACTTTTGGAAGCTGACAAGTTATCCTTTTTGAAAATATGAATTGCATCCAATTAGGTTGACCTAATTGATGTGTGTGGATATATCAGGTATATATACAAGATAGTTTGAAGATGAATGAGAAGTGAATAAAGAAGTGTGAATGTGGATGTGTAGGATAAGAGAATTATGTAAATAGAAGGGAAAATCTCTTGTTTTTTGTCATGTGTGCGAATACTTTGAGCATCAAAGGAACTGAACCTAAACTTGTGGTGTAACTTCATCAGTTCAACTCTGGTGGTAAGACATTTTTGTTTCATAATTTATGTAGGTAGTGAGCCTCCATGTCTGGACAGTGAGTCCTTGTAAGCAATGAGCTTTTGTAACTGGTACTGATACAACTATATATTGTGAGCTAATCCTCATCGTGGTTTTTTCCCTCATTGGGTTTTCCACGTAAAAATCTAGTGTTCTTGTGTTGTGGAATTTCATGTTTTATTCTTACTCCTATCTATTCTATGTAGTAAATTAATTAAAGGTATTTATTCAACAAGTTAAAGAAGATACTGATTTTCCCCCCCTCTCAGTATCTTGAATATTCAACAATTGGTATCAAAGCTTTGGTTCCTCTAGAGAAGTCTAACAACTTGAGGGAGATCCTGTAGATTGAACAAATGGATAAAGAAGAGCTCCAGACTACCCTTGAAGATCTTGAAAAGGTTGAAGTTAAAATAGAGATCTGAAAGAAAATATTGATGAAGTAAATGAATGCATCCAATAATTGAAAGAGCGGTTAAAAAAATTCAAAGAAAGACATAGAGATGTGAGTGAGCAACTGAACCAAGAAAATGAAGATAATACCAGACTAAGGATGAAAGTGGATGACTAAGGATGAAAGTGGATGAAAAGAAGAGAGGTGAGGAATATTTTAAAATAGTGATACAAAGCCAATTTGATGTTTGCTCTAGGCTTGAACAGGAAGTGATGAATCTAAAAGAAAAATTAGAGAAAGCAAAACTTTGTGAAGATGATTTCAAGAAAAGCTCCACCAATCTTGACAAATTAATAGCAGGACAAAAACCTTCTAAAGACAAAGGTGGCTTAGGTAATGAAGCTGGTGAAAAGATGTAAAACTCAAATCCAGTGAACAATCAAAAGACTCGAGATAAAGGGAAGCAAAAAAGAAACTCTAGAAGGAGATCACCTATCAGAAAACTAAATGCACAAAGGTACTCATCATTCAATGGTGTTTTTTTTTCATGTAATAAATTTGTTCATAAGGCAATTGAGTGTAGGAGTAGGATGAATTAGTTTTCTGGTTCCTTCTCTAGACAATTTTGTACATGCAAGAAGATTGAACATAAAGCTACTTAGTGAAGATCTTCAGTAAGGATGATTAGTCAGGTGATGATGAATAGGTTCAATGGAAGAAGGATGAATATATCTTTTGATGGCTATTTCTATACCTGTAACATGTTTGGACATAAAGTGAATCAATGCAGAATAGGGACTGACGGAAATCAAACAAGATAAAGAAATGTTGTTTGCTACAATTGCAAAAAACTTAAGACATATTTCAAAAGTATGCAAAAGTAAAAAGGGAAAGCAATCTGCTCTAGTGGAAGATGATGAACCGTTGAAAAAGATTGACAAGGGAGAGGTTAAGTAGGAAATGAGAAAGATATAGATAAAGAAAGAAGAATCAGAGACTATTGATGCATCTATACCCTCATCCGATGCAAATAATTCCTTTGGTAATTAGACCCAGGATGGTATTAGGGGGAGCCTTATTAGACAATAATTAAACCCCTACAAATATATGTTAGATGTTGGCACATGGATATGTTGTAAGGAATGGCTGGACAAAAGTGATGGAAAATAAATGGGAAGAAAAAGAGCGAGCATGTTCTTTTGCATAGTAAATTAGGGTTTCTCAGTAGAGTGGAAGGAAATTTTTATCATCTTTTTGCAATTAATGTAATTTAGGGAAAAATGATGGTGTATAAAGCATAATCTTACAAGTCATTTTTATCATTTAAAGCATTCGAAGGATTTTTAGAGTGACTTGGAACCTTCTTGGAGCGATTTTGAAGTGTTTGGAGAGATCATTGTGGACATTCGAAAGCAAGTGACGAAATTTTCCCTCTCGCAGTTGTAGAGGAAGGTAAAAGAAGAATTTTTTGCTGAATTTGAAGAAGTTAAAGTACTATAATGGAAATATCCCACTGAGGTTAAAAGGACTTGAGCTAGATGAATTCGATCATCACAAAATAAAGAAGATCGAATTAGGGTTGGAATTGGAGGCGTTACGAAACTTACAAACCCTAGGTTTGGATTTGTGGGAAAAATTCCTTTTGATTGCAGACAAAGAATTTATCTTGTTCCTTTTGAGAAAATTCAAGAATGGTAACATTGTATTGGATAAATCTTATCCCATTACGAAGGAAATGATCACGTTTGTCATCAGGTTATGCAGCATTAGAAATCTTCCCAGATAGAATACCATAAAATACAAGGAAGTAGAAGAGATGACAGGAGTTGACAAAGATCCCCGAGCATTGTTGATTGATACTATTGGAGATTCCTCATTTAGGTATGTTGCATATGGAATTTCCTATAAAGTTTATTTCAGAAATTGAGATGGCTCTACTTCAGCCATTGCTATGTATCTAGCGCATAAAATGGTAAAATAGAGTAACCAATTTGATCTTTTTGGATGAATTCTTGAAAATATCATTGAAAACATATGAATGTCAGTGGTAGAAGGATACCCTTTTCATTTTGGGTCCTTACTCACATGTTTGGTACTCTATTTTCAGGAATCATTACTGGGAAAGGAAGGTGTTAAGTGGGAATATGGAATTCCCATTGCAAAGCAAATATACAGATACTTGGAAGGCTTGGAAGATAAAGTAAGTGTGTGTTAAAAAAATTCTTATCATTGTAGAAAATAATGAGCTCTGTTGAAGTTATGTCTAGTCGATTTGAGGAAGGTTCTTCCTCTAGAACAAAAGAGTTGGAAGTGGTCACTAGTGATTCCCCTCCAGAATCGAAGAAAATAAAATTTGTCACTGAAAACATCATTGTTATTCCTAAAGAGAAGGAAGAAGAAGAAGAATCTCTACCTGGATCAGAATATTTTGATCCAAATGACATCCGTTCTATGTTAGTGAAAGGGAAAATGAAGAAAATTGGTGAATTGTGGAATACAACCTCTCTTGTTGACAGACTCAATTTATGATACACTAGTTGAGCATCTACTTCAAAAAGGTATTGATGTGTCAATTGTTTCTAATTCCTTGCCAGAAAACTTAGTTGATGTAGTTGAAGAAAGAATGTTGCTTGAAGGTCTAGAAGGACACAAGCTGGAAGCCTTGGTTGAAAAGAGATCTTCTAAAGCCAAGTAGAGGTTATCTAAAACGAATCATGGAGATGAAGAAATGCATAAAATAAATGTTGGATATCTAAAAATATTGTCTTTGGTGGCCTGCTGCAGTTGATAATTTCAGAAGCAAGATTGAAGCAACTGAATCTGAAGTAAACAACATTGGAAAGAAATTTGATATTTTTGAAGACAAAGAAGGAAAGCAAAGACTGAGAGTTGGTAGATTACAAGCTGAGCTAATCATTGTATAGAGACAAAGAGATGATCTAGTAAAAACCTTCTGGCTACTTAAGGAGATTGTTGAGGTCCGGTTAGACTGTATTTTTGGAATACTCTCTGATGTAGAAGATTGTGAAAGACAATTCTCATCTACAAATTGGTCATCTTATTGCACACTATTGGCTCTATTGGAAAATATATGTACAAGAATGGATTCTGCAGTACTTGAATGGAATAAATTATATCATGTTATCAAAGAAAGGTACAAGAAGGTATTTTAGGTGAAAAGTGTCATTCTTAGTTGAAGGAACTTTAAAATATTGAATGTCTGAAAGTTTTGAAGTTTTGAATTTTTGAATGAATTGAAATTTTTGCAATATTGGATGTCACCATGTTTACAATTTTTTTGGCACCCTTTTCCATTGATGTCAAAGGGGGAGATATTTGGAGAAATTTGGGGAGAGATTTGGAGAGATTAGAGGAGATTTTTGAATTGGAATTTTTGCACATGTTGCCATCAATGCCAAAGGGGGAGATTGTTGAAAGTATGTAGAAGATTAGTCTTATTTTGTCATTGATGTCACCATTTTGGTCTAGTAACCTGAATCGATGTGCAGAACATCTAGTATTTGATCTGGTATTTTGTTCTGCATATTCTCTCTGGTAATTTGTGTGGTTTAAGGTTTTGTTAAAAGGCTTATGATCTCTAAAAGCGTGTGCATACGTCTTTCCAGATGTTCATATGATTGGAGGAAGTGTTGGCATCAGTTTTTGAGATTGCATTTCATTATTAGGTTAATCATGGCTGACCTAATAATTAGTTTATAGCTCAACATAAATTGTGGTTATATGTTTGACCTAGCTTTGGTGCAAGTCGACATGATACTGCTTGACATGATTGAATTATTTTTGGAAGTTGACAAGTTATCCTTTTTTGAAAATATGAATTACATCCAATTAGGCCAACCTAATTGATGTGTGTGAATATATCAAGTATATACAAGATGCTTTGAAGATGAATGAGAAGTGAATAAAGAAGTGTGAATGCGAATGTGTAGGATAAGAGAAGTATGCGAATAGAAGGGAAAAGATCTTGTTTGTTGTCATGTGAGTGAATACTCTGAGCATCAAAGGAACTAAACATGCACTTGTGGTGTAACTTCATCAATTCAACTCTAGCGGTTAGCCATTTTTGTTTTCATAATTTCTATAGGCAGTGAGCATCCATGTCTAGACAATCAGTCCTTGTAAGTAGTGAGCTTTTGTATCTAATAGTGAGCCTCTTTTGTAACCGGTATTGATACAACTATATATTGTGAGCTAATCCTTCATTGGGTTTTCCACGTAAGAATATGGTGTTCTTGTGTTGTAGAATTTCATTTTTTATTCTTGCTCTTGTTTGTTCTATGTAGTAAAGTAATTAAAGGTATTTGTTCAACAAGTTAAAGAAGATACTGATTCACCCCCCCTCTTAGTATCTTGAATATTCAAGAGACTTCACAAGGAACCTAATAGCAACCTCAAGATTCTTAAGATGTGTGTAAAATATAAGATTTGAGCACATTCAAGAACTAACTCAATTCAATGACCTATCCTTGTTATACATTCAAACCATGCGACACTAAATGGAGGACTTATACCATCCCTTCTGGAGAAATGATTAGATTTTGTAAAAGAAATACTTAAAGCAACCCCAGATGAATAAAATGACCATTGTGTAGATAAAACACCCCAACCAAAAGACCAAGAGGACCCCAAAGCCGAATAAAGAAAATCAAGCCAACCCAAAGCAAACCGAAAGAAAGCAAACACCTAAACTAACAATTTACAAGGCTAAGCTGAGGTAGCTCAAGCAAGGAAGTAATGTTTTAAATATTTCCCATTGACTGGAAATGGGACATCCTCTCTAGTGAGGGTCTTTAAATGGAAAGCATTATCCCTAAGGATTTTAGAAATTTGAAAAGGGCTAAGCCACAACTTGTTGAACTTTCCATGCTCCCCTTTATTTTCGTGTGCCTTATCACAATATAGAACCAAATAGGAAATTCCAAAGGCATTAACCTTGGCTTTGCAATCAAACCATCGCTTGACGATACTTTGGTGTTTGGAAAAATTATCTAATGCCTCATCTCTCTTCTCTTCTAACTGTAATAGTTCAGCTAGATAGGCTTCTAAACGTTCCCCTTCCTCATAATACTCATTGATGACCTAGAGGGTAGGAATCCTCAATTGAATTGGAAACATAGACTCAAGTCCATAAACTAGATGGTAAGGAGAGGTCCCTGAAGAAGCCTTCTGACGAGTGTGATCTGCCCATAGAGAAAATCTTAGTTGGGTATGCTAGTCCTTTGGATTTCGATCAATTAGCTTGTGAATAACAGTAGAAAGGTTTTTTTTGGTAGATTTAGCTAGGTCATTTCCTTGGGGATAATAATTGGAAGAAGATTTAATGATAACCCCCTATCGAAAGCCTAGCTAGAAAATTTTAAAGATACAAAAGCAGAACCATTATCACATACCACAATAAAAGCACATCCAAAATGATTGATAATCCATTCTTCAATAAATTTTATTACCACTTCAGTTGTGCATTACTTAAAAGGGATAGTATCTTTCCATCTAGTAAAGTAATTAGTAGTAGTCAAAATATACCTGTGTGCGGTGGAAGATAGTGGGTTAATCAAACCAGTGAAGTCCAATCCCCACTAAGCGAATAGTCTTACCTTGATTACTAGTTGTAATAGAATGACAAAGTGCCTTTCTTTAGTAGCAGAAGTTTGGAAAACATGACATGTCCTTATGTGTTTGCAACTCGTAAGATGCAACTTGCAGTTGCAGGACTAGAACTGTGACCTATACCATACCTCGCATGAAGTTCTTCCATGACTTTAGCTGCTTCTTCTTTTCCTAGACAACAAAGGTAAACATCTTCATGATTTTTCTTGTATAAGATTACTCCTTTGAACATATAACTGGCACTTTTCAACCTCAAAAATCTATAGTACACTTGGTTCAAATGAGCAGGGCACTTTTGATTAAGCAAATAATAAACAATATCATCATACCACTCATCAGGTGAGACATCTTGGAGATTATATTGTTGTGTTGTAATTTTAGGCCCAATTTCAGCCATTTTTCTCATGAGTGCTTGTCCCCTTACTAACTTCATAGGCAAAATTTCAATATCATATTCTTGCAACATGGTTACCCACTTTTCTCTTCATTAACTTAACTCTACAATAATAGGAGTTTTACTATAGGATCAAGCACAATTGCAAATAATTTTCTCCTCAAGATGTAGTGCCTAAATTTCTTTACCCCCCTAACTAGTGCATAAGCCTATTTTTCCACATTATTGTACCTTAATTCTGCATCTTTTAGTGGAGCACTCATGAATGCAATTGGGTGCTCATCTCCTCCATCTGACTTTTTTGTCAGCATACTAGCACAAGAATTATATGATGTAAATGAGTATAGATAGAATGGTTTAGCATTGTTGGGACTCACCAAAATAGGAGCATCAACTATAACTCTCTTTATCTCTTCAAAGGCCTATTTTTCTTCAGAGTTCCATTCCACTTTTGCATCATGCTTCAACATTGCGTTTAAGGGCTTGATTATCTTTGCAAAACAAGTGATAAACTTTCTGACAAATTTAATCTTTCCAAAGAATGATTTGATCTCTTTCGTACTTGTGGGAGGTTGGATTTTCAATATTTCTTGTATATGCTTAGGGTTTATTGAAATACCATTTTCTGAAATGATGTGACCTAGTAACTTCCCCTCAGTCACCCCAAAAATACACTGAAGTTTGGATTTAGAGAGATACCAAATTCTCTGCACTTTTGAAATACCTTACATAAATCTTAAATATGGTCCCCTCTCCTCTTAGAAAAGATAGTCAAGTCATCCATGTAAATGATAATGCACTTACCAATTATATCTTTGAAAGCAATTTACATGCCTCGCTGAAAAGTGGCTCCTACATTAATTAGCCCAAATAGAATCCTTCTATATGAAAATTTTCCCCACTTAGTTGTGAAAGTTTTCTTGTGTCTATCCTCATATTGAACCATTACTTGATTGTAAGCCGAATAACCATCCAAAAATAACATCATTTGAGAACCATTCACAATTAGTAAGACCTCATCCAAGAATGGGACTGGGTAGTTATCCTTTTCTGAAGCATGATTTAAATTCCTAAAGTCCACACACAGCCTAATCTCACCATTCTTCTTTCATACTAGCACCAAATTTTCCACCCAAGTTGAGTGTCTGACTAGAAATATGATGCTAGCAGATAGCAACTTCTACACTTCTCTTTGAATAACTCGTTCCAACAAAGCATTGATTGGTCTATGCCTCTATTGAAAGGGCTTCACATCTGGCTTTAAAGGGATGGTATGTATGATGATTAAAGTGTCATAGGTCTTGATATCTTCATACCTCCAAGCTATAACATCCTGATAGACATGTAATACATCTATTAACCCTTTCTTTTCCTCAAGAGTGTAGACCTTGCCAATGAAAAAATTCTTCACTTCCTCAAGAGTGCCCATGTTATAAGTATCACATTGGCCACTTATTGAGTCCCTTTTAGCCTTTTGATCTTGATCTCTTATCTTATATAGATCAAATATTCTTTCCAATTGCACCATTCCTCTAGGAATTGTGTTTGTCTTGATATTAATTACCCCCTCCATGTCTAACTCTACTTCTTGAGGTTCTATCTTATCAATATTATGAGAAGCAAAGATATCAGAACTAGTGATGAAATCCAAAATATGCTCGTCATCTTTGAATACCTAATTTTTTTTCACATTATCTAGTACTGAGGGGACTGGAGTGAGTTTGACAGTAAATATCTTCAGACCTGATAATGATACTGGCTCTAGAGTACTTGATGCCTACACTAAGGCATCTGTAGTCTGGTTCTTGCCCCAAAGAATCAACTGAATATTGAAGGCATTGAATCCCTCTATTAAGTCCCATACGCTATGTCAATAATTTGTCATTCTCCTATCATGTCATGAGTATTTCCTTCTAACCTATTTAAATACTAATTTTGAATCCCCAAAAACCTGTAAAGTTTTAACTTTCTTCCTTAAGGCCATTAGCAATCCATGTATCAAGGCCTCAAATTCCTCAGCATTATTCATGCAATGAAACTATAGCCTATGTGTAGCAAAGAAAGTGTTACCTATTGGATTTATCAGCTTGAAACCTGTGCTAGTTCCTTGCTTTGATTTAGATCCATCAAATCGTAATGTCCAAAATTTAGCAAAATGCATACCTTTTGGATTTTTTGTATTCTTGGTCTTACTTGGTGAGGGGTCTTCTTGTTGACTCTATTTTTTACCCTTTTGTTCATTTTGGATTTCCTGAATATCAATCCTAACTATTGGGGAAGGATTAATACATCCCTTAATTTTCTCCACAACTATCTAACAAAGATAGCATTCAAGTTTAGAATGTGATGCATTATGAACTCTACACCACTCAGGCAATAGCAACAATTCAAAATTCACTTCTCTTCCAAGATTAATCTGGTCTTCAATACACTTTTGAATAAATTATTGAAATTTTTCCAATAAACTGAGGTTACCATCACCTTTGTTCACCATCTTCATCTGATTCTACAACTAATTTTGTACTATTGGAACACTGAGTCATATCCTTAGGCATATCTTGAATCATCATGACCTCCTTTGTTTCTATTTCTTCAATGGCTACATCCAAGACATAATTTCATAAAATTTCCTTAGAAACCAACACCTCATTCATCATGTTCTGGTACTCTGTGATCAAATACTTTAGTCTAGGCTCTCATTCAATCTCAATCTGATTAGGGATTCCCTTCCATGGAAGCCACATGTGAGAGTGTTTAGTAGAGATGTATCCATTAAGAGCTATCATGAAATCCCTTCCCAGGATCAACCCATAAGCATCTGGAATATATGCTACTTGAATATTGATTATTTGTTGGACCCTTGGGTCTGATGCAATCTGCATAGGATCATGTTTAATTCACCTACCACACTCACCTCAATTTTTCCTAATTGAGTGATCTTACATTCGGAAGGAGCAAGAGTAATGCCTAATGCTTTGAGGACTAAAAATGGTATAACGTCTGTGGAAGCTCCAGAATCCAATAAGAATTTTTGTAAATTTTTTCCAAATATACGAATAGAGATCACAAAAGGAGGAGTCTCATGCTTTCCTTGGAAAACACTTATTAGAGTATCAACTTGAGCTACTTGAGTTTTTTCCTTCTCCTTACTCTTATCCTTGGTCTAAACTTGATCTTGATCTTTAACTAGCTTATTAGCTTGATCTCTTGTTGGTTGTGAATTTTATGTCTTTCCAATTACTTCATTAACCAGTGGCTCACTAAAACTAACTTTTTTCACAATAGTATCTTTTGAGGTCTTGCTAGACATAGCCTCCTTCAAAGTTCCAAGAACATCATTCCTAATTGCTAGAACTCTTAATAGCTCATATGCAAAAAGACTTACTTTTACCTTTTTTAGTTCCTTAGTGACATATTCACCCATTTGATCCATACTCAAGTCAAACTGATCATTTTTAATGTGTTCTAATTGCTTACCCTTACCCACATATGGCTTCCCTCCCTTGGAAGAATCAAATGGTCCTCCTTTTGAGAAATATCGTATGGACACCTTTGGATAAGAAGGATTGTTTCTTGCATTTGGATTAGGAGGTGTACTAAAATTATTTGGAGGAATGGAGGTGGTAAAAGGACCTCCAGCTTGCCTATTTCTCGAATCATAAGGTGTTGCACGTTGATGAAACATTTTAACTTCCTCTATTCCAGATCCCTCTTCATCCAACATACCATTATCAACAATATCATTGTTTTCAAATAGTTGAGATATTGACTCTTCATTAAATACTTGTTCCAACTTGGTACCATTCTCAATTGATTCTTCTTCAAGTCCATTTTCTTCACTTTGTAGGAAAGGAGCATGATTCAACACCAGAATTGGGGAATCATATGGATCAAAGGGTATAATTTCCTTTCCACCTAGATTGTTGCTAGTAACTTCTTGAACCTGTTAGGTCTCCAAAATGCTAGTTTGAAACCACAAGAGGTTTCCAAGTTC
The DNA here is from genome assembly GCA_007115665.2 of Sequoiadendron giganteum. Classification (NCBI taxonomy): domain Eukaryota; kingdom Viridiplantae; phylum Streptophyta; class Pinopsida; order Cupressales; family Cupressaceae; genus Sequoiadendron; species Sequoiadendron giganteum. Next base: position 37,939,685 of record CM021110.1, read on the forward strand.
TTGATACATTTTTGGCTAAGTACAAGGCCCAATAATGAATTTGAACCTTCTTCTCTTGAAGTTGTGCCAGACCTAGGTGGGTGTACCTATGCAAGTGGAGCAAACTTAGATTGTGTTTCCTACTTGATCAATCTATCCAAAATGGAAATTTGACAATGGAGAGACGTGATCCTAATTTGGTATGAATTGTATAAGCAATGTCAAGGTATATGAATATATTTAGTGAACATATGTAGTAGTTTGGAAATGAAGGTTTTCTCAAAGTTCCTAAAGTGGATTGTATGGATGTGAATGAAAATATGGACAAGACTAGTGCCTTATTGGGTAAAATGGATTCAAGTGAGGATCTAGAATGGATGGTTGGTATTGGCAATTATTCAAACTATCTGGCACACTTTTTTGGTTTATAACTTGTATAAACGTGTAGGAAAGTGATTGGAAAACCCTACTAGAGATAGAATATCAATCCTAATTATATGATTCTTCTTATTGATCCAAATAACACTTCCAAATTACTATGATTGATCAAAAGGAATTTAATTCTTCTTTAAAGAAACCAAATAATCACATCACACAAGTACAACAAATGTGCATTGGTAAATTGAATATATACTTGATATATCAACATAAATAACCAAGAAATACTAAGATGGAGAAAATTATATAAATGAATAACTTCAACAAATAATTGATACCAATATGGAGCCACCGAATTAGAGATCTTTCATTAACTTCTTCAAAATCATACTTGCAACATAATCTATTTTAATGTGAACATTATGATCTATTGATTTTCCCTACTCTACTATTATTTTCTCCTATATCTAATCTACTCTCCTTCCTTGGGTCTTGGTCTCTCATATTTATATGAGAGGCAACAAGCTTCAAACCAAAGGTCATGCCATTTGGTAACAAAAAATAATTATGAGTTTAAACATAACTGAAATAACTAAACAACAAACATATGCTCTAATCTGGTAGTCACCGAGTAGGTTTAAGCTTTGGAGGTGCATCTAGATCCCTTTCTGTTGCCTTACAGAGAGTAGTTAAAATGTGATAAGTAGGCTGCCACCTTCTCTAGGGTTCCTTAAGGATAGGGGAATTGGCAATTATCTATTCCAAGGCTTTAACCAGATTGCTAAAGCTTTCATGTACTCCACCTATCTTTTCCTTCAACACTTCAATTCTATGCTCCAATATCTTTCTTAGGGTATCCAGGATGTTACGCTTGCATCTTCCATATTATGTTTCTTTAGCCTATCGATTTCATCTTTCATCTATTGAATTTGTGGATCTTCAGCTTGGATAGGTGGGTGATATACAACTACCTCAGCCGCCCTCACTATTGTTTCTTGATATAATTTTTGTTTCAACTTTACATTTTCAATAAACAATTTATTCACTTCGTCATTTGATAATCTCTTTCTTTTCTCATATTCAACTATTTTCTTCTCAAAACCTTCCACCACATATTTGGTAAATATTGTTGACTGCATAGTCATAGTTGCATCTCCTGTAGGAGTTGTATCTTTCATAGTCCTCACCATGGCTGACCCCCTCATTTCTTGCACCACATCCAAGAGTTTTTTCTTCCTTGAGTTCTTTTGCTTTGTCCATAAGAAAGAGTCTAAGTGTTAGGGTTATATCTTGTTCCTAATACACCTTCCTTTGAATCAAACTTTGTAATCAAAATTGGGTCCTCTCATGCTCAAATCTGGTCTAGAAGAAACACCTTGGACAACTTCATTCCTAGGATGATCAACATATCACTTTTCAACACTAATTCTCTCGCTTCCTATGGGGTAACATTGATATTATCAATATTCAACTCAGCCAATGTTTGGGCCTGAACCTCAGCCTATTTTGAATCATCAGCTCCTATGAGATTCATCTTCAACCTTTCATCAAACTGTTTCATTTTCATCTTAATCTAAAAATATTTAAATTCATTAGTGTGAATAAAATTGTCATCCTCCATAAACCGCAGAGAGGAAACTACTCTCTCATCATCCTGAATCTAATATGTAGCTTCATCTTATATCCTAATTTTGGCATCATGAGGTTCTTGAATTTTCTGCTGCTCTACCACTTCTTTTATCTCAGTTGAGGCAAGGACCACTCCTTCCTCCTCATCATCACTATATCCAACCAATGATTCAATCTTCTACTTCTTGGCCTAGGGTTCATGTGTGGGAGATGGAGGGGATGGGTGTGAAGGTGATGGGGGAGGTAAATATGATGTGGAAATCTCATGTTGGTGAGAGGTAGGAAGTGAAATCAATCCCTCATCTTGAGCCATTTTATACATTTCATCATATTTTTCAAGGATCAACTACATTTTCAAAAGGCTAGGTTCATCTGCAAAAAACCCCTTGAAACCCTTCTCCTATTACCTCTTCTGATTTTTCCACTTCATCATTGTAATCCACCTTTTTATTTCTTGCATAACATCAACAAAATAAACCAAATTTCTTATGACATCCTCCTCGGGGTAAAATTCATGAGATATGGCCCTCTTTGTTAGTAAGGTCCTTCTGATCATATTAATGTGACCCTCTGGGTCACATACACTTTCTTTTCCAGACTTGAGGGGATAATTAGCCCTCATGAATCTTTGTAGCTCTTCTAACATGTCTGATCCAACAGAAAACTCTTCAAACATTGTTAGATCGGGCAAGAATTTCCCTTTTCTCTAATTCCTCATCAGATCAAACACTCTAGCAAGCACAAATTTTGGCAGAATATGTGGTGCTTGGTCATAGCCGTACACCCTAATGATAGTATGTTGTGGAATTAGGAACCAATCAAAATAATTATGTGTAAAGCCTTGGTCTCGATTGTATTGCATTGGCCCCATCACCCTCATTAATGACTCGGGTAGTCTTGGTGTTGGGTAACCAAGAGCATCTACTAACCTCATTGAAAAATCATCTCTAAACACAAAAAAATCACTTTCTTTACATCTGTTGTCCCAAATATAACACCATTTTTTTATAGGGAGTCTTACTACATTCTCTTGTGTACACAACTTCATCCTTTTGGTCTATTTCATTTCATTTTGATATAAAATTAGATGACATAACAAAGAGTATTTTTCTAAAGTAATGGGGGCCTTAGCCTCCTTGACTTGAAGCAAACCTTCATGAATTTGTTCTTCAAACATAGACGCAAAGTCAAACTCTACATTTGATTCGGGATGTTGAATTATCATAGCCATCCTCATTAACCTTAGCAACATGTGTTCCTCTGTATCTACGCCCAATATTTGACACAATGCAAGGTAAGTGTTTTTGAAATACACTTGAAATTCAGCAACTTGAAAAGTTTCAACTTTCAAAGCAGGAATTGGGATATTTCCATTATCATCACCCCTCTTCATGTGTAAGGGGAGCTCGTCACTTCGGTAGGTTCTCCTTAATCTCTTATATTCCTGCTCTAATTTCACTACATTCACCTCTGTCACAACTTGTTTGTTTAGATTAAAACATTTTACAATGGCATCTCTATTGACATCAACCAAACACCCATCATTTGGAAGTCTAACAATTTTGGTTGGGGCGTCATAACTATGAGAAAGGCATTTAATTAACTCAGTATCAATGAAAACATTGGAAACAATTAGTTTGGCCAAGTCTATGGTCCACAGGTTTGATGCTAGAACCTTGTCATTCCTTTTCTAGTAGAAGTACCAATAGAGGTTCCAACCTGACTAAGGTATGATGGGGTCTCTACAACCCTAAGCTAAGTCTTTGAAAATATTTTTAGACCCTTTTTTTACTGAACCAAGTTACAAGGAAAG
>CM021110.1:37943583-38221159 GCA_007115665.2 Sequoiadendron giganteum
AAATGCACTAAAAAGACCTTTTTGAAGTTTAGGAAAATGAAATTATGACGGATTTGGGGAATCCAGAGACCCCTAGATTTAGGAAAGTAAAGATGGCTTGGGGAATCTGTCGAGAGGTAGATTAGCGAATGCCTAGCCTTTTGGGTAATTTGTGTATCTGCAGATTTAGCAAACTATTCCTCATTCGAGGAATTTGACACTAGGAAAATTTCTTGAAATTCTCCAAAATTCACTTGATCCGATGCCCAAGTGAAATGCACATGAAACCACAATCTTCAAGGCATCATTCAAGACATAAATGTTGCAAATAAAAACACCTAAAGGGAATATAAAGCATTAAAACTCAATCAAGTGAAGTGAATCAAAATTTCAAGGAACCTATCCCTTAAGGGGAAAAGGTGAAACCTAAAGAAAAAGGAGGAAAGCAAATAAAAAGAGGGTCCCCACCTCTAGCGGGGCGTGTGTGCTTAAATAGCACAACAAATGACAACTACACTAGAGAAATGCTCCAAATCATTTTGATGACACACTAGAATCAAGAACCCAAAATCTCTCATTTCCATCCTCACATTAGGTCAACTGATAAACTAAGGCCTCAAAACCAATGAACAAGCTAGCCCTACATGTTTTGGAAATCTAAGTATGCAGATGTATTAATTTCTCTCCTTAAGCTACTATAAGAACCAAGTTAAGTCAAGTTAAGCTACATGAATGATTCTAACTCTAAAATCATCTTGGATAGAGCCTCATTTCAAGTCAGGTGTCCATAGCCTTGACAAGGTTATCATTATAATTCTTCCAAACATAGCTCTATTGCTAGTTAGGTGTCCATAGACCCGATAGAGATATTCAGATGTCCTAAAAAGTTGAATTTTATTTTGATTTTTAATGCTTTCACTTTCTTTCTTTTCTGATTTTTCTTTTTCTTTTCACTTCTTTTCATTTCAACCTGTAAGCAATGAATCTCACACTCAGGGCTGAGAATCATAGTGGTGCTAAAGAATAAATCTAAGATTTTTTTCCTAACGAGACTTTGTTGGAAGTATGCAGAAGATTAGTCTTATGTTGTCATTAATGTCACCATGTTGGTCTAGTAACCTGAACCGGTGTGTAGAACATATGGTATTTCATCCAGTATTATGGTTCGCATATTCTTTCCAGTAATCTATGTGGTTTAAGGTTTTGGGAAAAGGCTTATGATCTCTAGAAGTGTGTACATACGTATTTCCATATGTTCATATGATTGGATGAAGTTTTGGTATTGGTTTTTGAGATTGCATGTTGTTATTAGGTTAATCATGGCTGACCTAATAATCAATTTATAGCTCAACATAAATTATGGTTATATGTGCGACCTAGCTTCGGTCCCAACCGACATGATATTGCATGACACAGTTGAACTACTTTTGGAAGCTGACAAGTTATCCTTTTTGAAAATATGAATTGCATCCAATTAGGTTGACCTAATTGATGTGTGTGGATATATCAGGTATATATACAAGATAGTTTGAAGATGAATGAGAAGTGAATAAAGAAGTGTGAATGTGGATGTGTAGGATAAGAGAATTATGTAAATAGAAGGGAAAATCTCTTGTTTTTTGTCATGTGTGCGAATACTTTGAGCATCAAAGGAACTGAACCTAAACTTGTGGTGTAACTTCATCAGTTCAACTCTGGTGGTAAGACATTTTTGTTTCATAATTTATGTAGGTAGTGAGCCTCCATGTCTGGACAGTGAGTCCTTGTAAGCAATGAGCTTTTGTAACTGGTACTGATACAACTATATATTGTGAGCTAATCCTCATCGTGGTTTTTTCCCTCATTGGGTTTTCCACGTAAAAATCTAGTGTTCTTGTGTTGTGGAATTTCATGTTTTATTCTTACTCCTATCTATTCTATGTAGTAAATTAATTAAAGGTATTTATTCAACAAGTTAAAGAAGATACTGATTTTCCCCCCCTCTCAGTATCTTGAATATTCAACAATTGGTATCAAAGCTTTGGTTCCTCTAGAGAAGTCTAACAACTTGAGGGAGATCCTGTAGATTGAACAAATGGATAAAGAAGAGCTCCAGACTACCCTTGAAGATCTTGAAAAGGTTGAAGTTAAAATAGAGATCTGAAAGAAAATATTGATGAAGTAAATGAATGCATCCAATAATTGAAAGAGCGGTTAAAAAAATTCAAAGAAAGACATAGAGATGTGAGTGAGCAACTGAACCAAGAAAATGAAGATAATACCAGACTAAGGATGAAAGTGGATGACTAAGGATGAAAGTGGATGAAAAGAAGAGAGGTGAGGAATATTTTAAAATAGTGATACAAAGCCAATTTGATGTTTGCTCTAGGCTTGAACAGGAAGTGATGAATCTAAAAGAAAAATTAGAGAAAGCAAAACTTTGTGAAGATGATTTCAAGAAAAGCTCCACCAATCTTGACAAATTAATAGCAGGACAAAAACCTTCTAAAGACAAAGGTGGCTTAGGTAATGAAGCTGGTGAAAAGATGTAAAACTCAAATCCAGTGAACAATCAAAAGACTCGAGATAAAGGGAAGCAAAAAAGAAACTCTAGAAGGAGATCACCTATCAGAAAACTAAATGCACAAAGGTACTCATCATTCAATGGTGTTTTTTTTTCATGTAATAAATTTGTTCATAAGGCAATTGAGTGTAGGAGTAGGATGAATTAGTTTTCTGGTTCCTTCTCTAGACAATTTTGTACATGCAAGAAGATTGAACATAAAGCTACTTAGTGAAGATCTTCAGTAAGGATGATTAGTCAGGTGATGATGAATAGGTTCAATGGAAGAAGGATGAATATATCTTTTGATGGCTATTTCTATACCTGTAACATGTTTGGACATAAAGTGAATCAATGCAGAATAGGGACTGACGGAAATCAAACAAGATAAAGAAATGTTGTTTGCTACAATTGCAAAAAACTTAAGACATATTTCAAAAGTATGCAAAAGTAAAAAGGGAAAGCAATCTGCTCTAGTGGAAGATGATGAACCGTTGAAAAAGATTGACAAGGGAGAGGTTAAGTAGGAAATGAGAAAGATATAGATAAAGAAAGAAGAATCAGAGACTATTGATGCATCTATACCCTCATCCGATGCAAATAATTCCTTTGGTAATTAGACCCAGGATGGTATTAGGGGGAGCCTTATTAGACAATAATTAAACCCCTACAAATATATGTTAGATGTTGGCACATGGATATGTTGTAAGGAATGGCTGGACAAAAGTGATGGAAAATAAATGGGAAGAAAAAGAGCGAGCATGTTCTTTTGCATAGTAAATTAGGGTTTCTCAGTAGAGTGGAAGGAAATTTTTATCATCTTTTTGCAATTAATGTAATTTAGGGAAAAATGATGGTGTATAAAGCATAATCTTACAAGTCATTTTTATCATTTAAAGCATTCGAAGGATTTTTAGAGTGACTTGGAACCTTCTTGGAGCGATTTTGAAGTGTTTGGAGAGATCATTGTGGACATTCGAAAGCAAGTGACGAAATTTTCCCTCTCGCAGTTGTAGAGGAAGGTAAAAGAAGAATTTTTTGCTGAATTTGAAGAAGTTAAAGTACTATAATGGAAATATCCCACTGAGGTTAAAAGGACTTGAGCTAGATGAATTCGATCATCACAAAATAAAGAAGATCGAATTAGGGTTGGAATTGGAGGCGTTACGAAACTTACAAACCCTAGGTTTGGATTTGTGGGAAAAATTCCTTTTGATTGCAGACAAAGAATTTATCTTGTTCCTTTTGAGAAAATTCAAGAATGGTAACATTGTATTGGATAAATCTTATCCCATTACGAAGGAAATGATCACGTTTGTCATCAGGTTATGCAGCATTAGAAATCTTCCCAGATAGAATACCATAAAATACAAGGAAGTAGAAGAGATGACAGGAGTTGACAAAGATCCCCGAGCATTGTTGATTGATACTATTGGAGATTCCTCATTTAGGTATGTTGCATATGGAATTTCCTATAAAGTTTATTTCAGAAATTGAGATGGCTCTACTTCAGCCATTGCTATGTATCTAGCGCATAAAATGGTAAAATAGAGTAACCAATTTGATCTTTTTGGATGAATTCTTGAAAATATCATTGAAAACATATGAATGTCAGTGGTAGAAGGATACCCTTTTCATTTTGGGTCCTTACTCACATGTTTGGTACTCTATTTTCAGGAATCATTACTGGGAAAGGAAGGTGTTAAGTGGGAATATGGAATTCCCATTGCAAAGCAAATATACAGATACTTGGAAGGCTTGGAAGATAAAGTAAGTGTGTGTTAAAAAAATTCTTATCATTGTAGAAAATAATGAGCTCTGTTGAAGTTATGTCTAGTCGATTTGAGGAAGGTTCTTCCTCTAGAACAAAAGAGTTGGAAGTGGTCACTAGTGATTCCCCTCCAGAATCGAAGAAAATAAAATTTGTCACTGAAAACATCATTGTTATTCCTAAAGAGAAGGAAGAAGAAGAAGAATCTCTACCTGGATCAGAATATTTTGATCCAAATGACATCCGTTCTATGTTAGTGAAAGGGAAAATGAAGAAAATTGGTGAATTGTGGAATACAACCTCTCTTGTTGACAGACTCAATTTATGATACACTAGTTGAGCATCTACTTCAAAAAGGTATTGATGTGTCAATTGTTTCTAATTCCTTGCCAGAAAACTTAGTTGATGTAGTTGAAGAAAGAATGTTGCTTGAAGGTCTAGAAGGACACAAGCTGGAAGCCTTGGTTGAAAAGAGATCTTCTAAAGCCAAGTAGAGGTTATCTAAAACGAATCATGGAGATGAAGAAATGCATAAAATAAATGTTGGATATCTAAAAATATTGTCTTTGGTGGCCTGCTGCAGTTGATAATTTCAGAAGCAAGATTGAAGCAACTGAATCTGAAGTAAACAACATTGGAAAGAAATTTGATATTTTTGAAGACAAAGAAGGAAAGCAAAGACTGAGAGTTGGTAGATTACAAGCTGAGCTAATCATTGTATAGAGACAAAGAGATGATCTAGTAAAAACCTTCTGGCTACTTAAGGAGATTGTTGAGGTCCGGTTAGACTGTATTTTTGGAATACTCTCTGATGTAGAAGATTGTGAAAGACAATTCTCATCTACAAATTGGTCATCTTATTGCACACTATTGGCTCTATTGGAAAATATATGTACAAGAATGGATTCTGCAGTACTTGAATGGAATAAATTATATCATGTTATCAAAGAAAGGTACAAGAAGGTATTTTAGGTGAAAAGTGTCATTCTTAGTTGAAGGAACTTTAAAATATTGAATGTCTGAAAGTTTTGAAGTTTTGAATTTTTGAATGAATTGAAATTTTTGCAATATTGGATGTCACCATGTTTACAATTTTTTTGGCACCCTTTTCCATTGATGTCAAAGGGGGAGATATTTGGAGAAATTTGGGGAGAGATTTGGAGAGATTAGAGGAGATTTTTGAATTGGAATTTTTGCACATGTTGCCATCAATGCCAAAGGGGGAGATTGTTGAAAGTATGTAGAAGATTAGTCTTATTTTGTCATTGATGTCACCATTTTGGTCTAGTAACCTGAATCGATGTGCAGAACATCTAGTATTTGATCTGGTATTTTGTTCTGCATATTCTCTCTGGTAATTTGTGTGGTTTAAGGTTTTGTTAAAAGGCTTATGATCTCTAAAAGCGTGTGCATACGTCTTTCCAGATGTTCATATGATTGGAGGAAGTGTTGGCATCAGTTTTTGAGATTGCATTTCATTATTAGGTTAATCATGGCTGACCTAATAATTAGTTTATAGCTCAACATAAATTGTGGTTATATGTTTGACCTAGCTTTGGTGCAAGTCGACATGATACTGCTTGACATGATTGAATTATTTTTGGAAGTTGACAAGTTATCCTTTTTTGAAAATATGAATTACATCCAATTAGGCCAACCTAATTGATGTGTGTGAATATATCAAGTATATACAAGATGCTTTGAAGATGAATGAGAAGTGAATAAAGAAGTGTGAATGCGAATGTGTAGGATAAGAGAAGTATGCGAATAGAAGGGAAAAGATCTTGTTTGTTGTCATGTGAGTGAATACTCTGAGCATCAAAGGAACTAAACATGCACTTGTGGTGTAACTTCATCAATTCAACTCTAGCGGTTAGCCATTTTTGTTTTCATAATTTCTATAGGCAGTGAGCATCCATGTCTAGACAATCAGTCCTTGTAAGTAGTGAGCTTTTGTATCTAATAGTGAGCCTCTTTTGTAACCGGTATTGATACAACTATATATTGTGAGCTAATCCTTCATTGGGTTTTCCACGTAAGAATATGGTGTTCTTGTGTTGTAGAATTTCATTTTTTATTCTTGCTCTTGTTTGTTCTATGTAGTAAAGTAATTAAAGGTATTTGTTCAACAAGTTAAAGAAGATACTGATTCACCCCCCCTCTTAGTATCTTGAATATTCAAGAGACTTCACAAGGAACCTAATAGCAACCTCAAGATTCTTAAGATGTGTGTAAAATATAAGATTTGAGCACATTCAAGAACTAACTCAATTCAATGACCTATCCTTGTTATACATTCAAACCATGCGACACTAAATGGAGGACTTATACCATCCCTTCTGGAGAAATGATTAGATTTTGTAAAAGAAATACTTAAAGCAACCCCAGATGAATAAAATGACCATTGTGTAGATAAAACACCCCAACCAAAAGACCAAGAGGACCCCAAAGCCGAATAAAGAAAATCAAGCCAACCCAAAGCAAACCGAAAGAAAGCAAACACCTAAACTAACAATTTACAAGGCTAAGCTGAGGTAGCTCAAGCAAGGAAGTAATGTTTTAAATATTTCCCATTGACTGGAAATGGGACATCCTCTCTAGTGAGGGTCTTTAAATGGAAAGCATTATCCCTAAGGATTTTAGAAATTTGAAAAGGGCTAAGCCACAACTTGTTGAACTTTCCATGCTCCCCTTTATTTTCGTGTGCCTTATCACAATATAGAACCAAATAGGAAATTCCAAAGGCATTAACCTTGGCTTTGCAATCAAACCATCGCTTGACGATACTTTGGTGTTTGGAAAAATTATCTAATGCCTCATCTCTCTTCTCTTCTAACTGTAATAGTTCAGCTAGATAGGCTTCTAAACGTTCCCCTTCCTCATAATACTCATTGATGACCTAGAGGGTAGGAATCCTCAATTGAATTGGAAACATAGACTCAAGTCCATAAACTAGATGGTAAGGAGAGGTCCCTGAAGAAGCCTTCTGACGAGTGTGATCTGCCCATAGAGAAAATCTTAGTTGGGTATGCTAGTCCTTTGGATTTCGATCAATTAGCTTGTGAATAACAGTAGAAAGGTTTTTTTTGGTAGATTTAGCTAGGTCATTTCCTTGGGGATAATAATTGGAAGAAGATTTAATGATAACCCCCTATCGAAAGCCTAGCTAGAAAATTTTAAAGATACAAAAGCAGAACCATTATCACATACCACAATAAAAGCACATCCAAAATGATTGATAATCCATTCTTCAATAAATTTTATTACCACTTCAGTTGTGCATTACTTAAAAGGGATAGTATCTTTCCATCTAGTAAAGTAATTAGTAGTAGTCAAAATATACCTGTGTGCGGTGGAAGATAGTGGGTTAATCAAACCAGTGAAGTCCAATCCCCACTAAGCGAATAGTCTTACCTTGATTACTAGTTGTAATAGAATGACAAAGTGCCTTTCTTTAGTAGCAGAAGTTTGGAAAACATGACATGTCCTTATGTGTTTGCAACTCGTAAGATGCAACTTGCAGTTGCAGGACTAGAACTGTGACCTATACCATACCTCGCATGAAGTTCTTCCATGACTTTAGCTGCTTCTTCTTTTCCTAGACAACAAAGGTAAACATCTTCATGATTTTTCTTGTATAAGATTACTCCTTTGAACATATAACTGGCACTTTTCAACCTCAAAAATCTATAGTACACTTGGTTCAAATGAGCAGGGCACTTTTGATTAAGCAAATAATAAACAATATCATCATACCACTCATCAGGTGAGACATCTTGGAGATTATATTGTTGTGTTGTAATTTTAGGCCCAATTTCAGCCATTTTTCTCATGAGTGCTTGTCCCCTTACTAACTTCATAGGCAAAATTTCAATATCATATTCTTGCAACATGGTTACCCACTTTTCTCTTCATTAACTTAACTCTACAATAATAGGAGTTTTACTATAGGATCAAGCACAATTGCAAATAATTTTCTCCTCAAGATGTAGTGCCTAAATTTCTTTACCCCCCTAACTAGTGCATAAGCCTATTTTTCCACATTATTGTACCTTAATTCTGCATCTTTTAGTGGAGCACTCATGAATGCAATTGGGTGCTCATCTCCTCCATCTGACTTTTTTGTCAGCATACTAGCACAAGAATTATATGATGTAAATGAGTATAGATAGAATGGTTTAGCATTGTTGGGACTCACCAAAATAGGAGCATCAACTATAACTCTCTTTATCTCTTCAAAGGCCTATTTTTCTTCAGAGTTCCATTCCACTTTTGCATCATGCTTCAACATTGCGTTTAAGGGCTTGATTATCTTTGCAAAACAAGTGATAAACTTTCTGACAAATTTAATCTTTCCAAAGAATGATTTGATCTCTTTCGTACTTGTGGGAGGTTGGATTTTCAATATTTCTTGTATATGCTTAGGGTTTATTGAAATACCATTTTCTGAAATGATGTGACCTAGTAACTTCCCCTCAGTCACCCCAAAAATACACTGAAGTTTGGATTTAGAGAGATACCAAATTCTCTGCACTTTTGAAATACCTTACATAAATCTTAAATATGGTCCCCTCTCCTCTTAGAAAAGATAGTCAAGTCATCCATGTAAATGATAATGCACTTACCAATTATATCTTTGAAAGCAATTTACATGCCTCGCTGAAAAGTGGCTCCTACATTAATTAGCCCAAATAGAATCCTTCTATATGAAAATTTTCCCCACTTAGTTGTGAAAGTTTTCTTGTGTCTATCCTCATATTGAACCATTACTTGATTGTAAGCCGAATAACCATCCAAAAATAACATCATTTGAGAACCATTCACAATTAGTAAGACCTCATCCAAGAATGGGACTGGGTAGTTATCCTTTTCTGAAGCATGATTTAAATTCCTAAAGTCCACACACAGCCTAATCTCACCATTCTTCTTTCATACTAGCACCAAATTTTCCACCCAAGTTGAGTGTCTGACTAGAAATATGATGCTAGCAGATAGCAACTTCTACACTTCTCTTTGAATAACTCGTTCCAACAAAGCATTGATTGGTCTATGCCTCTATTGAAAGGGCTTCACATCTGGCTTTAAAGGGATGGTATGTATGATGATTAAAGTGTCATAGGTCTTGATATCTTCATACCTCCAAGCTATAACATCCTGATAGACATGTAATACATCTATTAACCCTTTCTTTTCCTCAAGAGTGTAGACCTTGCCAATGAAAAAATTCTTCACTTCCTCAAGAGTGCCCATGTTATAAGTATCACATTGGCCACTTATTGAGTCCCTTTTAGCCTTTTGATCTTGATCTCTTATCTTATATAGATCAAATATTCTTTCCAATTGCACCATTCCTCTAGGAATTGTGTTTGTCTTGATATTAATTACCCCCTCCATGTCTAACTCTACTTCTTGAGGTTCTATCTTATCAATATTATGAGAAGCAAAGATATCAGAACTAGTGATGAAATCCAAAATATGCTCGTCATCTTTGAATACCTAATTTTTTTTCACATTATCTAGTACTGAGGGGACTGGAGTGAGTTTGACAGTAAATATCTTCAGACCTGATAATGATACTGGCTCTAGAGTACTTGATGCCTACACTAAGGCATCTGTAGTCTGGTTCTTGCCCCAAAGAATCAACTGAATATTGAAGGCATTGAATCCCTCTATTAAGTCCCATACGCTATGTCAATAATTTGTCATTCTCCTATCATGTCATGAGTATTTCCTTCTAACCTATTTAAATACTAATTTTGAATCCCCAAAAACCTGTAAAGTTTTAACTTTCTTCCTTAAGGCCATTAGCAATCCATGTATCAAGGCCTCAAATTCCTCAGCATTATTCATGCAATGAAACTATAGCCTATGTGTAGCAAAGAAAGTGTTACCTATTGGATTTATCAGCTTGAAACCTGTGCTAGTTCCTTGCTTTGATTTAGATCCATCAAATCGTAATGTCCAAAATTTAGCAAAATGCATACCTTTTGGATTTTTTGTATTCTTGGTCTTACTTGGTGAGGGGTCTTCTTGTTGACTCTATTTTTTACCCTTTTGTTCATTTTGGATTTCCTGAATATCAATCCTAACTATTGGGGAAGGATTAATACATCCCTTAATTTTCTCCACAACTATCTAACAAAGATAGCATTCAAGTTTAGAATGTGATGCATTATGAACTCTACACCACTCAGGCAATAGCAACAATTCAAAATTCACTTCTCTTCCAAGATTAATCTGGTCTTCAATACACTTTTGAATAAATTATTGAAATTTTTCCAATAAACTGAGGTTACCATCACCTTTGTTCACCATCTTCATCTGATTCTACAACTAATTTTGTACTATTGGAACACTGAGTCATATCCTTAGGCATATCTTGAATCATCATGACCTCCTTTGTTTCTATTTCTTCAATGGCTACATCCAAGACATAATTTCATAAAATTTCCTTAGAAACCAACACCTCATTCATCATGTTCTGGTACTCTGTGATCAAATACTTTAGTCTAGGCTCTCATTCAATCTCAATCTGATTAGGGATTCCCTTCCATGGAAGCCACATGTGAGAGTGTTTAGTAGAGATGTATCCATTAAGAGCTATCATGAAATCCCTTCCCAGGATCAACCCATAAGCATCTGGAATATATGCTACTTGAATATTGATTATTTGTTGGACCCTTGGGTCTGATGCAATCTGCATAGGATCATGTTTAATTCACCTACCACACTCACCTCAATTTTTCCTAATTGAGTGATCTTACATTCGGAAGGAGCAAGAGTAATGCCTAATGCTTTGAGGACTAAAAATGGTATAACGTCTGTGGAAGCTCCAGAATCCAATAAGAATTTTTGTAAATTTTTTCCAAATATACGAATAGAGATCACAAAAGGAGGAGTCTCATGCTTTCCTTGGAAAACACTTATTAGAGTATCAACTTGAGCTACTTGAGTTTTTTCCTTCTCCTTACTCTTATCCTTGGTCTAAACTTGATCTTGATCTTTAACTAGCTTATTAGCTTGATCTCTTGTTGGTTGTGAATTTTATGTCTTTCCAATTACTTCATTAACCAGTGGCTCACTAAAACTAACTTTTTTCACAATAGTATCTTTTGAGGTCTTGCTAGACATAGCCTCCTTCAAAGTTCCAAGAACATCATTCCTAATTGCTAGAACTCTTAATAGCTCATATGCAAAAAGACTTACTTTTACCTTTTTTAGTTCCTTAGTGACATATTCACCCATTTGATCCATACTCAAGTCAAACTGATCATTTTTAATGTGTTCTAATTGCTTACCCTTACCCACATATGGCTTCCCTCCCTTGGAAGAATCAAATGGTCCTCCTTTTGAGAAATATCGTATGGACACCTTTGGATAAGAAGGATTGTTTCTTGCATTTGGATTAGGAGGTGTACTAAAATTATTTGGAGGAATGGAGGTGGTAAAAGGACCTCCAGCTTGCCTATTTCTCGAATCATAAGGTGTTGCACGTTGATGAAACATTTTAACTTCCTCTATTCCAGATCCCTCTTCATCCAACATACCATTATCAACAATATCATTGTTTTCAAATAGTTGAGATATTGACTCTTCATTAAATACTTGTTCCAACTTGGTACCATTCTCAATTGATTCTTCTTCAAGTCCATTTTCTTCACTTTGTAGGAAAGGAGCATGATTCAACACCAGAATTGGGGAATCATATGGATCAAAGGGTATAATTTCCTTTCCACCTAGATTGTTGCTAGTAACTTCTTGAACCTGTTAGGTCTCCAAAATGCTAGTTTGAAACCACAAGAGGTTTCCAAGTTCTTGATACATTTTTGGCTAAGTACAAGGCCCAATAATGAATTTGAACCTTCTTCTCTTGAAGTTGTGCCAGACCTAGGTGGGTGTACCTATGCAAGTGGAGCAAACTTAGATTGTGTTTCCTACTTGATCAATCTATCCAAAATGGAAATTTGACAATGGAGAGACGTGATCCTAATTTGGTATGAATTGTATAAGCAATGTCAAGGTATATGAATATATTTAGTGAACATATGTAGTAGTTTGGAAATGAAGGTTTTCTCAAAGTTCCTAAAGTGGATTGTATGGATGTGAATGAAAATATGGACAAGACTAGTGCCTTATTGGGTAAAATGGATTCAAGTGAGGATCTAGAATGGATGGTTGGTATTGGCAATTATTCAAACTATCTGGCACACTTTTTTGGTTTATAACTTGTATAAACGTGTAGGAAAGTGATTGGAAAACCCTACTAGAGATAGAATATCAATCCTAATTATATGATTCTTCTTATTGATCCAAATAACACTTCCAAATTACTATGATTGATCAAAAGGAATTTAATTCTTCTTTAAAGAAACCAAATAATCACATCACACAAGTACAACAAATGTGCATTGGTAAATTGAATATATACTTGATATATCAACATAAATAACCAAGAAATACTAAGATGGAGAAAATTATATAAATGAATAACTTCAACAAATAATTGATACCAATATGGAGCCACCGAATTAGAGATCTTTCATTAACTTCTTCAAAATCATACTTGCAACATAATCTATTTTAATGTGAACATTATGATCTATTGATTTTCCCTACTCTACTATTATTTTCTCCTATATCTAATCTACTCTCCTTCCTTGGGTCTTGGTCTCTCATATTTATATGAGAGGCAACAAGCTTCAAACCAAAGGTCATGCCATTTGGTAACAAAAAATAATTATGAGTTTAAACATAACTGAAATAACTAAACAACAAACATATGCTCTAATCTGGTAGTCACCGAGTAGGTTTAAGCTTTGGAGGTGCATCTAGATCCCTTTCTGTTGCCTTACAGAGAGTAGTTAAAATGTGATAAGTAGGCTGCCACCTTCTCTAGGGTTCCTTAAGGATAGGGGAATTGGCAATTATCTATTCCAAGGCTTTAACCAGATTGCTAAAGCTTTCATGTACTCCACCTATCTTTTCCTTCAACACTTCAATTCTATGCTCCAATATCTTTCTTAGGGTATCCAGGATGTTACGCTTGCATCTTCCATATTATGTTTCTTTAGCCTATCGATTTCATCTTTCATCTATTGAATTTGTGGATCTTCAGCTTGGATAGGTGGGTGATATACAACTACCTCAGCCGCCCTCACTATTGTTTCTTGATATAATTTTTGTTTCAACTTTACATTTTCAATAAACAATTTATTCACTTCGTCATTTGATAATCTCTTTCTTTTCTCATATTCAACTATTTTCTTCTCAAAACCTTCCACCACATATTTGGTAAATATTGTTGACTGCATAGTCATAGTTGCATCTCCTGTAGGAGTTGTATCTTTCATAGTCCTCACCATGGCTGACCCCCTCATTTCTTGCACCACATCCAAGAGTTTTTTCTTCCTTGAGTTCTTTTGCTTTGTCCATAAGAAAGAGTCTAAGTGTTAGGGTTATATCTTGTTCCTAATACACCTTCCTTTGAATCAAACTTTGTAATCAAAATTGGGTCCTCTCATGCTCAAATCTGGTCTAGAAGAAACACCTTGGACAACTTCATTCCTAGGATGATCAACATATCACTTTTCAACACTAATTCTCTCGCTTCCTATGGGGTAACATTGATATTATCAATATTCAACTCAGCCAATGTTTGGGCCTGAACCTCAGCCTATTTTGAATCATCAGCTCCTATGAGATTCATCTTCAACCTTTCATCAAACTGTTTCATTTTCATCTTAATCTAAAAATATTTAAATTCATTAGTGTGAATAAAATTGTCATCCTCCATAAACCGCAGAGAGGAAACTACTCTCTCATCATCCTGAATCTAATATGTAGCTTCATCTTATATCCTAATTTTGGCATCATGAGGTTCTTGAATTTTCTGCTGCTCTACCACTTCTTTTATCTCAGTTGAGGCAAGGACCACTCCTTCCTCCTCATCATCACTATATCCAACCAATGATTCAATCTTCTACTTCTTGGCCTAGGGTTCATGTGTGGGAGATGGAGGGGATGGGTGTGAAGGTGATGGGGGAGGTAAATATGATGTGGAAATCTCATGTTGGTGAGAGGTAGGAAGTGAAATCAATCCCTCATCTTGAGCCATTTTATACATTTCATCATATTTTTCAAGGATCAACTACATTTTCAAAAGGCTAGGTTCATCTGCAAAAAACCCCTTGAAACCCTTCTCCTATTACCTCTTCTGATTTTTCCACTTCATCATTGTAATCCACCTTTTTATTTCTTGCATAACATCAACAAAATAAACCAAATTTCTTATGACATCCTCCTCGGGGTAAAATTCATGAGATATGGCCCTCTTTGTTAGTAAGGTCCTTCTGATCATATTAATGTGACCCTCTGGGTCACATACACTTTCTTTTCCAGACTTGAGGGGATAATTAGCCCTCATGAATCTTTGTAGCTCTTCTAACATGTCTGATCCAACAGAAAACTCTTCAAACATTGTTAGATCGGGCAAGAATTTCCCTTTTCTCTAATTCCTCATCAGATCAAACACTCTAGCAAGCACAAATTTTGGCAGAATATGTGGTGCTTGGTCATAGCCGTACACCCTAATGATAGTATGTTGTGGAATTAGGAACCAATCAAAATAATTATGTGTAAAGCCTTGGTCTCGATTGTATTGCATTGGCCCCATCACCCTCATTAATGACTCGGGTAGTCTTGGTGTTGGGTAACCAAGAGCATCTACTAACCTCATTGAAAAATCATCTCTAAACACAAAAAAATCACTTTCTTTACATCTGTTGTCCCAAATATAACACCATTTTTTTATAGGGAGTCTTACTACATTCTCTTGTGTACACAACTTCATCCTTTTGGTCTATTTCATTTCATTTTGATATAAAATTAGATGACATAACAAAGAGTATTTTTCTAAAGTAATGGGGGCCTTAGCCTCCTTGACTTGAAGCAAACCTTCATGAATTTGTTCTTCAAACATAGACGCAAAGTCAAACTCTACATTTGATTCGGGATGTTGAATTATCATAGCCATCCTCATTAACCTTAGCAACATGTGTTCCTCTGTATCTACGCCCAATATTTGACACAATGCAAGGTAAGTGTTTTTGAAATACACTTGAAATTCAGCAACTTGAAAAGTTTCAACTTTCAAAGCAGGAATTGGGATATTTCCATTATCATCACCCCTCTTCATGTGTAAGGGGAGCTCGTCACTTCGGTAGGTTCTCCTTAATCTCTTATATTCCTGCTCTAATTTCACTACATTCACCTCTGTCACAACTTGTTTGTTTAGATTAAAACATTTTACAATGGCATCTCTATTGACATCAACCAAACACCCATCATTTGGAAGTCTAACAATTTTGGTTGGGGCGTCATAACTATGAGAAAGGCATTTAATTAACTCAGTATCAATGAAAACATTGGAAACAATTAGTTTGGCCAAGTCTATGGTCCACAGGTTTGATGCTAGAACCTTGTCATTCCTTTTCTAGTAGAAGTACCAATAGAGGTTCCAACCTGACTAAGGTATGATGGGGTCTCTACAACCCTAAGCTAAGTCTTTGAAAATATTTTTAGACCCTTTTTTTACTGAACCAAGTTACAAGGAAAGAAATGGGGTTTGTAAAGAGGGTTTACTAGGCTTGGCTTCATCCTTTTTTGCTCCTACTTCTATTTTCTTTGGTGTCATTACTGAAAATCAAATGAGTAGTGAATAGAGCTTACCTGGAAATACAGTTCACCTCTTAGAATTCCTTTTTCTTCTAAACCTCGAGCTCGTCCACACTTGATTTCCGCTGATATGATCAAGAAGTCTCAATTTACTTCATTTACCTCTTCACCGATATGCATTAATTTTCAAATCATAATTCATATCATTCAAATCTTTTTCATCAAGCTTAGTTCCTATTTTGAAGTTGACCAATGTGACTAGCATGTTTTAAATGTCACAATGGCTGCTTTACCACGTTACCTCACACCACTTTTCTATCCCTTGTAGTACCACGGTGTGATTTGATTCTCCTTTAATGGTCTACCTCTCTACCACACATAGCTTTTGGTTCTCTTGCGGTACCATGGTGCATCCATCATACACCAATCAATATACCGCTATACTGTGGGATACCTTTCACCTCCATGTGGTACCGCAGTGTCCTCCTATTGCTTTTCTTTCTATACCACTTTACTGCGGGCTATATTTCTCCTTCCTATGGTATGGATGTGTCTACTCTTATTGTTATTCTCAAGTGTACCACTCTACCATGGGTCTTGTTCTAACCCTCTATGGTATAGCAGTTTGCCTTCATCATTGTTCTTCACCTCACCGGTCTGCCACGGGCTAAGCTCTAACCCTCCATGGTATAGCGATAAAAGTATATAGTGTTAACTATCTTGACCATAAAACCGTGAGACATTTTGCAAGAGGCTGCGGTAAGGAGGTATGAGGTGAGGGTTATATAGGGTGGATAATGAGGTAGTGATGCAATGGAAAAAGCCTATTTTGGCCTCATGGATGGTAATAAAGTGAATTTTTATGAAAAGATAGGATGAATTTGGATTTTTCATGGATAAATCCCTTTAAAATTTCTATGAAAATTTTGGTTCTAACAGCGGCTCCAGTTGGGGATGAGTGGTTTACCAATCACTATAAGAATCCATAATATCTCTGGGAGCAGACCAAGATTTTAAGGGACATGAGAAAAAGGAAGGACTTGGAATATGGAGGAGATGGAAATGATCCTATACTACTGTACATGGAGAAAATTTTGTTTTTAATGAGGGGATTCTAGGATTGTCCATGTACTGGCAAGTCCTAATCCCTTTTTTGATTTCCTAAACTACTGTGCATGGAAAGGAATGTTTTAAGAGGTTTGTTAAGAACTTCCCATACACTGGAAATCCTTAATCCTCTAGTACTCCTTAAGAGAAGAAGTGTTTTAGAAACTACCCATGTACTAGAAATTCATGTTGCTCACCTGCCATATATTACAAATAGTAGAGTCCTCTCCTCCTTTATCAATGATAACAAAGGGACCTAACCACACAGCTTTGAAATTTCCATGTTTTCCCTTCTCCTAACATCGAGCATTCCACATTAACACTCACCTCAAATTTTTTGTCTTTGGCCTTCTTATCAAAAAGATATTTCACTTGTGATTGCAATTTCACATTTTTATTTTGGGTTGTTCTCCTTATCTCATCAAGTTCAGCAAGCTGCTCCATACTTTCCTCCATTGGTTCTAGAATACCCAAATCTTCCTGCAGAATAAAATTATAAATTAGAAAAATATTTTGCAATGGCTTCCTGGCTTGTCTTCCATATACCAGTTCAAATGGATATTTTCCAATTGCTTTCTTTACAATAATTTTGTTTGACCATACAACCATTCTTAACTTTGAGTCCCATTCTTTTTTATTTCCATCTAGCATCCTTCTTATAATCTTCAACAGGCTTTTATTACTATATTTTGCCTAACTGTTTTCTTGTGGATGGTAAGGGGCAGCATAAGAAATAGTAATACCATATGTGTTGCAAAAATTCCTAAACTCATCAAACCTGAAACACATCCTATTGTCTATGATCAATCTTACTGGTGTACCAAATCTGGTTATGATACTCTCCATTAAGAAATTTATTACCACCTTGCTTGTTGCTTGTTTGGTTGGGATTGCCTCTACCCATTTACTGAAATAATTAGTAGCTACTAATATCCATTTATTTCCTCCACTTGACTTTTCCTTTATTTCTCCACTAAAGTAAATTCCCTATTGATGAAAAGGGGCTTCTACTTGTAAAGGTCTAAGGGGTAGGGCTCCTTGATATCTCAACTTTCTTGAGAATGTTTGACAAGCTTCAACTTTCCTTACATGTGCAAAAGAATCATTAAAAACCTTAGGCCAATAATAACCTGCTCTGTGAATCTTATGTGCAGTCATTTTGGCAGAGTAATGACCTCCACACACTCCTTTGTGCATCTCCCTCAAGACATGTCTTGCATGTGATTCATCTAGACACAATAATAACATTCCATCCATGTTTTTCCAAAATAGATCAACCTCTATGAATACATACTTAGATGCTTGCAACTTTAGAGTTATCCTCTAGTTATCATTCAACCCTTAAGACTCTTCGCGTATTTGAGATGATACACAATGTTTGTATACCAAGAAGTATGTGCAATGCTTGCAACTACTCCTTCCTGGTTTTCTACATTACAAATTTGGTTAGCTTCAATGTTTATTTCTACCATTAGTTTTGCTAAACCCTTTCCCCTTACTAATTTGGTGATCTAAATCTCCATATTAAATTTTTGAATATTTTTGATCCATCTACATCTCTTCCTTGTCAGTTATGTCTGCACCAAGATATCTTTTATAGCTGCATGTGGTACATATGCAATTATTTTGGCTCCAACTAGATATGGCCTAAAAGCTTTTGTTGCTTTGACCAATGCATAAGCTTGTTTCTCCATAATATCATACTTTAATTCTTCCCCTTGCAGTGACTTGCTAAAGAAGGATATAGGTTGCTCATAACCCTCATCATTCTTTTGCAACATAACAACTGCTATAGTGTGGAATGAGGCAAATGAAAATATTTGAAAAGGTCTAGAAAAGTCAGGGGATTTCAGAATGGGGGCTTCTTTGATTGCTTTCTTAATGGATATAAAAGCCTCTAGGGCTTCTACAGTCCATTCTATTTTTTCTCCTTTCTTTAGCATTTTGGATATGGGTTTAATACTCTCAACAAAATTTGACACAAATCTCCTAACAAAGTTAATTTGACCAAAAAATGATTGAATGGCCTTCACAATTTTTGGAATGGGGATCTTATCTATAGCTTCTATTGTTTCAGGGTCTATTCTAATTCCTTCTTTTCACACAATATTCCCTAAAAGCTTACCCTCTGTGACAACAAATTGATATTTCTTGGGGTTGAGACTGATACCATATTCAACAGCTTTAATGAATATTCTCTCTAGGTGTTCTACATGGTCTTCTTCCTTTTTGGAATAAGCAGTGAGGGTGTCCTAATACACCACCATTATAGCATTGATTAAATCTACAAATGCCACATCCATGGCCCTTTAAAAAATTTCCCTTGCATTTGTGAGACCGAAAGGAATTCTCACATAAACATATGTCCCCCACGGTGTAGTAAATGCTATTTTGTATTGCTCTGACTCTTTAAATTTAACCTGGTTATACCCAGAAAACCCATCCATCATTGACAGTAACTCACATTTTGTTACTTTGTGTAATATTGCTTGCATATTAGGGAGAGGATAATTATCCTTAAGGGAGGCAACATTTAAATTTTTGAAATCTGCACATAGCCTAATATCCCCATTTTTCTTTCTTACTAGGACCAAGTTAGAAACCCATGTTGAATGTCAAATGGGCTTTGACAATGCCTCCATCTTTGAGTTTTCCTAGCTCCTCTTGCATTTTAGGCTCCAAAGTTGGGTTGATAGGCCATTGCTTTTTTCTGAATGGCTTTGTGTCTGGTTTTAGTGGAATCTCATGTTGGAATAAATCCTCTCTATAAGCCTTGAGATTTTCATAGGACCATGCAAACACATGTTTGTACTTTATTAACAATGCAATTAGTATTCTTCTAATTGTTGGACTTATTTTCTTTCCAATATATACCCTTTTTGATGCTAACTATGTCCCCAACTTGATTTCTTCAATATCTTCTCTCTTGACTGGTGTCTGCTTCATGACAGAGTGACCATTTCCATCATATACTCTTTCTAGTGCCACAAGTTCTTTGGGAATTTTTTGGTTTTTAAGCTGCAAAACTTGTTTCCCATCTACGTCTTCAACAAAGGCATTAAAATCGATCTCCTGAGCTTCATATTGATCAATACAATGAAGAAATTTTATGAGATCGGTATCATCGTTGAAAACCTACCAACTATAAATATTACCAGGGATAGTAGGCCTTGTTTTGAATTCAACCTGAGATACTCCATTCAAGGTGATGTCATCTCTTTTTAGGGCTATATTAGCTAGGAAATCTGCCATCAGATTTTTTGATTTGTCTATCCATTCAATTGAAAAGGCATCAAATAACTCAATTGTATCCCACACAACATTTCTATATTGTTTTAACCTCTTATTTTTTATAGCATATCTTGACCTGACTTGTGAGATGATTAATTATGAATCTTCCAGAATAGTTAATAGTTTGATCTTATGTTTAACATCCATGTTTAAACAAATTAGCAGAGCTTCATTCTCTGCCACATTATTTGTACACTCAAAAGCCAACAAAAAGGAATATTTGAATGTAATTCCTTCAGGTGAAATGAAGACTACACTAGCTCCATTTCCTTCCTGACTACATGCTCCATCAAAATACATTTTCCACACATCGTGTTCATTCTTGGATATGTGTCTGTCAATTGGGTCAGTGTTTGTCAATTCAGGCTGAGAAGGTTCTAGTTTGAAACTCCCCAAATCTACATCACAGAAGCAATTGATTTGCTCTTTAGGAACACAATCCATAATCTGATTCATCCTTGGTTCTTTATATAATTTGACCTCTTCACCACTAACTGGAATTGTGGCATACGATAAATCAAATTGTGCATTCCCTCCAACTTTTGCAGTCCATTGTCTTGATAGAAACATTCCAAAATGAGGAGGTGTATCAATTACAGTTATGTCTATATTGTAAATTGCTTGTGGATAAGCAACCAGCTTCACCTCTGCATCTTTCATAATTCCTACCCCCAAAACAGGTCTGCTATCCATAGCATAACATTTTCCACCAACAATATCTACCCACATCCCAAGTTGTTTTATAATCGCTACTAGCATGATATATATAGTTTCCCCTAAATCTATCATACAATTTCTTACCAGCTTGTTATTTATGATAATTGTAGTGAAAAATGGATCAACTTGTGGTGGTTTATCAACACATCACCTAAAAAATCCTCAGGGAATTTTACCTCTTCTTGCTTATTACTGATCTTAGTGGTGCCCTTGTTCTCAAGTTTTGTGTTTTTATCATTCCCACTAGATGTTAACTGAAAAGCACTATCCCTATACTCTTTAATCTTCATCATTTCAAGTAATGGGACAAAAAAATTTACCTGGGACAAATCTTGTGTAAAATCAAAAGAAGAAGCTTATGTCCTGATCATCTTCTTTTGATAAAATGATTCTCCTTTGTTCTCCTCCTTTTCCTTTTTGCTTTTTTGATCAATCTTTTGTTTGTCCTTATGCAACCTTATGCAACTCTTTGTTTTCTTCCTTATGAACATGATTTTGTTCACTCTTATCGGGCTGCTTGCTAGTTCATGCAAGGAAAACTCTAGTGCACATTGGTTTCCATACTTTTCAAGAAACTAGCCTTGAAACTCTTGAATGGAATCTATAGATGTTGTTGGTAAACTATTAAACCAATCTCTAGCTTCTTCAATCAATGACATCTCGAATAGCCTCATCTGTATGTCTTCATACTGCATATCCCGGTCCTGGATAAAATCATTAAAACTCCTCAAGTGTTCCTCAACCATGACTATACTACTTCCTATGAATTTTGGGACAAGACCTCTCCAACTTTTGTCCATAGGGTAGGGATATACTTGAAATCCTGCCAAATCGAATTGTCTGATCATGCTTGTGTATGGTGGACGAGGTGTATTTTGAGGATGCTGGTTTTGATATAATGGATTGTTGTATTGTACTTGGGGTGGTGACACATATTGTTGGCCATGAGGCGACTGAGTATTTAGATTTTGTGGTGGATTCTTAAGTGGAACATTTGGAGGTTTGTATTGATTCCCCAACTGATTTTGTTGTGTCTATGGAGGATTTG
Source organism: Sequoiadendron giganteum (assembly GCA_007115665.2). Classification (NCBI taxonomy): domain Eukaryota; kingdom Viridiplantae; phylum Streptophyta; class Pinopsida; order Cupressales; family Cupressaceae; genus Sequoiadendron; species Sequoiadendron giganteum. The sequence goes on from CM021110.1 coordinate 37,965,712, forward strand.
ATGGTCCTACATTATTTTTCCCTTGCCTGTGAGGTGGTACATTTTTAGGGAGTTTATCCTTCTGAGCATTAATTTGGGCCTTTTGGAGCTTCAATTCCTGAAGCTCATTTATTTCTTGGAGCCTTTGTTCATATTCTTCTTTTGTTCTTTCCACTTCTTGTCTTTCATATTCCAATCATGCATTTATTTCATCTTGAGTCATGAATTCATAGATTTCTTCAGAGGATAAATCATTACCAAGTCCATTTTTATTCTCTTCGAGTAATGCCATTCTTTGATCATATTCATGTTGTCTTCTGACTCTTTCAACTTCCAATCTAGCCATGAATTCCTCATGTTTTTTAGGGTCTAGTTGATAGAAAGGATTCCTCTTTTCTATAGGAGTGTGAGGCTCTCCAGATGGGTTGTTTTCATTTGACAGTGTATCATAGTGGTTATATGTCTCAAGGTGTGCTTTTGATGTTTTGTCTTTATTTCTTTAGCACATGTCATTAGACACCTTTTTTCCCTTATCATTCTTGTGTGCCCATTTACTCTTGTCATTAGGACCATCTTTATACAGAGATCTTTTTCCCTGCATGTTGTGAACAGTTATGATGATATGAACTCTAAGGTGAGTCTTGATGTATACTCTATTTTTTCAGTCTTAATGCACATATATCTTCAGAGTTGCCACTCACTTTTTAGAGAAGTGAGAAAATTTTGTAGTTCCTTGTTCCCAGTGGAGTCTTCTACAAGGTATTGACTCTATGATGAAGGCTTGGGTTCAGAATTGGCTCCCCAATAGAGTCACCAAATTATTAGGTCTCAAAAATGCTGGTTTGAAACCATAAGAGGTTTCCAGGATCTTGATAGATTTTTGGCTAACGTACAATGCCCAATAATGAATTTTAACCTTCTTCTCTTCAGACTCTGCCAAACCTAGGTAGGTGTACCTATGCAAGTGAAGAAGACTTAGATTGTGTTTCCTACTTGATCAATCTATCCATAATGGTAATTTGACAATGGAGAGATGTGATCCTAATTTGGTATAAATTGTATAAGCAATGTCAAGGTATATGAATATATTCAGTTAACAGATGTAGTTGTTTGGAAATGAAGGTTTTCTAAAAGTTCCTAAAGTGTATTGTATGGGTGTGAATGAAAATATGGACAAGACCAGTGCCTTATTGGGTAAAATGGAGTCAAGTGAGGATCTAGAATGGATGATTGGTATTGGAAATGATTCAAACTGTTTGGCATACTTTTTTGGGTTTATAACTTGTATAAATGTGCAGGAACATGATTAACAAACCCTACTGGAGATAGAATATCAATCCTAATTATATGATTCTTCTTATTGATCCAAATAACATTTCCAAATTACTGTGATTGATCAAAAGGAATTTAATTCATTTTTAAAGAAACCAAATAATCACATCACACAAGTACAAAAAATGTGCATTGCTAAATTGAATATATACTTGATATATCAACTTAAATAACTAGGAAATATTAAAATGGAGATAATCAAATAACTGAATAACTTCAACAAATAATTGATACCAATATGGATCCACTGAATCAAATATCTTTCATTAACTTCTTCAAAATCATACTAGCAACATAGTTTGTCTGAATATGAACATTATGATCTATTGATTTCTCCTACTCTACTATTATTTTCTCCTATATATAATCTACTCTCCTTCCTTTTGTCTTGGTCTCTCATATTTATATGAGACAACAAGCTTCAAACCAAAGGTCATGCTTTTTTGTAACAAAACATAATTATGAGTTAAAACATAACTGAAATAACTAAACAACAATCATATGCTCTAATCTGTTAGTCTTCGAGTAAGAAGCCCATGGTCATCCAAGACCTTTGAAAAGCTTTTACTGTATGATTAATCTTCCTTTGTGACAATGATAATTAATCCTCATCTGAGCCCAAATACTTCTCTTGCCACTTGTTGATTTTCAGATCATTTGGCCATTTGAATTCTTGTGCAACAGTGAGATTCATGAGGTGACTCTTCCATCTATTATCAAGCAAGTTTCTAACATCTACCATGAATTTCGTGTATCCATTGTCTAGTATGAGAATTCCATCAAGCAAAGTATGAAATCTATCAAGGTTGACATCCTCACCATCTTGTATGTGTGTCAAACACTAAGAAATTATCTGATCAAATTCACCTTTCCACTCATCGACACCTTTTAATTGATTATCATCTCTGATGATTGAAGGGCTGAAAATGTTCCGTATAGAATCAAATGCATTCCTTCTATTCCCCACTTTCTTCTTCATGTATGTTAAATACTTATGCTCCTCAATCACACCCTTCACAAAATTTTGATTAGGTTTAAGCTTTGGAGGGGCATCTAGATCCCTTTGTGTTGCCTTGCAAAGAGTAGTTAAAATTTGATAACTAGGTTGCCACCTTTTTTGGAGTTCCTCAAGGATAAGGGAGTTGGAAATTATTTGTTCCAAGGCTTTAACTAGATTGCTAAAGCTTTCATGTACTCCACCTATCTTTTCCTTCAGCACTTCAATTCTATGCTCCAATATCTTTCTTAGGGTATCCATGATGTGGCACTTGACATCTTCCATATTATGTTTCTTTAGCCTATCGATTTCATCTTTCATGTGTTGAATTTGTGGGTCTTCAGCTTGGATAGGTGGGTGATATACAACTACCTCATCCCCCCTCACTATTGTTGTCTGCCATAATTGATGTTTCAACTTTACATTTTCAATAAACAATTTATTCACTTCATCATTTGATAATCTTAGTCTTTTCTCATATTCAGTTATTTTCTTCTCCATACTTTCCACCAAATCTTTTGTAAACATTGTTGAATGCATAGTCATAGTTGTAGCCTCTGTAGGAGTTGTATCTTTTATAATCCTCACCATGGCTGACCCCCTCATTTCTTGCACAACATCGAAGACTCTGGGCTTCCTTGTGTTCTTTTTCTCTCCATAAGGCAAGAGTCTGAGTGGTAGGGTTATATCATGTTCCTGGTACACCTTCCTCTGAATCAAACTCTACAATCAACATTGGTTCCTCTTGTGCTCTAATCTGTTCTAGAAGAAATGCCTTGGACAACTCCATTCCTGTGATGATCAACATATCACTTTTCAACACTAATTCTCTTGCTTCCTATGGGGTAACATTGATATTATCAATATTTAACTCTGCCAATGTTTGGGCCTGAACCTCAGCTTGTTTTGAGTCATCAGCTCCTATGAGATTCATCTTCAACCTTTCATCAAACTGTTTCATTTTCATCTTAATCCAAAAATATTTAAATTCATTAGTGTGAATAAAATTGTCATCCTCCATAAACCGTAGAGAGGAAAATACTCTCTCATCATCTTGAATCTCATCTCTAGCTTCATCTGATATCCTGATCTTGGCGTCATGAGGTTCTTGAATTTTCTTCTACTCTACCACTTATTTTCTCTCAATTAGGGCAAGGACCACTCTTTCCTCTTCATCATCACTATATCCAACCAATGATTCAATCTTCTACTTCTTGGCCTAGGGTTCATGTGTGGGAGATGGAGGGGATGGGTGTGAAGGTGATGGGGGAGGTAAATCTGATGTGGAAGCCTCATGTTGGTGAGAGGTAGGAAGCATGATCAATCCCTCATCTTGAGCCATTTTATACATTTCATCATATTTTTCAAGGATCAACTACATCCTTTTCAAAAGGCTAGGTTCATATCCAAAAAAACCCTTGAAACCCTTCTCTTGTTGCCTCTTCTGATTTTCCCACTTCATCATTGTAATCCACCTTTGTCTTGCTTGCATAACATCAATAAAATAAACCAAATTTCTTATGACATCCTCCTCGGGGTAAAATTCATGAGATATGGCCCTCTTTGTTAGTAAGGTCCTTCTGATCATATTAATGTGACCCTCTAGGTCACATACTCTTTCTTTTCTAGAATTGAGGGGATAATTAACCCTCATGAATCTTTTTAGCTCATCTAACATATTTGATGCAACAGAAAACTCTTCAAACACTGTCAGATTGGGAAAGAATGTGCCTTTTCTCTGATTCTTCATCAGATCATGCTCCATCTAGAGCATCTACCACATGAACTCCAAAAAGCACATTCTAGCAGGCACAAATTTTGGTAGAATTTGTGGTGCCTAGTTGCAACCATACACCTTGATGATAGTATGTTGTGGCATTAGGAATCAATCAACATAATAATGTGTAAAGGCGTGTTCTTGATTGTATTAAATTGGCCTCATCACCCTCATTAATGGCGTGGGCAGGCTTCGTGTTGGGTAACCAAGAGAATCTACTAACCTCGTAGAAAATCATCTGTAAACACAACAAAATCAATTTATTTGTATCTCTTGTCCCAAATATAAAACTAGTTATGTACAAGAAGTCTTACTCCATTATCTTATGTACACAACTTCATCCTTTTGGTCCATTTCATTTCATTCTGATATAAAATTAGATGACATAAAAAAGAGTATTTTCTAAGAGTAATGGAGGCCTTAGCCTCCCTGACTTGAAGCAAACCTTCATGAATTTTTTCTTCAATCATAGACGCTGATTCAAACTCTACATTTGATTCAGGATGCTAAATTATCATATCCATCCTCATCAACCCTAGCAACATGTGTTCCTCTGCATCTACCCCCAATATTTGACACAATGCAAGGTAAGTGTTTCTAAAATACACTTGAAATTCAGCAACTTGAAAGGGTTCAACTTTAGAAGCATGAAGTGGTATTTTTCTACTATCATCAACCCTCTTCATGTGTAAGGGGATCTCATCACTTCGGTAGGTTCTCCCTAATCTCTTATATTCCTACTCTAATTTCACTACATTCATGGTCGCGCCTACAAAAGGATATAGAAGTCACAGTAAATCCTAACCTAGGAATTGGACACTCCAACAGGTGACTAACATCTTCTCATGGTCATTCATTTACTTGTCAAACTAGGGAATGTATACTTGAAATGGAGTGGCACTGTATGTGCACTAAGAACCGGTTTTAGCCATAACTTTCTAGAAGTAAATGCTTGAAAGGAATTCTAACTCTGATGCAAGGACATGAAATAAAGTCTTACTAACTGAAGCATCACTTAACTAAAGCAGGAATCACGATAACAATTACTGGGAAACAAACCATGAACTGGCCTTATGTTGTAGGAACAGACACTGGGATGGATTCCTTATGCTGCAGGAACAGTTTAAGACTGAGTTTGCACTAAAACTTACTGGAATGAAATTCTAACAGGTAAATAATAGAAAGCAAATAGCTAACTACAGATACTTACTAAGTGGTCCCCCTTAGCAAGCATCAACCAATTATGCAAGAATGGAACTCAAATCTTCATCTGTATCTTATTCATAACTCAGAATCACATACATGGTTGTTTGCTTGTAAGAAAGCTTAATACAAAGCTCTGTCTTTCATTATAACTATAAACTCATTACATTTTGTTCTATCTCTACTCTCTAGTCTAATATCTTCTTAATCAACAACGTTCACTCGCGCAAGAGGAACCTTTATTTAAAGAGAAACAACTAACTAACTAACCAACTAACAGAGGAAGACGCGGATATAAATGTCGCCTGAGACTGAGGAACAAACTTCATAAATGCAAGTCTATTCGCACAACATATTTAGAGGAAATCTAGAGCTCCACTCTTCCTAGATTGATGATCCATTTGGTTTCTTCCCAAAGACCCGGACAAAGAAGTCTTGCTTGAAATGACTCCTTTGATGGTGCGCTGGAAACGGCTTATTCCGCGAGGCCGCGTTTTGTTGTGCATTGACTTGTTCATACCAGCTTCAACAACCTGTAGAACACATGGCAACATAAGAAAAAGAGGGCATGCACTCATAATAGCACGACAGTCCTCATTAATCACACGCATCCAATTCATTTTACTTATCCAAAAATCACACATATCCTATCAGTCAATTGGGAAGTCAAAACAGGGTAATGATCATAGATATACTAAGATATTTATGCTGCAAGTTTAGGAATGCTTGTCATTGAATACTACCCATTAACATTAAAAGTTCATAACCATAGAGTTTAAAACATTCATAAAAAGAGAGCAAGAGTTTTAAAACTTATAACATGATATCCAATTTATAACCATATTCTAGGCTCATCATCTGTCATAGCTTGTTTGTTCAAATTAAAACATTTTAAAATGGAATCTCTATTGACATCAACCAAACACCCACCATTTGGAAGTATGACAGTTTTGGTTGGGGTGTGATAACTATGAGCAAGGGCTTTAATTAACTCGATATCAATGAAAACATTGGGAAAAATTAGTTTGGCCAAGTCCAGGGTCCACGGGTTTGATGATGGAACCTTGTCGTTCCTTTTTTGGTAGAAGTACCAGTAGAGGTTCCAACCCAAATGAGGTATGATGGGGTCTCTACAACCCTGAGCTAAGTCTCTGAAAATATTTTTGGACCCTTTATTTACCAAACTAGGAAACAAGGAAAGTAATGGGGGTTGTAAATAGGGTTTACTAGGCTTGGATTCATCCTTCTTAGCTTCTACTTTTGTTCTCTATGGTGTCATTACTAAATATTCAATGACTAGTGAATAGAGCTTACCCAGAAATATAGTTCACCTCTGAGAATTCCTTTCGCTTCTGCACCTCGAGCTCATCCGCACTTGATTTCCACTTATATGATCGAGAAGTCTCAATTTACTTCATTTACCTCTTCACCGATATGCATTGATTCTCGAATCATAAATTCACATCATTCAAATCTTTTGCATCAAGCTTAGTTCATAGTTTAAAGTTGACTGATGTGACTAGCATGTTTTAAATGTCACAACGGCTGCTTTACCGCGTTACCTCGTGCCACTTTTCTATCCCTTGCGGTTTCACAGTGTTCTTTCATTCTCCTTTATTGTTCTACCTCTCTACAGCACATAGCTTTCGGTTCTCTTGTAGTATCATGATGCATCCATCATACACCTATCAATATACCACTATACCGTGGGATACCTTTCACCTCCATGTGGTACCAAGGTGTCCTATACCGCTTTACCATGGGCCATATTTCTCCTTCCTGCAGTATGTCGGTGTCTACTCTTATTGCTATTCTCAAGTGTACCACTCTATCACAGGTCTTGTTCTGACCCTCTATAGTATAGCGATTTCTCTTCATCACTATTCTTCACCTTACCGGTCTACCACAGGCTAAGCTCTAACCCTCCATGGTATAGCAGTAAAATGATATAGTGCTAACTGTCTTGACCGTAATATTGTGAGCCATTTTAATAGAGGTTGTAGTAAGGAGGTATGAGGTGAGGGTTATATAGGGTGGATAATGAGGTAGTGGTACAATGAAAAAAGGCTATTTTGGCCTCGTGGATGATAATAAAGTGAATTTACTATGAAAAATATAGCATGAATTTGGATTTTTAATGGATAGAGCCCTTTAGAATTTCTATGAAAATTATGGTTCTAATAGCGGCTCCAATTGGGGATGAGTGGTTTACCAATCACTACATGAATCTAGAATATCACTAGGAGCAAACAAAGATTTTAAGGGATGTGAGAAAATGGAAGGACATGGAACATGGAGGAGATGGAAATGATCCTATACTACTATACGTGGAGAAAATTTTATTTTTAATGAGGGGATTCTAGGATTGTCCATGTACTGGCAAGTCCTAATCCCTTTTTTGATTTCCTAAACTACTGTGCATGGAAAGGAATGTTTTAAGAGGTTTGTTAAGAACTCTCCATGCACTAGAAATCCTTAATCCTCTGGTACTCCTCAAGAGAAGTGTTTCAGAAACTACCCATGTACTAGAAATTTATGTTGCTCACCTACCATATTTTGCAAATAGTATGAGTCCTCTCCTCCTTTATCAATGATAAAAAAGGGACCTAACCACAAAGCTTTGAATTTTCCATGTTTTCCCTTCTCCTAATATCGAGCATTCCACATTAATACCATATCATTCACCTCAAATTTTTTGTCTTTGGCCTTCTTATCAAAAAGATATTTCACTTGTGATTTCAGTTTCATATTTTTCTTTTGGGTTGTTCTCCTTATCTCATCAAGTTTGGCAAGTTGCTCCATCTTTTCCTCCATTGGTTTTGGAATATCTGAATCTTCCTGCAGAATAAAATTATAAACTGGCAAAAGATTTTTCAAGGGTATCCTGGCTTGTGTTCCATATACTAGTTCAAAAGGAGATTTGCCAATTGCTTTCTTTACAATAATTTTGCTCACCCATATAGCCATTCTTAACTTTGAGTCCCATGCTTTTTTATTTCCATCTAGCATCCTTCTTATAATCTTCAATAGGATTTTATTACTGGATTATGCCTGACCATTTGCTTGTGGGTGGTAAGGGGCAACATAAGAAACAGTAATACCATATATGTTGCAAAAATTCCTGAACTCATCAGACCTGAAACACATCCCATTGTCTGTGATCAATCTTACTAGTGTACCAAATCTGGTTATGATACTCTCCATTAAGAAATTTATTACCACCTTTCTTGTTGCTTGTGTGGTTGGGATTTCCTATACCCATTTATTGAAATAATCAATAGCTACTAATATCCATTTATGTCCTCCACTTGACTTTTCCTGTATTTCCCCAATAAATTCAATTCCCCATTGATGAAAAGGCGATTCTACTTGTAAAGGTCTAAGAGGTAGGGCTCCTTGATATCTCAACTTTCCTGATATTTTTTGGCAAGCTTCACATTTCCTTACATGTGCAAAAGAATCATTAAAAACCTTAGGCTAGTAATAACCTACTCTGAGGATCTTATGTGCAGTCATTTTGGCAGAGTAATTACATCCACACACTCCTTCATGCATCTCCCTCAAGACATGTTTGGCCTGTGATTCATCTAGACACAATAATAACATTCCATCCAAAATAGATCAGCTTCTATGAATACATACTTAGATTCTTGCAACTTTAGAGTTCTCCTCTAGTTATCATTTAACCCTTCAAGACACTTCATGTATCTGAGATAATACTCAATGTTTGTGTACCAAGAATTATGTTCAATGCTTGCAACTGCTCCTTCCTAGTTCTCTACATTACAGATTTGGTTAGCTTTAATGTTTGTTTCTGCCATTAGTTTTGCTAAACCCTATCCCCTTACTAACTTGGTGATCTGAATCTCCAAATTAAATTCTTGAATCGTATTGATCCATCTACATCTCTTCCCTACCACTTCTATCTGCACCAAGATATTTTTTTACAGCTGCATGTGGTACATATGCAATTATTTTGGCTCCAACTAGATATGGCCTGGAATCTTTAGTTGCTTTGATGAATGCATAAGCTTGTTTCTCCATAATATCATACTTTAATTATGCCCCCTGCAGTGACTTGCTAAAGAAGGATATAGGTTGCTCATAACCCTCATCATTCTTTTGTAACATAATAGCTTCTATAGTGTAGAATGAGGCAAATGAGAATATTTGAAAAGGTTTGGAAAATTCAGGGGATTTCAAAACAGGGGCTTCTTTGATTGCTTTCTTAATGGATATAAAAGCCTCCAAGGCTTCTAAAGTCCAATCTATTTTTTCTCCTTTCTTTAGCATTTTGGATATGGGTTTAATAATCTCAACAGAATTTGACACAAATCTCCTAACAAAGTTAATTTTCCCAAAAGATGATTGAATGGCTTTGACAGTTTTTGGAATGGAGATCTTATCTATAGTTTCTACTCTTTCAGGGTCTATTCTAATTCCTTCTTTTAACACAATATGCCCTAAAATCTTACCCTCTGTGACAGCAAAATGACATTTCTTGGGGTTGAGACTGATACCATATTCAAGAGCTTTGGTGACTATTCTCTCCAAGTATTCTACATGGTCTTCTACCTTTTTGGAATAAGCAATGAGGTCATCCTGATACACTACCATTATAGCATTGATTAAATCTGCAAATGCCACATCTATGGCCCTTTGAAAAGTTGCTCGTGCATTTGTGAGACCCAATGGCATTCTCACATAAACATATGTCCCCCACAGTGTAGTAAATGTTGTTTTGTATTGCTCTGAATCTTTAAGTTTAACCTGGTTATACCCAAAAAACCCATCCATCATTGACAGTAACTCACATCATGTTAATTTGTGTAATATTGCTTTCATATTCAGAAGAGGATAATTATCTTTGAGGCAACATTTAAATTTCTAAAATCTACACACAGCCTAATATCCCCATTTTTCTTTCTTATTGGGACCAAGTTAGAAACCCATGTTGAATGTCTAATGGGCTTGATAATGCCTCTATCTTTGAGTTTTTTCAGCTCCTCTTTTATTTTAGGCTCCAAAGTTAGGTTGATGGGCCTTTTCTTTTGTATGAATGGATTTGTGTCTAGTTTTAGTGGAATCTCATGTTGGAATAAATCCTCTCTATAAGCCTTGAGATCCTCATAGGACCATGCAAACACATGTTTGTACTTTCTTAACAATGCAATTAGTATTCTTCTAATTGTTGGACTTATTTTCTTTCCAATGTATACCCTTTTTGGTGCTAACTCCATCCCCAAGTTGATTTCTTCAATATCTTCTCTCTTGACTGGTGTATGCTTCATGAGAGAGAAATCATTTCCATCATATACTCTTTCTAGTGCCACAAGTCCTTTGGGAAGTTTGTTGGTTTTAAGCAGAAAAACTTATTTCCCAAATATAGTTTGTATCCCATCTACTTCTTCAACAAAGGCATTAAAATCAATCTCTTCGAGCTTCATATTGATCAATACAATGAAGAAATTTTATGAGATCAGTATCATCATTGAAAACCTGCCAACTATAAATATTATCAGGGATAGCAGGCCTTGTTTTGAATTCAACCTGAGATACTCCATTCAAGGTGCTGTCATCTCTTTTTAGGGCTATATTAGCTAGGAAATCTGCCATCGGATTTTTTGATCTGTCTATCCATTCAATTGAAAAGGCATCAAATAACTCAATTGTATCCCACACAACATTTCTATATTGTTTTAACCTCTTATTTTTTATAGCATATCTTGACCTGACTTGTGAGATGATTAATTATGAATCTCTTAGAATAGTTATTAGTTTGATCTTATGTTTAACAACCATGTTTAAACCAATTAGTAGAGCTTCATACTCTGCCACATTATTTGTACACTCAAAAGCCAACAAAAAGGAATATTTGAATGTAATTCCTTCAAGTGAAATGAAGACTACACCAGCTCCATTTCCTTCCTGACTACATGCTCCATCAAAATACATTTTCCATACACCGTGTTCATTCTTGGATATATGTCTATCAACTGGGTCAGTGTTTGTCAATTTAGGCTAAGAAGGATCTAATCTGAAACTCCCCAAATCTACATCATAGAAGCAATTGATCTGCTCTTGAGGAACACAATCCATAATCTTATTCATCCTTGGTTCTCTATATAATTTGACCTCTTCACCATTAACTGGAATTGTGGCATATGATAAGTCAAACTGTACATTCCCTCCAACTGTTGCAGTCCATTGTCTTGATGGCAACATTCCAAAATGAGGTGTATCAATCACAGTTATGTCTATATTGTAAGTTGCTTATGGATAAGAAGCCAACTTCACCTCTACATCTTTCATAATTCCTACCCCCATAACAAATCTACTATCCATAGCATAACATTTTCTACTAGCAATATCTACCCACATCCCAAGTTATTTTATAATCGCTACTGGCATGATATTGTTAGTTTCCCTTGAATCTATCATACAATTTATTACCAGCTTGTTATTTATGAGCATTGTAGTGAAAAATGGATCAACTTTTGGAGGGTTTATCAACACATCACCTAAAGAAACCTCGACTACTTTTACCTCTTCTTGCTTATTACTGATCTTAGTGGTCCCCTTGTTGTCAAGGTTTGTGTTTTTATCATTCCCACTAGATATTAACTAAATAGAACTATCCCTATACTCTTTAATCTTCATCATTTCAAGTAATGAGATAGACATTTTTACTTGGGACAAAGCTTGTTTAAAATCAAAAGAAGTAGCTTTTGTCTTGATCATCTTCTTTTTCTCAAATTCTCATCTTTTGGTTCTAACAGAACCTCCATTTGAAATATAGCAGCTATAGTCTGGAATTTAGGACAGTCCAATTCAGAATTTTGATTAGTCTTGTGAAGCCTACACCATCCAAACAATGTAGCTTCAGCCAAAAGGACTACACTTGATGACTTCTCTGGATGATTAGGTGAATCAAAAGGCATTGGAATTCCCCCATTATTAGGCCTAGTATTCCATATCCTATTATGCCTTGAAGGCTACCTTATGTCAAAAATTTGACCTAAACTTTGTCCTCTCTCAAACCTTCATCTCGAACCCTGTGCAAGCTCCCTTTTATCTTGGTTGTAAGTGGATTGAATACCCTTCTATGCAGCTTGTAACCAATTATTTTAATTCCTCAATTAGGTAACTTTCATGGATAGTTTCTTCACTTCCTCTATCAAATCATCCAACATCTCCTTGTAAGAATTACCTTGTGTTGGTACATAACTCACAAAATTTTGCAAATAGACAGGATGGGAGCCTAAGTTTTGTGGTTGGTTTAATACTTCAAAATTTTGCAAATAGGTTGGGATATTGTTTCATTGTTTGGGTATGCTATCTGGCTTGAATTTTGCAAATAGTTGGGAATTAGCAAGGATTGACTCAATGGAGGACCTGGGTATGGAACCAGAGGCAACTAAGGGACTGGGTTCATTATGGGAGTCTGATTAGCCAAAGATTGGTTTAATCCTTGAATTTTTCGAAGGTGAGCAACTGGTCCTAATGATGGAAAAGTTCCTACCAGATGTTGTCGTAAATCTATACTAGCCTTGATTTCCTCTACATATTCATCTATTAGTGTGGTTGGAGGATGATACATCCTCTTAATAAATGTGCAAGTAAGACTATCTAGGGCCTCATAATAAAATTCCTTGGTAGATGTGTCATCCATAGTAATGGTGGTTGTAATTGGGTATAAGCATGGTGAAACCTATAGGCTCTTTAACCCGTCTTTTGACTAACATAAATTGTAGATAGAAGTCATTAGGACTGATAGGAATTTTAAACTTCTACATGAAAGAAGACTCCAATAGAGCCCAACTAGTAATAGAACCAACAGGTAAGTGATTGTACCAGTAGAATGCTTCCTCACACAATGAATAAGGAAAAATAATGTATTCCATATCCTCTTGGAGAATATGCCTATCTTGAAGAGGCGTCTGAAAAATATTGATGTGTTCCTCAACTATTATGTTTGTGTCATTGACATGGAACTTAGAGAAGAAATGGTCAGGGTTCTTAGGCATATCTTGATACTTATTGAATGAAAAAGGTGAGGGGTTATTTTCCAGATAATCCATTTCTGGTGGAGGTGGTAATAACTAGTTTAAGTCTATTTGACGCTATTGAAAAACTATGGGAGAAGGTTAAAAATTAGATGATGAAGAGATAGATGAATGAGAAGATGGAGGAGATGGTTGGATGGGTGAAGATGATGAAGCTTCCCTTCTTGACCTAGTAGGGGATTTTAACTCCTACAAGTCTCCTTTGTCTACTATAAACCTAGTTTCTCTTTGGAATATTTAAGGAGACAATGATGATAGAAAATGCTCCAGGTTTGTTGAATCAACCCTCCCTTTAGTGTCAATCTATTGATGGTGTTTTTAGTAGTACAAAAACTCAGATAGAATACAAGTATCCTATCTCTCTTGGAAGGTAATTTCTATCAACAAGCCTCAAGAAACAACCCCAAGGTCTCTAATGTCAAGTCTTGAAAATGCAGCAAACAACTCAATGAAAATGTGATTTGTTGGTAGTCACAAGGGGCCTTATAAATCAAAAGTTGAAAGATTCAAATTCATCAAAGTAGTAATGTAATGAATCTTTATAAATCCTATTCTAAAAAATATTTCCAAAGAAATAGAAAAAGATAATGGTTTAGAGATTCCTAATCTAAAACCTCAGATCAATTATAAGAATAATAGAGAATTCAAGGTGGACCAATCTTTCAAAACCAATCCTTGCTTAACCAAGATTAAATCTGTAGTATCACAAGAACAGTCCAATCTCTAAAGGTACTTGATATTTTTAAATTGTACACATTCAAACATTCACCCAAAAGCATGAAATGCATAAACATACACAATTGAACTTGAGTGCAACAAAGAGTAGGACCAGGCTAACTTTACAAAATCATTTACAATCAACAAATTGCTAAAAGAATGGACCAAAGATTCCTCAACACCTTAAACACTTTATCATAAACATTAATGAACTACAACTAGCTCTAAATCTAATCTTAAAAATACTTACTCAAAATAACTCATAACAAATTTGAAATAAAGGAACCATGCATAGATGAAACAACATAAAGAAGAGCACGAAAAGACAATGTCTTCAATTGTATTCACTTCACGAATAGTTTGCAACAATTCCAGTATCTCATGTCTAGTAGCCACAACAACAATAACCTTCCAAATGAGGGGAGAGCCTCAATATATAGAACTTCTCTTGACATGTCGGCCTAGGAGATAAATTGAATTAGGGTTTACAATAGGTCGGCCAAACAGGACAGCCTTGGCAGTTTTTATCAATCCCAATTTAATTTTACAATAAAATATTAAAAATTCGACCCAAAAAGTCATTTTATAATTAAATAAATGGGTATTGGCAAGAAAATCTAGACACCACCGACTTGTAACCTTAAAATTCTTGATGTGGTATGCACATTGTTCGAGGAAATCAAGTTGGGTAGTCTTCCTTGTCCTTTTCTCCATCTCTAGAAAGCTCTTTCACCTTTGAAAGCATTTCATCTAGGTCAACCTGATATGGAGTTGGGTTAAACTTTATTCTCAATTTGATAGAATTTATTTCCTCTCCATATTTATCTAAAGTATTTTCCCAATTAACTTGTAACCCTTGATACTTATCCAAATTAGAAATATAAACAACTGCATCCTCAAGTTGATAATTTGTTATAGGTCCATCCTCAACTGGAGAATAAGCTTCATGCCACCACTTTTTTAGTTGATCCACCTTTAAGTTCTTCTTTCCAAACTTATTTTTTCCTGTAACAATCTCTAAAAATGCAATGCAGTTGTCTAATATTTCCTTGAATTTTCCTTGGATATTTGATGTTTTCTTAAGTGCTTTCACCATGAGCTCCTTCTTGAAATTGAATTCCTCAATCCATTCAGGTGGCTTGTTTACACTTTCAACTGTGAAGACATTCTCCTTGATCAACACTTCTTCTGAAAGTTCCATTATTTTCTTCAACTCAACATTGGTGGTGTCATCTGTTGTTTGACATTCTATTGTAAGTTGAGTTATATTTTCAAGGAAGGATGAAGCTTTCTCATGTGTGTGCAATAAATTTTTCAATCATAACATATTCCCTTTTTCATACATTATAAATCCATTTTTGAGTGACTTTTAAGGAGGTTTTCATTTTCTCAATCTCACTTATGGCATCCTTTGATAAAAAATCTTCTGAAAATGAGGTACCCTCACCAGCCTTCATTTGTAGAGGATTGATTAAATGTTGGATGTATATTTTCATCTCCATCATTTTTTGTTGCAGCCTTTACTTTGCTTGTGTCTCATTGTCCAATCTCTTCATAATTGTTTGCACTGATTCCTAGAGATCTTCATTTTCTAGATCTTGTAGATGGGCCTAAGTTAATAGTCTCAACCTTATAATCAATTGTACTGACCTCACATTTATACTTATCATTTCCAGGTGTGGAAACATGAATAACTATATTATTAAACTCATCTCTTCTGATTCTAGATACCACCCTTGCCTTCTTTCTCTCCTTTGACTTGCCCAAATTTTGTAAAAATTTACCCCAATCTAGTGTCTCTTCTTCTACAATGATAGACTTGGGCTTCAATCTTTCCTTCAACCAATTGGGAGCAGTTGGTTGTTCTATATTTGTATCATCCTGGGAGATATTTTGTTCCTCATGACCCTTAGAATATCCTATCGATTCTCTACACCTTTTTCAACATTTTCTTGTTCCTAATCTTCTTGAGAATCAACATCAGATATATCTAATTCTTCCTTCTCAGGAGTTTGTGAAGGCATTTCATCTTTTTTCTCTAGTTCTTTTTCCTCTTGTTCATTACCTTGCAACTCTACAGTCTTTTGTTCTAATTCTACTCCAAGGTTACCGAGATCTCCATCCTTAGGAGTGGACACATCTTCTTCTTGTTGTTCTTGTTGTCCAAGCTCACTTGATACATTACTTTCATTTATTGCAACTTCTAACTCTTCTTTATCAATTTTAGTTTGCACATTTTGTTGATGAGATAATGAAGGAGTATTATTTCCTATAACTTGTCTCTCAACATCATCAAACTCTTCATTGAATGGTTCTTCATCATTCTTTTCAAGCTCATTTACTAACTTTTCCGAATTCTCTACACCAAGAGGAGAACCCTTTCACTTTGGAGAGTTCTTCCTTTTATAGACTTGTGTCCTTTCTTCATAACTCTCTACTTCAATCACCTTATCTTGATTTGTATCTTCTTCATTGGCCTTGGCGTTCTTAGACTTTTTTATCTTTTCTCCCTCAGTAATGATCCTTCTTTTCTTTGTGGGTTGATCCTTTACACTTTCTTCTTCAATTATCACCTTTGTAGGCTTCCTTCTCTTAGAAACTGGTTGTCTCTTAGGCTCCTTGTCTTTAGTTTGTTTTCTAGTTCTCATTTTGATCACTAGAGGCACCTCTCTTGTATTATCTTCCTCATGAGGGACTACAGTGTCATCTTGAGTAGTTTCAGTTTCTTCTTCTGAATGGGAGTCCAAGTTTCCCAACAAGTCATATGTGAACTTTGTTCTTGTTGCCTCCAAATCCAAGATCCTATGTTTAACCCATTGCTTGGAATATATCAACATTGGAGCAGTGATTTGGTCCAAGTCAACAATTTTATATTTTGACCAGTTAATGGTTGGGAGTGGCTTATTCTGAAATTGCACATAATCATAATATTGGATAGGGTCTTCTTCATCATCCACTTGATCAGACATATTTACAACCCTATGAAGTCTTATCAAGCCCAAGGATAACCTTGAATATCTTCTCTTTAGTACCTCAAACTAATCTCTACAGTTGGCCCAATAATCCTCAATATGATCCTTGTGTCGATACTCCCTATTTGCCACTCTCTGTGTAGCTCCATGTGGATCAAAATTACCTCTGTCAAAATGAGAATACAAATGCGTTGTGCTTGTAGCACACACACCCCGTTCAGAATGGGGACCCTATCATTTTGCCTTCGTCGGGTCACTTTTTTCCTTCACCTCACTTTTTGTGCCCCTATTTTTGAGTGTCAAGTGGTTAAGGACCCTAAAAGTTATCATCCTTATTTGACCAAAATTCACCTCCCAAAATTTGTTCTTGGTCCTTGGCTTTTGCAGGGTTTCCTTGGCAGGTTTCCCTTGGTCTTTTAAATTGGCATCTGCCATCTCCTATGAGTCTGCCCTTGTGGGCTTCCCCTTGCGCATCGCTACCTTATCTTCACCATTTCACTGGAAGACGATGCAGGATGTCCACCCACATGGTGGGTTCCACATCCTCAATGGTCGCCCTCTTCTGTGGACCACCAAGCGGTCGTGCCTGAGGTTCCATCCGCCCTATGGGTCCCGACTTTCCTACCACCACTCTTTCAAAATTCGTGCCCAACTACCACACCAACCATCGTACGAGCATTGAATGTGGGTCATAAATTCATATTTTCCTATAAATAACTGAGCCAACTTATCATTTTCACCCTACACCCAATAAAAAAAAATTAGAAAGAGCCAACAATCGTTGCCTCCTTCGTGCCCAAACAACCTCTAGAAAGATCTTAAGCTCGACCTCCATTGATTTTTTTAGGGATCTTTAGGTATGTATGTCGCCACTAGCCCAAAACATCCTTTGAGTTAATTTCTCCAAAATTGACTAAAATATTAAGGCAAACATTGAAATCTTTTGGAACGGTCGAACAGAATTGAAATTCCTCACAAACCCATCTAAGGAATACTTCAAAAATCAATCAAACACAACCTCTAAGGGCCTTGCGGAACTCAGCTTCCTCGTCATTGTTCTTCACAGATCCATTGAACCCTTGCAGCCTGCACCCTTTTTGCTGCCACCGAAGCAATGTAAACTTAAAACACAAAACTTAAGTTTTGCGGCCTTGCGGGTCCACTCTTGCAGAATTTTGCATGTGGGAGGACGTTATCTCCTCGCCCACCTTTGTAAACCCTAAGACATCAAATGCTTAACAAAAAACACAAGATCAAAGGACCCTTGCGAGTCCACCGCATATGGGCGGCACCTACATTGTCATCATTCTTAAAATGGCAATCCTATGCCCACTCCTCACATCATGGGTCTCACTGAATCTAGCACCACCAAACAATAAAACATGAGTATCTTTGTGGGTCATTCCCTATGGACCTCTACCTTCCCTTTGTCGTCATCTCAATGCCATCCCGAATTGGCAAGGTCCTCGCTCTCGTCTGAACCGCAGGCATCATGGCCCTCCTTGCCATCTAAAGTTTATGTGCAAATGTGTGAAGTCTAAAATGCCTTATGGGCCTAATTTTGCAAGGGCCCATCTACAAACCACCCCGCCACCTCTGCCATCCATCAAAATAGTTGCAAAGCATCGTCCACCCACCTAGCAGACTCTGATCTTCTTGTTTCCCTCTGAAGCATCTAACTAAAAAATGACTAAGTATAATGTCTATGGAGCTCTCCTTGTGGGCCACTGAATGAAAACCACCGTGATATGGTTATTGTTTGTTAAAGGGTTGCACCTTGCCTTCCTTTTGCAAGGTGGAGCACGAGTCCTCCTTTGTCGCCCTAGTCCTTTCAAGCAAAATTATCAATGCCAAGGTGTTTTGTAGACTCACCTATGCAGACCACCACTTGCGAGATGTCGCACCATTAGTGTCATTCCAAAATAGCCATCTCTCAACAGCCTTCCACCGGTCCCTACCTGTAAATTTCCAAATGATTGAGCTAAAAGGACAATTCTCGGACCGTCCAAGCCACTTGTGGGTTCCTCATGGTGGACTGTTGCATGCAGGTTTCCGCCTCTTGATCACCATTTCCCAACAACAGAGTTGCAAATGTCTGTGATCCCTCCTACTTTTGCATGCCCTAAACCTGCATAAGAAAAATTACCAATTAGAAGTTTGGGGGATTTCATGAATAATCTTCGTGCATGCCAAATACCTCCTTGAAGAGTTTAATTTCCAACTTCAAATATGTAACTTTGGGTTTGGTTGGCCATCTACGAGCCATTGTGACCTTGGTACCATCCTACTCCTGAACACTCCTGACGGCTATCAACCAAGGGAAACCCACATCCCTAGGTCCTCATTACTCTAATCGACCCAAGAAATCCTCAAATGATGAGTAATGATGAATTTGAATGAATTTATGATATTTTGGAGATGAATTGTTGAATCTAACCCTTGTTTTGCAAGATTTAACTAACAATCCCCCAAGTTTTCATGTGAATATGCTTACTGCATTTATGTTTGTAGAATTTATGGAATCTGTTGCGAGACCCTCAAGGAAGTCTTCATAGAAAGAGAAAAGAAAGAAGCTTTCCAAAGCACCTATGGGTAAGGAAGAAAAAGATCAAATGAGGTACCAGTTCCATGGTGTGGAGTGCACTTCTAAACTTGCTTCTAATTGGGGCACCGTGTCAAATAGAAACCTTGGCAATGTAGACATGGATGAGTTCATACAAAGGGTGATGTTCAACCCAAGAACTGAAAGTGCATTAAAAATCAAAAAGAGTGGCCTCACCAAGGTGGTCATCTTTCCTCCTGTGCTCATTGCTCTGGAGCTAGTGATGGTGTGCAAGGAGTGTTATCAGAGCAGCAGAAAAATCATCAATCATGATGGAAGAGTGTTAGTAGATTTGTCTACTAGGTCTATAGGCCAGACATTTCATATCCCTACATTCGATAAGATGGAATAAATAGAGAAGGGATACACTAAAAACATGTGGAAGGTAGACCCCTTGGGATGCAATAAGTTGATCAACCAATATTGGTTGAAGGATAAGAGGGGGTGGATTGCTAAAGTACCACAAGAACTATTCATAATTGACTTCCACAAGGAGTACCACGATTTGGTTACTTTTCTCAATAGGGTAATGGGCCTCCCTACTTCTACCTTCTTCCAAGAATGGATGTTCTACTTTATCAAAAAAATCATCTGAAACAAAACAAAGTTTCACTGGGCAAAGATCATCAACGATGACATCCATAGCCAATTGATGGTTGTAAAGAAGACCTCCTAGTTCTATATGACCTCCTATTTAGTGTATCTCCTTTTTGAGCCATACCCATATAAAGGCCTTTCTATTGTGCCTAATCCATATCCAAGGAGAGAGGTTAAAGTCTATGATAGATACCCTTAGTTGCAATATAGGAACTTCAAGAAAGATTATCAGAGAGTGAATGATGCCTTTATTGGGAATATTATCAGACTTCTTGGGGAGACTTTGAGAGAAGGGTCGCTCATAGTGCCAAAGAATTCATTCAGAGATTTGGGTGCATGTTCATACAATTCCCAAAGTTTACATATATTAGGGAAAAAGGTTTCTCTAAGAAGCCTTACAAGCAGCCACGCTACTCCAACAATCGGATGATCCTGCTGGAGGTCTCTCGACAATTGAAGAATGCTCACACATTGTTGAGCGATAAACACAGAGTGGGGATCCCATATCCCCTAACCTTCACACAAGGAATGTATTCCTCTTCTACTGCCCAATGTGTCGACTATTCAGAAAAGGAGATAGTGGAGTATAATCTGGAGCTCCACACACCTCGACCAAGAATCGACTCTTATGGGAAAGTGAAGAAGTAGATGGGAAAGCAATATTCCCATCATCCACACCTTGAAGACTTTTGGGCCAACTATCAAGATGAAAAACAAGTGTGAATGAGGTGCTACATGCGGATGACGACCCAGTTTGTAAAGTCAATAAACTTGTTTCCCATGCCCGACCAAGTCATCGAGGAAGATGATTTACTTATTAATGAAATATTTGATTATGTGGCCAATTTACCATTGTCGTTAATAGACTAGAATGAAGAAGAGGTCAATGACCTTGAAACAATAACATAGCTAGTGGTAGACAAAACTAGGCACTAGGTTGATGCCTAGGTTGCTCAACTCAAATTACAAGGTGCAACATTTGTCGGGGATACGGATTCGAACTATCATCAAGATTGGCATCTAAGACAGTAGTGCCTTAGTGATTTCAATTCAAAATCACAACAAAGACACAACCAACTATGTTATAAAGCAGAAACAAGCACAATTGATCCCCATTGATCCTCTAAGAGAAGTGAATGCAACAAGAAATAGATTCAACATAAACAGATACCATAAAAGACAAAAAAAGGACACAAAGATATACGTGGGGAAAACCCTTTCAAGTAAAAACCCCACACTCCAAAAGTTCAAGCCAGTGTATTATTCAGCAACAAAAAACCAGTTACAATACAATATCAGGCTCAAAGCCAATACAGGAGTTACATCTTGTTCTACTAGAGAAATAACAGGTAACCGCAAGCTTCCTTTCAGCTCCTTAGATGACTGTCATAGCCAGCCTCATGGCCAGCCCAGTCATTCGGCCTCCAATGATTCCCATGCCCAGATCTGAGAGATAGAGTGTTCACAGTTACAATGCCTAAGCAAACTACTCGAACACCCTCTCCATCTCTCTACAAATATCTTCACACCTTCGGCTCTCCAACCTACAAGTCCAAAATCTGCAATCTCCCATCATGCATCATGCATTCACATGCCCGCGCATCCTACTCGTAGCCTCATGGTCACGCATTCAACTCGCACATCTCGCACTTGCTCTACAATTCACGACTCTTTTAGACTTGTCTAACTTATGAGAAATAACACATCTCTCATCCATATGTAATCGACTCAGAAGAGCAATGAAGTCCATCCTCAAATCACGCATCTAGTCGGATCTGATAGATTTCCTGCAACAAGCTGACTTTGCATTCAAAGCCATTGCTCAAAATGGTTGAGCTCACCACCCTTCATTGAAAAATGCAACTACCACAATAACTATCTTGGTATCCATCCAATCACTATTCAACCAGGTGCCACGCATCCAAGACCCATCAGCAATCGCAGCTGACAAAGCAACCAAAATGGTCAAACAGACATCAGGCGCGACCAAGACTTCAAGTCATAAATAATACTGTCAGAGCCGGAGTCAGAACAGGAGTCGAAATAGGACTCCACCGAAAATACATACTACTGGAGTCGGAGTCGGAGTTAGAGACGGAACTGGAGTCGAAACATGACTCCACCGAAATTACAGGTTCAGGAACCAATTCGGTTCTGCATCCGCCCATGGCAAAGGGGAACTCATCAAAAACAATACTGACCAGGTAAAGGCAACCCGGGGTCAAACCAAGATGGGAACACAAAAGACCGAAGTCTGAGTCAAGGACAGAACAGGAACAAAAATAGGACTTTACCAAAATTCTAAGATTAGGAACCAATCCGGTTCCGGTTCCGCCTCCGCCAACTACAAGAAACAACAATCCAAAACCAAGACAAGGTGGAGGAAAACACCCTGAGAAGAATCCAAACATCCAGAAGAACCAGATCACAAAAGCAGCAGTCAGACCCGGAGTCAGAACAGAAACCAAAACAGGAACATGGCAAACGGACATTGCCAAATTCCAAAACTGGTTCCGCCTCCGCCACACCCAAGCCGAGAGAAACAGACTGCTGGAGCCGGAGACGGATCTAGATTCAAACCTGGAACATGATAAAAGGAACAATGCCAAGTTCCAATCTGGTTCCGCCTCCGCTAGAACAAAACTCGAAGATCCTAGAAAGCGAGGAGCAGAGCTAGAGACGGAACGGGAACAAACTCGGAACAAGGAAAACGGAACAATGCCAAGTTCCATCCCGATTCTGTCTCCGCTAGAAGAAAAGACTTTGCCAAGGAAAACAAGAGAATTTGCCTGAGTCTTCAAAGGGGGTCAAATAGAAAGTTGAGGCAGAATTCCCAACAACATTGACATATGGTGAGCTTGAGGATGAGCATGAGAGTGAAACTGATAGTGGATTTTTTGCCACCTCCACCAAAGAATCACCCAAGTCCCCTCTGGTGACAAGATCAAAGAAAAGGAAAGATGCATCTGAGCACCATCCCAAGCATAAGGTGTATACACGAAAATCCAAAGAGGGTGATCCCTCCAAGAAAAGAAAAGAAAATAGGAGGATTTACAATTGAGATGCCAACCATTGAGGAGGATCCTCAACACAAGGGAGAAGAAGAAATTAATCAGCCACAATCACCACCGACCACCTTTTCTCCCACCGCTACTGTCGTCAATGCCACTCCTCCACCTCTTGCATCTCAGGCATTGCTCGTTTCATCTCCACCCACCATGGACATCTCTCTCTACCTTTCTTCCACTCCTCCAACAGCTCCAATGATGATGTTGGACTCTTCCTCCACCACAACATCCCCACCATTAACCTCCTCGTTGCCTCCTTTACTTCATGTCCTCTCTACTCTAATGCCTACAACCACTACTACTATTCCCCTTCTTACCCTATCAGAGGCCTTCACAAAATATATGCAAGGTGTACCTTTTGAGATCTTGGGGGTGATCATGAATCCCACTTTTCAAGCCCTGATGGCCCAAATTGTGGCTGGTTTTCCCATTCCTCTGCCACCTACAGAGCCACCAAAGATGGAGGCAACAATGAGAATATCCAAAGAAATGGAGAAATGCTAGAAGGAAGTTGGAAAAGGAATAATGGAGGAACCTGAAGACCCTTACATTGAACACCCAGAGGGTAGGTTGACTATAAATTTGGACAAAGTGGTGATCGATGAAGAAGAGTCACAGTCTTCGGAGGAGGACACTGAGGTCCTTGATGGAAAATATATAGTGGAGGCCTCAAACCAAGAGTTGGAAGAGGAGTTGTCCTGAAAACTCAAGGACATAGCTGAAGAAATTGAATCTACGGAGTGCCCCTTTGAATAAAAAGTGGATACTTAAGTGAATTTGGAGATACTCAAAGAGCCTCCACTGATCAGCCAAGACAAGGGCCCTGCTCAAGAAGAAGAGGTGCCTTCTAAAAAGGAAGAAGGAGAGAAAGAAGCTGAAAAAGAAGAAGAATCAAAAGATACACCAAAGAAGAGCCCCAAGCTTGAGCACCTCAAACATGAACCAAAACAAGGAGAAAAGGAAAGGCCTTAGGAAGAGGATGTTACTAAAGAAAATATAGCCTCCGCTGAGACAAAAAATGAAAAGGCTATACAAATCGAGGACTCTGATGAAGAATAAAAAATAGATCAAGAAGCCTCAGGCCATGAAGAGAAACAACCTCAAGAAGAGGAGGAAGGTGATCATGAATCACCTAAAGGAGAAGCTCAAGTGCCCAAGAGGCTTGAAAGACAACTACAAAAGAGGGCTCATGTGATCGTTGATCCTAAGACCAAACTCGAGGTAATATTGGCTCGAGCACAAAAAAAGGCGAGGAAAGAAAAGAAGCCAAGGATTCACGCTCACATCACAATCATAGCCTTCAGATCAAGAATGGTACAAATCACCACCCTAGTGAAAGACAAAGAGGCTAGTGTTAGTTACAATATCTCTATTATCGACTTGGGCCCAGCCACCAAAGAACAAAAGATTGATGAATTCCAAGGGTTGGTGGTGACAATCATACAACAAATGAACAAGGACCAGTCCACCAAAGAAGAGTTGAAAGCACAAGTGGTGGATCTCACTACCTATATTCAACAATGGATTTCCTTGGAGGAAGAGGATCCCACTACATCATCCATACCTCCTCTTCTCTCCCAAGAAGAACTCACCCGTATGGAGAAAATGAAGAACTGGACCAAGGCTACATCAGACTAGTTCCAATAGGTAGTGTACAATGGTGACATGGGCATCTGCCACGCTGCTCGAATGTTCAACAAGTTTTGAGATTTACAAAAGCAATTGGAAGCTACATAGAAGACATGCCATAGGTTCACCGAGCTATATAGGATAACATATCCTAAGCTCAAATCCATTTTAAAGATGTCAGAGAAAATGTGGGAAAAGGAGATGAAGCTTGTGAAAGATGATAATTGGTTGGTGGAGACCTAGAAAATGTCCTAGATCATACAAAAGATGTCCTTGAAAGGGTGCTTCATGAGGCTAAATTAAACCTCGAAGGGTTGTGGAGCATAGAACGGATAGCGAGGACTACCTCAAGATGATGACAGATTACGATATGCCTACCCTGGAATTGGATCCAGAGAAAATCAAGCCTTACTTCCACAAGAAGATGGAGTAAGGCGCAATAGATGCACTTACATCAAATTTCATGGAATTTTCTGCAAGGGCATTCACGTAGTCCAAACAGGTAGCCAAGGCCATGCTTAGATGCACCAAACATTGAGAACAAATCATTGGGAGATTTAAGAAGTTGTCCTTTCGGATCCTCCAATCTGACATTATGGAGTGGGCTAAGCTTCAAGCTATGACTAGAAAATTTGTGGAGTATGCCACTATTCAAAAAAATGTAGGGAAGCCAGTGATTGATGATGAATTCCTGCCAGTGTATCTAAAAAGGAAGGCAGACACTAGAAGACAAAACTGCTACAGCTACAGCCACTAAAAGACAAAATAGAGAAAAAGACAAAGATGCATTTTATATTGATATATTCTAGCGGGTAGGTGAAACCCTAATGTAAAATGAGTCTTCGCCACACAATGAAAGTAAATCTTGGCCATTCATTTCACATTTTGAAAACTATAAATAGGGGTCCCCTCTCATTTTCAAAGAGAGAGTTGAGTTGTTGTAAAGGCATGTTGTAGAAATTTCAATAGAATTTCACTGTTGTGATGGATTCTTGTGTTTCTCACATGTTGCATGATTCATCTTCTCAAAATTGATAGATCTAGATAGATTTAGTTTGAAATTACTTTGTTGTTCTTAGTGTTTCAAGTTAATTTTAGCTTTTTAGTTCATGTTGCACATTGATAGTGAAGAATATTATGGTGTTGATGCCCTTCCATGTTCATTCTTTTTGTTGTCTATTGATGATGAACAACAATGTAAATCTAGTCTAAGCATTGATTCATTGTTGCACTTAAACTTCATCTTTTATTCATGCTTTATGGTGAATGAACAACTAAAAATCTATAGACCTTAGAAGATAACACTAGTTTCATGAGATTGTTTGGTATTTTGGTTAAGTGGAACTTAGTTTTGGGAAGGTTGTCCATTGTAGCATCCTCCATTGTCACTGTTCATCATTAGTTGTGGGTCTAGGAACTCTTCCATCCCTTTTTCCTTTTGAACTTTCTTTGAATTAGAAGTTAGAACAAGGTTCCAACATCATTGTAAAGCCAAATCTGATGTTGCACTTGGAGTTTTAAACTGTTGTTTTGAAGATACAACACTTGAAACTCATTTCCAAAATCACAAGAAACTCCATTTGAAGATCCAATTCCTTCCAACTTAGTGAACCATGAATTCCCTTTGTGATTACCAGGAAATCACATCAATCAACTGAGTTGTTTTTGCAAGTCATGACCTAACACTCGAGAGACCTTGGGGTGATTTCTCCAACTTGGTTTCTTAAATTACCTTTCAAGAGAGGTAGCATACTTGTATGTTGCCTGTGTTGAGATAGTGCAAAAACACCCATCAACAAAATTTAGATGAGCCATCTCAACTTTTTAATGATGTGCACTTTGTATAGAAGGGCATGCTTCTAAGCTACCAATCCTCAAAGGAAAATCAACTCCAACTCCTATTTTTTGCATCTCCTTCACAATAGCATCAAAAGCATCCAATTTCCTTGTTAATTCCAACAATATGAGCTTGTGTGATGAATACATGGGTAGCCTGTATGGAACTTTTGGAGAACCATGAACTCTTATGTATGTAAAATTTGGAAATTGAATAAACCAGAAACCATACTTCTAATGAGATCCATTGCCTCTGCTAAAATTCTTACATGAAGGGCATTTTACAAAGTCCTAGTTAGATACATGGTAAAAGAATCATTTACCCTTCTAAAATTAGAAGTATTGAAATGCAGTTGAGGGTAAACATCATAGACTCTATCTTGTCCAATTATTTCTTTGTAGCTTAGGCCTTTATATCTAAAATTCCTAGCTAAAATATATACAACATATGATATCATTGTGAGTGTTTTAGTGTCTTGTACATTCATCAATTACAGGTCTAGATTATCGCTAACAGTGCATTTCCAGTGATAGTGGATCCCTTTCTTAATCTGAGAAATAACATAAAACATCTTGTCCTCTAAGATTAAATATTTATCAAGTCCCATCACCCTATTGAGGAGAGTAATCATGTCATTGTATTCCAATTTGAAGTCACTCCTATGATTTTTTTTGGGAAATTTACAATAGTGTGACTTTGGCTTTTCCATCCATGAACTATTCATTATATCCAATGCTTGAGTTGTATTTGAGCTATAGAATTCTTGTGCAACCTTCAACTACATTTTCACCAACTTTTAATGTGCCCCAATATTAAAGGCCTTAGCTATTGACTCTTCAGCCACATTTTCCATTACCCTTCCTTGAGGACCAAAAATGACTCTCTTGTCTGAATCATAGTATTTTGCACATTTCATGATAAGCTCTGGAAACTACACTGAAGACCATGGAAATCTAGCAGCTTGTGCCAATCCTGTATGTACCAATATCTGTGCTAGAGGAGTAGGTGCATTATAGTACATTCTTTACTTGACGGCTTCATAATCAACATGACCCATATTTGTATCTCCAAATTTTTCCCATGTTGAGATAATATTTGACTTTGGCTTCGAGCCCTTAAAGTAATACTTCATCCTCTCAACTCTAGTTGTGGGTTCCTCCATTGTAGTTTCAGTTTATTTGGCCTTGGAGCCCTTATCTTTACTGGATGCAACCTTCATCTAGTTAGAAAAAACCCATAATTACCATGATGCCAAGCATAATTTATGCCGCATATTATTGCATCAATAAATTCATCATTAAAATACATATGCAATATAATCAATCTCAAACCCTCACTAAAACCATTAAAACCAAGTTACAACCCCTTAGAATCAAGTATCAAGCAAACTTCGAGTTTTTCTTCACTTTGAAAATTTTGAGTATGAATGGATTTCATGGAATTCACCCTTCCATGAATTTAGTGAAAGGTGAGACTTCGGGTATTCCTTGCTTAAGTGGATTATGTGAATCAATGGAAACATGATCAAATTTCAATCATCAAACATCCTTGATATCATTAAACTCACCTTACATTAGTCCCAAGATTAAACTTAAAGAAATATCATGCATCTTACGACTTTGGGGATTTCAAGCCTTCACAGATTCAAGGAATCCAAGGCATCATGGATTCCATGAAAGGATTTAATCTTGCATATTCCGTGTCCACACGGATTCCATGAAGGGCATAACTTTTGGGTTTTCCACTTGATAACAAATTTAGTGAAGGTTTATGCTTTCGGAGATTCTGCAACACTAAGAATTTTCTGAGGATATCCTAAACTTTTAACTCTGAATTTGATTAAATTGGGATCCTTCCAATCCTAAGCCAAGACTCGACTTGAATTTTAATAATAATATCACAATTCAAATCAAATTCAAATCCGAGTAGACGATAGACCATTCAACATCATAATTCAACTCTTAAAAATACAAACTAGGGCTTATGCACAAAACTAGGGTTTACATATGAGAAAAATTGACTACTTGAGTTCAAATGCACATCCTAATTTAAGACATATAAACATGAATTCACCATCAGAGGTCAAAATTTGAAACCTCAACCCACTGCAATATATGCATCAATGCCCTAATTTTTAGTTTCAAAGATGGAGGTTTGCAGAACCCTATCTCTAAGAAAATAATGTCCTAGTTCTTGACTTTGAATTGTAAAATAAACAAATGAAACAGATTCAAGGCCAAAATTGACAATGCAATGATAATCATTAAGCTAAAGTGAAACCTCTGTGAAATTGAAAGCACATAAAACAAGCCCCAAAATACAAAATCAAATGAACCATTTCAATGCAACTTTCAACTTCAAACATTCATCATAAAATGAGAATTCCATATTGTAATCAATTTCAAAAAGGTTTAAAACCCTACCTTATGAATCAGGAAGCTGATGATGGTAATCTGAATGCACACCCAAGAACCCTAGCTGAAGATCTATGAAATACCCTAGTGTTAGTGCTTAAATACTCACCTTCCAAATGCAAGAATGCTCAAGTGCTTTCCAAAATGCAACACTTAAAATGAATAATGAATGAAAGCCAAGTGAAAAAACCTATAAATCGTGCTCAAATTTAGCATTAATGGCCAAAGTACCTCAACTCTCGAAACTATAGATGCACTGATAAGACCTTTCAGAATTTTGGGAAAATGACCTTATGACGGATTCGGGGAATCTAGAGACCCCTGGATTTAGAAAAGTGAAGAGGGCTCAGGTAATCCATCGAGAGGCAGATTTAGCAAATGTCTATCCTTTCGGGTAATTTGTGTATCTACAGATTTAGTGAACTATTCCTCCTTCAAGAAATCTGACACTAGGAAGATTTCCTAAAATTCTCCAAAATTCACCTGATTCGATGCCCAAGTGAAATACGCATGAAACCACAATCTTCAAGACATCATTCAAGACCCCAATGTTTTAAAACAAAACACCTAAAGTGCAGATAAAGAATTAAAATTCAATCAAGTGAAGTGAATCAAAATTTCAAAGAACCTATCCCTTAAGGGGAAAAGGTGAAACTTAAAGCAAATTCAAGAAAGCAAAGCAAAAAGAGGGTCCCTGCCTCTGGTGGGACACGTGTGTGAAAGTAGCACAACACTCCCCTTACAAAAAAAAAAACTCACAACACATAGGTTTTCACAGCAAAAAAGTAGGAAGAATAGAGATATTTTATTGATACTGAAATGGAAAACAAATTACAGAGTTACATGGGTTGCTTGATTAAAAAACATCAGATCCAATCGATCAAATATGCAGATCAGGCATTCAAAAGTTATCCACCCAACATGCTCTCTACCACCTCCTCTCTAGCTCTATATACTACATTCCCCCTTCATGTCGGCTTAGCCTCTCAACATTCTTTTCCTTCTATGTTGTCTTAGTACTGGCTCATCATCCAATGAACATTGAGATCTCTGAGGTAGTTATCCATTTGTTCGCTTTCAACCATTAGCTTCACATTTTGAAACATAGCCAATGATCATGTTGATTCACAAAAATGATGTGGAATCTATGATTAATATCATACCACACATCGCCACCTAACTCGTTCATCCATCACTATCAGTCTACTTACATCTTTGTCCACTTCCCACCATTGTAATGTCAGAGGGACTTCAAATCCTCTCACTCCAAAATAGCATGGTCTCATCAATGAAGCTTTATTGAAATGTCATTTATTTTTTGTCATCACTTTATTGGTATGTCGCAGGGATTCTCTATAATGTCCCACCAAAACATTTTAGTCTCCCTGATATAAGCCTTGTCTACAAGTAATCGGGCAATCAAAGGGACATTGAATTTCATCCTGCTAATACTTGAATCTCCCATCAATGAGAATCCTTCATGGCCTTTACTATTGTTTCCTTCACCATCGGCACGACGAAGGGACATGAGATAAGGTCCCATCGAAGTCTCCCTGTCACACTGATGAGCTAGTCCATTGAAGCATAGAACGTTGGATGAAGTGAAGGTGTAAACCTTAACGTTGTAGCTCAAAGCACGACTGTCATACTTGGAGAACTTAAGCTGATTAGCCCTTATTGAAAGAAAAAAATCATAAATTGATGCAAGATTACTTGTACACCATGGATTCTCCTGCATCAAACACCTGGGGTAGTTTGGAAAAGTGACCCCATCACTCCTCAAGGGTTAGAGGAAAACCAAGATGGCTAACCTTTGAATTAGACAACCATGTTGAATCTTCAATAGACCTTCCTCTCCATTTTACATAATATTCTACATAGTGCATGTTCCTTGTGCTTCTTCCCACACAATTATCCAAAAATTCTTCAATCTCTTCTTTTTTTGAAGTAGGTGTTGGGATTTCCCATTGGGCCTTTGTCAATTCATGCTCCTTATCTGCTTCATGGCACTATGTCAAATCAAAAATGTTAAACATAGGTGAAACATGAATCTCACTCAGTAAATCCACCTCATGCACATTTCTTGAATCATGCTTCTTTAGGATCTTGCATGGTCTAAAATTTTTCATCTTTAGCTTTTTATATTTTCCAACTGGAAACCTCTCCTTCTGCAAATGAACCATGACTTCATCGCCTACCTTGAACTCCTTATACCTTTTTTTTCTGATCTACCTTAGCCTTATACTATGTATTCATCTTATGGATATGTTTCTTCACCTCTTCATGCACATTCTTTAGATGTTCAACAAAATATTTAGCCTCGAAACTACTCTTCTCTCCCTTATCCATCTTTCTCAATTCAAAATTAGTTCTAGGACTACTCCCATACACAATCTAGAATGGTGATTTACTAGTGCTCCAGTTAACATAATTGTTTTAAGAAAAAAATTCCTATGGTAAAATCAAATCCCATCCCTTGGGCTTATCACTTTGTAAGCATCTCAACAAGTTACTCAAACTCCTATTCACCACCTTCATTTGTCCATTAGTCTACGGATGGTGTGCTAAGATAAACTTCAAATCAGTCTTCATCTTCTTCCACAACATCCTCCAAAAATGCCCTACAAATTTGGTGTCTCACTCTGAAACTATGCTCTTGGGTAGACCATGTAGTCTTACCACATCTTTTAAAAATAATTCTGCAATATGAACATCACTGGTCTTATGACATGGGATGAAGTGTACCATCTTCAAAAATGTGTCTACCACTACAAATGAAGTCATGAACTCATTGTGTCCTTGACGAACCAAGAACAAAATCCATGCTAATTTCCTCCCATGGCTTCTCTTTGTTGAATAGGAAAATTGAGAGGGGGGGTGAATCAGTTGTCACAGATTATAACCTTCAATTCAATTATCGAAACTAATACATAAATTGCTTAAATGATTAAGCCTCAAATGCCAATATATAAACTAAAATCTAATGCACAGACACAATAACACTAGATTTACGTGGAAAACCCAATGAGGTAAAAACCACTGTGAGGATTAACTCACACTATAGAGAATATCAAAACCAATTACAAAAGGCTCACTGCCTGAGATAAGGCTCGCTGCCTACAATAAGGATTCACTGTCCAACAAGGCTACAACCTAAAGGGTTCACTACCACATAGATACAAAGAAGACAAAGAATACTTGTTGTAGAGAGACAACAATCCCAATGCAACAAAGGATTCCACCATAGTCACTAATCAACTTTCATGAATGATAGAGTTTGCCTTCTACTCACTGCATCTAGAAACTCGCCATTAAGCTTCACACTAATCTGCCACACACATAACTCACACACACTATTTGAATAGCATCAAAGTCACATCTACTCTTTCCTTATCTTCCTTCTTTTCTTTTGTACATTTTTCATTGCTAGCTCATCCTATATTTATACTATCTCCAACCTTGAAAAGATACAAAGTTAGACATCCAACTTCAAATTCAAATTAGGTCAATGCCAAAACATCCTAGGGTGGAATTAGAATTAGGGCGACCCAAACACATGCTTCACCAAGACCCATAATAGATCCAACATGCTTCATCAACTTTGAAGGTAGTGCTTAACACACGGTCGACCAAACCAGTATAAAACACATAGAACAATTAAGCTCATAACTTCCAAAAACCAAAATATCGTCAATACAATTAAAAATTTTTATCTCTAGAACCTCAATTCAAAAGACTTCATCAAAGAGAAATTTGGACCAGCAACATTTCTCCCAGACCTTAGCCAAAACACAAAAAACATAGTTCACAACTGGTGAACACAACTCAAACTTCACAAAGAACCAATAGCCAACAATATAAATATAGCAACCTTCAACAACCATGACTAACATATTTGAACCACACAAACATAGGGACAAGTACCGGATCATCATCTTGAGCAATAACTGAATACTTGTAGTCTTCCTTTAATACAATTTTATCAATATCCTCAACATATACAACCAACAACAACTAGTAGATAACCAGTTGACCAGTTGACATCAATGACAACACTTTCATTCCTTTTTCCATTCTTGCAACAATCTCCCCCTTTTAAATTGATGGCAACACATGATGTGAAAAACCATTAAAGACACCATACCAGTTCTGAATATACTTCTCAATATTTTTCTTTTTGTTTCTTCCCCTAGAAGATCATCTTCCTCATTACCTTATTTCTCTCATTATCTTTCTCTCCTTTTCACATGCTTTCTTTCCCCCTTTGACATCAATGGCAAAGTCAAAAAAAGATATGTTCACTGAATATTCCTTTGACATAAAAATAGAATACTCATAATGACAACACTTGAAACTACCTACTCCCCCTGAGAGGTAGCCACCAAGACATCAATCCAAAAAGATAGAACCATGAATCCACTAGATTGATGCATCTGCAAATGCATCTTATTTTATGAAAGGAGAGGTAATAACCCCTAACTTCTCCTGGAGATACTCAAAAGTATCTTTTGGAACAACCTTTCTAAATATATCTACAATCTGATCCTTTGTCAGAACTACTCAAGCTTGAATTCATTCTCCATGACCTCCTCTCTTAATAAATTATATCTGATATATATATGTTTCATTCTTTAATGCATCACAGGATTCTTCCAAATTTAAATTTCACTTGTATTATCATAGAAGATGGAAATTGGATCATCATATAGCACTGTGATATCTTTCAATGTCTATTTCATCCATAGAACTTGTGTACAACAAGATGCAACAACAATATACTCAACTTCAGCAGTAGACAAAGAAACTAAATCTTGCTTCTTACTCAACCATGCCACCAACCTACATCCAAGAAAGAAATCATCACCACTTGTAATCTTTTTGTCATCTATAATTTTGGCCCAATCTACATTTGTATAAGCACTAAGTGTAAAGTCAATATCTTTAGGATACCATAATCCATAATCAGGAGCGCCATTCAAATATTTGAATATTCTTTTAACTGCAACAAGATGTCTTTCCTTTGAATCTTCTTGAAATCTAGCTGCAAGATAGACATCATGCATAATAATTGGTCTAGTAGTAGTCAAATACAGTAGTCCACCAATCATAGATCTATACTTGCTCTGATCAGCCTTAAGTGAATCATCATCTTTACCCAACTTGCAACTAGTCACCATAGGAGTACTTACTAGTTTGGAACCATCCATCCCAAACTTCTTCAACATCTCTCTCACATACTTAGACTGTGAAATGAAAATTACTTTCCCTGTTTGATTAATCTATAGGCTAAGAAATAAATTCATCTCCCCAGACATAGACATTTCAAATTCCTTCTACATCTCTTGTGAAAACATCTTGCACATCTTTTCATTTCCTCCAAATACAACTACAAACAAGATTTTGTCATTTTCAATATTAAAGTACAAATTATTGTCTATTGTGCCTTTGTTAAATCCTTGTTGAATCAAATACTTGTCTAACCTTGCATACCGGGCTCCAGGAGCTTGCTTCAATCCATATAAAGCTTTCTTCAATCTGCACACTATATCCAGTTGATATATTAACTGAAATCCTTTCAGTTTTTCCATGCAGACTTCTTCTAGCTTACCATTCAAAAATGTTTGGCATTCATCTGATAGACTTTGAAATATTTATAAGTAGCTAATTCCAAGAACATCCTTCTAGCTTCCATTCTTGCTACTGAGGAAAAATTCTCCTAAAAATCTATTCCTTCTACTTATGAGTAGCCTTTACACACGAGCCTTGATTTTTTTCTGACAACTTCTACATTCTCATTTAACTTATTTCTAAATGCCCATTTCGATCCAAAGATATTTTGTCTACCAGTCTTGGGACCAATTCCCAAGTCTGATTCTTGTCAATTTGCAAAAGTTATTCGTTCATTGCTTCCTTCCAATGTTCATCCTTATAGGCTTCACTTACTACCTTTGGCTCAATCTCAGAGAATAAACACAAGTTTACTTCAACATCAACTTTTCTTCTGGTTAACATACCTTTTGTCTTGTCTCCAATAATCTGATTTTCTGAATGATCCCTTTGTAAATATTTTGGTGTCGTAGGGGACATCACCGGATCATCTTCTCTTTCATTTTGTTCATTCTACTTTTTCTACTCATCTTTATCCTGTTCTTCCACAATTTCTTCTATTCTTGCACAATCATGTTCATTAGACACATATCCATCAATATCAATAGAATTCTTCACAGTTTCATCAACCTTCACATTCAAGCTCTCTACAATCTTTCTCAGTCTTTTATTGAAATATTTGTATGCCTTACTTTTGGTAGAGTATCCAATAAATATTCCTTCATCACTTCTGACATCACACTTGCCCAAATTCTCTTCATCTCTTCTGATATATCATTTGCTTCTAAATACCTTGAAATATTTAACTATAGGAATTATTCCATGCCATAGCTCATAGGGAGTCTTTTTATTGTTTTCTCTTGCTTGAAATTGATTGAATGCATATACAACAGTATGAATAACTTCTTTCAAGTAAACTTCTAGTAATCCAGATTTAGTGATCATTGACCTAGCAGCCTCTTGAACTGTTCTATTTTTCCTTTCAATGAATCCATTTTGTTGAGGGGTTCTCAGAGCAGATAACTGTCTCTTTATTCCATGCAATTCACAAAAAATATTGAACTCATGGGAGGTGAATTCTCCACCTCTGTCATATCTTAAGAATTTTATCTTCAAAATCACTTCATTTTCAACCATAGCCTTGAATGCCTTGAATCTATCTAATGCATCTAATTTATCTCTAAGAAATGTAACCCATGTATATCTAGAATAATCATCAATTAAAAGCATAAAGTACCTTTCACCAAGTAGAATTTTCACTCTCATAGGACCACGGAGATCTGTATGAACCAAATCTAGTAATCTAGTAGTAGATTGTTCTCTTGATTTGTAATGATTTATTTCTTGCTTCCCAAACTGACAATTCCTGCAAATAGCATTGATAGGCTTTGTGATTCTCAGTAAATCTCTCACGACATGAAAAACAATAATCCTTTACAAGTTATCAAAATTTATGTGGAATATTCTCATATGTCATAACCAATTGTCATTTATCTAAGTCATAAGGGATCATCCATCAGCACCCTTAAGATGATAAATATTCCTATTGATGGTGTTTTCTGCACAGCAACAACTCAGACAGAATATGATATCCTGTCTCTTTTGAAAGGTAAATCTCTATGGGAAAAGAGATAACCCCAAGGTCTCTAATGTCAAGTCTTGACAATGCAGTGAAATAACTCAGAGATAATGTGAAAATATTGGTAATCACAATGGGACCTTACTACGAGCAAACACTAGACTTTGAATTTATCAGATCTAAACCATAAATTGATACTTTGAAACTTGATGGTAATCCTGATAATAAAGAAACAACAAAAGATAAAGGTTTCAGAGATAATCCTAATACTACTTCTAACCCTAAGATTGAAAATGCGAAAAGATAAAATGCTCAAAATGGACCGATCTCTCATAAACTATCTTCTGCTTGACCCAGATGAATCTGCAATTTCACAGAAATAGTGCAATCTTCTAAGGTATTTAAAGATTTTCAAATTATAAACATTCATTCAACCAATTCTATTGCAATCAAGATGAACAAACCCTTATAACTGAACTAAGCACAATTATAAGTCCAGGCTAACTTTGCAAAGTAGCTAACATTCAGTTAACTACAAAAAGTATGGACTAGAGGTCACTGCAAACATTCCAAACATGAAACCGTAAGCATTTCCAAACCATCTAATCATAAACTTATAAGCAATCTGAAAGATAGAATAATAAGAATCATGCCAGATGAAATTCCAAAAGATAGATACCAAACACAATATCTCTCTTATATTAAATCATCCAAAGTAGCAACAACTCCAGCTTCTGTTACAACACTTGCTTGAGAATAAACCCTAAGTCACTTCTAATATCACTTATCTACTTTCTCTCTATCCTCCTATATGCCTATCTATCTCTATCTATATATCTCCAAATGAGGCAACATGCCTATTTTATAAAGAATCCATAAGATAGGTCATCCCAAAAGATAATTTACAATAAAACATGACCTACAAGAGGTCGGCCCAAAAGATATTCGAGCATATGAAATGTGCCACTGGCACCAATTTCATCCAAAACCGCCAAGATACCAAAAAGATCAGCCCAATACATGTGAATAATGGGAAGCACAAATCTCGATGTACCCTTATATAGTTACTCCCCATCCTTGTCCTTAGCTCTATCTTCTTCACTATGTACGACCAACAGAAACCTATCCAGCTCAGTAACAGGTGGCACAGGAAAAACCCTAATCCTTCTTTCAAGGGACTTGATATCATCTCTTGCCTGCCTAACTGCACCATCCCAATCGGTCTTTCTAGCCAAATATCTATATATAACTGCAATATAAGTTGCAGCATCATCCAACTTGTGTCCAGTAACTGGTCCTTCATTGACTGGAGAATAAACATCTCTCCACCATTCCCTAAGCTACTCCAAACTGAGATGTTTCAGAGCAAACTTCTTCCTACCAGTCATAACCTCAAAGAACAAAATGCACTCATCATAGATACTGGTCAGGGTATCCTTGATCTGTTGTGCTTGCTTATGGATCTTTTTTAAGGCCTTCTGCCTCATTTGCAGGATTTCAAACCATTCCCAAGGTTCGGAAACCCTTGGAAAAGGAATAATTTTGCACTGTACCAATTTATCCTCAGTAAATCCCATGATTGTTGTATTCTTCTATAGCAGGAGGTTGGTATCCACATTATCCTGAGCCAAGATAGCCTTTAACCAATCCACCGATCTCATTGCATCTCATCCAGTTGACAATATGCTCTTAATAGTATCATCTCCTTTATTTTGGACACTCTGCAACCAAGCAATAGCATGTGTGGTGCCCTTCATCTTCTCAAGTTCAGAGATTGTCCCCTGGGGCAAGAAACCTGTAGCAGAGGAGGAAAAGCCAATAGTTTGCAAGGGTTTCATCAACTCTTGCAAGTATTTCCTTAGTTTTTCATTCTCCCTCTCTAGCTCATGCCTTGTCTGCACAGTTTTCTTCAATCTGCCCACAATCACAACACTGAAGCCTTCATATTCTTCAATGTCCTGTTCCATAGTAGCATGCCCCAAGTCAATAGTTTTCACATTATAGTCCTCGGCAGTCACATTGTCTCTATCCTTGTTTGGAGTAGGGGTAGCAATGTGAGCCACTCTGTTACCTGACCCATCTCTTTCAATTCAGGACACAACCGTTGATTTTTTCTTAGTCTTTTCCTTTTATACATTGGCCATAAGGGCATCCCAATTAGGAGGAGCATCCTCCACTATCACCATTTTTCTCTTCAACTCCTTCTCAAGCCAATCCGAAATAGTGGACCCAATAGGCATTGTATCTTGCTTATCTTTCCCTTGCTCTTGTTGATCAGCAGTTGCATCCCTTTCAGCACTTGGACTTTTAGGAATGTCCACAGTTGGATTCTCTTTTTCCTTCACCTACTCTTCCACAACCACATGCATTGGTGAAGGGGCCCTAGCTGGTATTTCTTCCTCCTTTTGAGGAGACTTGTTCATTTGCTCCCTCACAGGTGAGTCTGCATGTGATACCAAGGGAGACTATATTACCTTATCAATCTATGCCTCTACATTATAGAGGTCTCTCTCCTAAAACTCCTCCTCACCCAAATCCTTAGAATTTTCATCCTTCTTTGGTTCCTCCTATGTGTTACCAGCATCCTGAGGAATAGAGACACTCACTTGCTCAACAACAGGAATACTAACCGAAACATTATCTTTTACTATTGTATCCCTTGGGGAAGGAGTCCTTGATCTCCTCATGTAAACCTATGTCTTTTTCCTTGAGCTTTCCACCTCTACCACTAGTGGCTCAATTTCCTTGTCAACTTTAGGGGATTCCTCCACCTTTTGTGATAGTTTTGTGATTCTTCTTCTCTTTATCAATGGTGGAGCACTTTCAACCTCCTCCTCTTCTTCCTTATTATTTTCAACTTATTTCTTAGAGGCATGTCTCCTCTTCTTAGCAATAGGCTTCCTCTGTTTGCTTACCTCTACAACCTTCTCAGCTTGAACCTCCCTTACCTAGATTCTAAAAGGAGAATCCACTTTCTCTTTTCCTTTTGGATCAGGTTCAAGTGAACCCTCAGAAGTAGAATGAGACTCTAAGTTTTCCATCAGTTCATAGGTGCACGGAACACCTTCACTCTCCAGCTCTAGCATCTTGTGTTTCAACCACATCTTGGTATATTTGATCACTGGAGCCATGACTTGGTCCAACTCAGTCTTTTCTTCCTCTAACTAGTCAACTTCCCCAACTGGCCTATCCTTTACTGCCTCATAGACATGGCCCTAGATCACATTTCCATCTTCCTCCACCTGGTCAAGGATAGCCTTTACATTGTATAGTCTCACCAAATCCACTGGCAACCTAGAAAACTTCTTCTTTCTTACTTCGAATTCATTGGCAAGGTTAATCCAGTAATCCTCGATGTGAGCCTTATGGCTATATTCCCTACTGGCCTTCTTTTGGGCTTCGCCAGTAATGTCAAACCTTGCCCTCTTGGAATGGAAGGAGAGAACAAGAGTACTCATCTCCTCCTCATAAGCATGAGCAGACTGAATGGAAGCACAAACCTCACCCATTCCTATCTTTAAGGGGAAATCATTCCCAAAACCTGTCTTGTGCATCTCTCCCTTTACAACATTGTCAAAG
Organism: Sequoiadendron giganteum; assembly: GCA_007115665.2. NCBI lineage: Eukaryota > Viridiplantae > Streptophyta > Pinopsida > Cupressales > Cupressaceae > Sequoiadendron > Sequoiadendron giganteum. The sequence continues at coordinate 38,005,667 of CM021110.1, forward strand.
TCACAAATCTACCTAGTGACTTCCAACAATATGACATGATCAGTTGGATATCTAGGGAGTCTATAGGGAGCCCTCTGAAAACCAACAATCCAGATGTATGAGAAGGTTGGGAACTGGATAAACCATGCCCCATATCTCTTTATCAATTCCTTTGCCTTATCAGAAATTCTCATATGTTCTTCACCTTGGAGCAATCTAGTGATGTACATTGTAAATGCATCATTGGATCTCTTGTAACTTCCTCCAATCAGGTGCAACTATGGATACACTTCATAGATGGAATCCTGCCCAAAGATACCCCTAGTGCTTAACCCCTTGTATGGGTGAAGTCTCGCCAATGAATACACTAGGTAAGAGGTCATTGTAAAAGTCTTGGTTTACAAGACATTACACAATTGTTCATGAATCATAGCACTGATGGCCCCTGCCCAGTGATAGTCAATTCCCTGCTCCATTCTAGCAATCACATTAAAAATCCAAGTCTCGAACACACCTGCACTCTTCAATCCCACCAACCTACTGAGAAGAGTGATGACATTGTAGTACTCTCTCTTGAACTTAAGCCTAAATAGTTGCTTAGGCAACTTGGAGAAATGGGATTTGGGCTTCTCTAGCCAAGAGTTGATCACCTACTGAGATTTGACTATATTCTCCTCATAATAGTTTCTGGCACCATCCTTGTCAAAGGCCACCACATGGGACCTATCAGGCATGTCAAAGGTCACAGCAATAGACACAGGACAAAACCTAGCCAAAATCCTGCCCTGGGGGCCAATAATCCTTTGTGTCCCTCTATCATAATTTCTGGCACACTCAAGCACCAGCTCATAGCACTACACCGTAGGAAGAAAACCTGCCACATGAGCTAGTCCAAAGTCTACCGATCTTTTTTCCAGCAAAGGAGGGCTCGGTGCTGACATCTCAGCCTTGAACTCTTCATAGTCCCACATGCCCACATTCGTATCCATGATTCCTGATCAAATTGAGGTCATCTTGCTCTTAGGAATCTGACTATTTATATCTAATTTCACCTTCTCTGCATCTGAGATGGCAGAAGTCTCTGCACCTGGATTTGTTGCCTTTCCCTTCCATCAACCAGCAACACCCTGTCCTGATCTTGCCTACAAACACATAAAGATGACCACAATCAAATCCACAAGAAACAACAAGTGTAGGAAATTATTACTTCAAAGTTCAGGATTTAGCCCCCCTCGAGGATTCTACACTGGAGAGGATTTTTGAGAAAATCTGGACCAGGCAGATTCCAGTGAACCAAGCATGCAAAATCCCATAATATCATTTACATCCACCAATTACCAAAGGAAAACCATTAGAAACACTTAGCATAAGCTCCTTTAACCTATCAAACACATCATCAATAAATAGATCCTTCCATAAACATCAAATTCAACCTTTTCCCAGAAAACCCGAAAGAATCCGCCAGAGGCGGATTTTGGCGAGAACAACACCAATTACAACTAACCCAAGAAAAAGGAGGGACCGCGGAACATTCGGGAAAATCTGGAGTGGATGGATTTTGGCGAAATCAGGATATATGAAAATTAAAGCACGAAATCGGTGAAACGACCTGATTGCGGATTTCGGGAAAATCCGGAGGAAGCGGATTTTGGCGAGATAAATGAAATTCGGGAAAAGGTGGTAAAAGAGAAAGAGAGAGAAAAGTCGGGGAAATCTGGGGGAAGCGGAATTCCGTGAGGACCTTGAAAACTTGAACTTGTCCATGCTCTCACTACTTTCACCAAAACTATTTAACAACTTTGGATCTAAAGCCTGCTTTTCAAAATCAACTTAACCTAGACCTCCAATGAACGAAATGCGAATCTGGAACACTCCTCACAACAATTTGAGGAGGATTGGCCATGCCCTAGGTCAAGAACCCTAAAATGTCTGCCATGAAAGCACAGGGAACAAAGCACAACTCGCTCACACACAAGAATTGAGAGCCCTAAAACCAATGCAAGCAAACACCCAAAATGAGAAGCAATACCAGACTAAGAACAGATGCCAACGACCAACCAAGCGGACTAGCAAAGCAACACAAACCCCTGAAATGCCCAACAAGACACACATACCCAAGGACACTAGGAAATCATGAAAGACCTGGAAATAAATGAATCAAATCAATCGAAACCAATAGAGTAAAAGATCAATTCAACATACCATGAAAGCGTAAGGGCCGAAACTGGTGATGCCAACAGAAAACTATCAAATGCGAGCAAGACACAATCCAAGCACATGAAATGCAGATGCACAGTCCAAATGGCCCCAAAAATCTTAATCCACCAAAACACCAAAAGCTCCAAGGCTCAAGCTCAAATGATAGAAAATGCACAAACTCAAATGATCATTTACCTCCCAAAATCCAATATATCAAAGTTCCAAATGTCCGCACAAACGCCATTAATACGGTCAACATGACAGCCATGACCAAAAAAACCCAGGGATTCGACATGGTGACGGACTTTGGGGAAGTCCAGACCACACAGACTTTCCTGAAAACAAGGTAAAAAGCTGCAATTTCGGACATCGAAAGGAAACCGGGAGAATCTCGCCCAGACAGATTTTCCCGAAAGTAGTGAAAACTCTGAGACAAAGTCAAAACTTAATATTTTCAATAAAATTCACAAGTGTGCCACTTCAATTGGCAAGATGGACATTAAAGCATGAACCCAAGCAAGCGAAAACCCCCAAAAAGAAGGGCCAAAACACCAAAAAGCGAAAAAAGAGGGTCCCCACTTTCAGTGGGGCGTGTGTGCAAAAATTGCACAACAATTCCATTCAAATTTCTTTCTCATAGCAATCAATGTTTTGGATCCTTTTCGGGTCTCACATTTCTCATCCTTGAACACAAGATCTTATCCTTTTCTATACATTTGACCAACGCTCAAAAAATTATGCCTTAAATCCTTAACATAGTAAACAACGTCAGTATGATGCTTTCCATCAAAACTTATTGAACCTGTCCCATAGATTTTAGCACCAGTATCACCTCCAAACATAACCAGACCTCCATCATATTTCTCAAGATTTAAGAACTTACTCTTATCACCAGTCATGTGATGTGAGAAACCACTATCAACTATCCAAAAATTATTTTCTTGTTTAGCATGTAGGGCAGAGATAATCGTACCTTCATTTTTCTCCTTCTCCTTATCTCGGGACTTTCCTTTACCTGTTTTTCTGAATTAGTAGAAGTAGGTTCATCCTAAATCACCAAGAACAATAATTCATTTTCATTTGGATCTTCATATTCTAAATCTTCATCTGAAATACTAGCATTCTCATTAACATGGTAAGCTTTGTTAATCTTCTCTCCTTTCTTTTCTTTCTCATATCTATTTTTATTCCTTTTAGCTCCTTCTAAACACTTTGCAGGATTGTGACCTATTTCTCCACAACTAAAGTGCTTAAAGGGAAACTTCCCTTCATACTTATCAAAGCCTTTTCTTATTCTTCTTACAAAGTTAGCTTCTATTTCATCATATTTTTCTTCATCCGGATCTTCAATTTTTGTAGCTTTAAAAGTAGTCTCTATTTTCCCTCCATTTCTTAAACTCGACTTCCTCATCTCATAATATGTCAAAAATCCTAATAGCATATCCCTAGTACAAGTCTTATAATCTATAGTATGCTCAATAACACTCACCTTCTCAGTTTAAGCATCAGGAAGAGTTCTGAGAATCTTCTTTACAATCCTAGTTTCATCTACAGTAGCGCCAAGAGACCGCATTCCAACCACTACCTCATCCAATCTCTATACATAAGCTTTGACATTTCTATCTTTTGAAATATGTATAAGATCAAACTTTGTTTCCAGATTCTACAATTTCACCTCTTTAACTATTTCATCACCATCATGTGCTCTTTCTAAAGCATCCTAGATTTCCTTAGCTATCTTTAAATTTTGACCCTTAATCAACTCAGAATGTACCAGACTATTGTTCAAGATGAACTTTTCCTTATTATTCACTTCATGTAATTTGATTTCTTCAAGTGTACTCAAACCATTAGCAGTAGTGTAAGGATTCTTGTAATCTTTCTCCACATCATATCCATAATACTCTAGATATTCTTCCATCAAAAGTTTCTAGATACCATAATTAGTTCCATCAAACCTTGGATAATCAAAAATCATTTTGCTAACCATCCCGGATATTTCTCAAGCAGTTAAGCTCTTCACCAAGCAACCAAGCTCTAATACCAATTGTTGAATAGGAAAACTAAGAGGGGGGGTGAATGAGTTGTCACAAATTACAACCTTCAATTCAATTACCAGAACTAATACATAAACTACTTAAATGATTAATCATCAAATGCCAATTTAGAAACTCAAATCCAATGCACAAACACAATAACACCATATTTACGTGGAAAACCAAATGAGTGAAAACACATAATGAGAATTAACTCACACTATAAATAATATTAAAACCGATTACAAAAGGCTCACTGCCTGAGATAGAATCATTGCCTACAATAAGGACTCATTGTCCAATAGGGCTACAACTCAGAGAGCTCACTACTATAGAGATACAAAGAAGACAAAGAATACTTGTTATAGAGAGACAACAATCCCAATGCAACAAAGGATTCCACCACAGTCACTAATAAACTTGCATGAATGATAGAGTTTTCCTTTTGCTCACTACATCTGAAAAGTCAGCATTAAGCTTCACACTAATCTATCACACACATAACTCAAACACTTTCTAAATAACATCAAAGTCATGGTTGCTCTTTCACTTATCTTCTTTCTTTTTTTTTATAAATTTTTCATTGCTAGCTCATCCTATATTTATACTATCTCCAACCTTGAAAAGATACAAAGTTAGCCATCCAACTTCAAATTCAAATTAGGTCGATGTCAAATCATCCTAGGGTGGAATTAGAATCAGGGAAACCCAAACACACGCTTCATCAATACCCATAATAGATCTAGCATGCTTCATCAACTTCAAAGATAGTGCTTAACACATGGTCGACCAAACCAATGTAAAACACATAAAACAAGTAAGCTTGAAACTTCCAAAAACCAAAAATATCTTCAATGCAATCAGAACATCTTATCTCTAGAACCGCAAGTCAAAAGACTTCATCAAAGAGAAATCTAGACCAACAACATTTCTCTTGGACCTGAGCCAGAACACAGAAAAACATAGTTCACAATTGGTGAACATAACTCGAACTTCACAAAGAACCAATGGCCAACAATATGAATATAACAACCTTCAACAACCATCATTGACATATCTAAACCGAAAAAACATAGGGACAAGTACCGGATCATCATCCTGAGCAACAATTGAATACTTGTAATCTTCCTTTAACACAATTTTCTCAATATCCTCAACATATACAACCAACAACAACTAGGAGATAACCAGTTGACTGTTAGAATAATAAGTTATTACACTTAATTAATTATATCATATTGGTTAATTAATTAAGTCACTTATTCCTTTAGTTACTTAAGCTAAAATTAGGCACATTAATAATTGATTAATTATTAAGTGTGCACACTAGGGTTTCCCTTTTAGGTCAACATCAGGGTTTCATACATTGCTTTTATAAAGCAAATTATCTCATGTAATTTCTTAATTCTGAATATATCAATTTGCACATCTTCATGCAAAGCTCTTGATTTTTATTGTTTTTCTCTTCTGTGGAAGGCCTTTCGGTTTGCATGTCTGATCTTGGTTTCTAACATTGACATCAATGAAAACACTTTCATTTCTTTTTCCATTCTTGCAACACCATGGTATAGGTAATGGCTGATATAACCCTATAATCTAACTTGTTCCTTTCACCATTTGACATACTCTACAACCTTGCACAAAATTCTTCACTTCCTATTGTAATTGTGGCCGATAGTAATGTTCACCAACAATAGCAAAGGTCTTATCCCGACTAAAATGTCCAGTTGATCCTCCACTGTGTTTCTCCTTGATCATGTTCTCCCTCATGGAACTCCTTGGAATGCACAACCGATTCCTTCAAAAAAACATACCATCTTTGATCGTAAAATCCAACCATCTCATCTTATCCAAGGTGATAGGCTCCATACAAGCTTTCCAAGCCTCTGCAAAATCAGGATCTTCAAAATACAAACTCTTGAGTTCATTGAGCCCAACAACTTCAATCTGCATTTTTGTTAACAAATTATGCCCCCTACTTAAGGGGCCTCTGTTAGATCTTCCACTCCTATGCTTCAAAACAAATGTGTAACTTTGTAGAAATTCAACCCATTTCAAATTCCTTCGATTCAACTTTCCTTGACTATTTAAATACTGTAAAGCCTAATGATCAGTAAATTAAAAAACTCCTTTGGCAACAAGTAATTTCTCTATTTCTTCAAAGCTTGAACTATAGCATAGAACTCCTTATCATAAACAGAATATTATTCTTTACATCATTCAACTTTTCACTAAAATAGGCAGCGGGTTTACCTTGACTCAAAAAAGCTCCAATGGTGCTACTATTGGCATCACAATTGTAACTATGGATTTTTCTGTTAGATTAAAAAGGTTAGTATATCACATGCAAACATATAAAACCCACAATATTCAATGAAATGCAAAGGAATAAATAAAGAACAAAAGGAGAGATCTCACCCAAGTCCTTCATCCTCCATGGCTGACTTCCATTGTACCTTCTAGCTTGCTGAAATGTGAAGTGTTGCACTCAGATTTTGATGAGAAAATCTATATTATTGCCTAGTCCTAAGCAAAGTGTTGAAGGATTTAAGCTACTATGCAAGAGAATGTAAAATCCTATATGCAAAGTAAAATGGCTAAATGATGAGAAGATATTAAGCAATGTCAAAATGAGGACAAAATTGGCATTTTATAAAAAATGCAATTTTGGATGGATGGATGAGATTAAAGATTGAGAAATGCCCTAGAATCAATGGTCAAGATTCAAAATGACAACTCTCAATTAGGGTTAGGGTAAGATTTCAAAATGAGTGGACAAGATTTAATTTAAGAAATTAAATCAAGAATGGAGAATAGGTGTGACAGTGAAATGAAAATTAGTAAAATCAAGAAGATCAAGTTTGAACAAGAAGATGAGATTTGGAAAATCAATCATTTTAGCAATTACTTGATTTATAGAAGAATATTACCATTTTGAATTAAAATTAATTCGAAATAGGGATTTAGTGTGATATTAAATAATTGATTTTGAGATTATTTACTAAAAGACGTGACAGTTAACCATGTGAGGCCATTTGAAATAAATTGTTTTATTTAAAATGAGGGAAATGACAAATAAGGAAATTAAATAATTAAAAAAATTATTTAATTTAGGGAATGGGCCCAATAAGTAAATAAATTAATAAATCTATTTAATTATAAGAAGAGTTAAGAATTAGTGATATATTAAATAAATAAGATATATTTATTTAATAATTAGGAAGACATAAGTGGCAAAGATTAATTAAATAAATTGAGAAATTTATTTAATTGCGAGAAGACTTTAGATAGTTAGTGACGCATTAAATAAATAAGTAAAATCTATTTATTTAATAATCATGAAGAATAAAAAGCCATGAATTATTTAATTAATAGTCAAAGGTGGGCCACAAACATAATTAAAATGTCATAATTATGCTAAGATGAAAGTGTAAAATAGAGCTTGCAGGCCTGGGTCATTTTTATGTGTCTACAATAATCTACCTGAAATACTTTGTTGAAATCTGGAAGTGCCAAAATAGGTTGCTCTGTAACTTTCTTCTTCAACAAATCAAAACTCTTTGTTGCTCCTATACTCCACTTAAACTCTTTTCTATCCCCTCTCATTGCTTCTATTAAGAGTGCACAAATGCTACTAAAACCTTTGATAAAATTTAGGTATAAAAACTTGCTAGACCATGAAAATATCTTACCTCTATAGCACTCCTTGGTGTAGGCCATTCAACAATACCTCTCACCTTCTCCAAATACATCTTAAGACCCTCTATTGAGATCACAATTCGTAGGTAAACTAGCTCGTGTTTCAAAAAATTGCACTTCTTCAAGTTGATTAACAACTTTTCTTCCCTCGGCTTCTCAAAAAAAATTATTATATGCATTAGATGCTCCTCTAATGTCTTACTAAATATCAAAATTTCATCAAAGTAAACAATAACAAACTTACCCATAAATTCTTCCAATACCTTGTCCAAGAGCTGCATGAATGTGCTCAGTGCATTGGTTAGCTCAAAAGGCATGACTAACCACTCATATAAACTTTCTTTGGTTTTGAAGGTTGTCTTCCATTCGTCTCCTTCTCTAATTCAGATCTGGTGGTAACCGCTCTTCAAATATATCTTTGTGAAGTACTCATCTCCACTCAAACAATCCATGATGTCATCCATCCTTGGCAAGGGAAACTTATACTTGATAGTGATCTTGTTGATGGATCTTGAATATGTACACATTCGCAATTCCCCATCCTTCTTTGGTGCTAACACTATAAGTACTACACACGGACTCAAAATCTCCCTGATCAATCATTTTTTGCAATAGTTGTTGCACTTGTCTATTCAATTCTTCACTCTCTATTGGAGTCATGCAATGGGCTACCTTATTCGGAAAATTGGCTCTAGGAATCAAATCCATTTGGTGACTAATCTTCCATACTGGAAAAAAACCTTCAGGTATGTTATCAGAAACAATACCATGAAACTCTTTCAGCAAATCCGAAACTTCTATAGGTACATCACTATCACCTTCTTTGTCAACTCTAGGGATTAATGGAAAACACATATGCTCATTCTCAAACCTTCTAGGAATTTTTTTCCATCAACCAAACAAATTCGTGCATTGTTGCATACCTTTTCTCCTGAATCCTTTAGGGGCTTTAACTTATGACGAATGCCATCCTTGGTCAAATAATAAGTGTTTGTGTGTCCCTCATGCACTTCTCAAACTATCAGGGTCTACCTAACAACATGTGCCAAACATCCATAGGTATGATATCACATAAAACCTCATCCTTATAATCACCAATCTTAAGCTTTATTAAACATTTCTCATTGACCAAAGCCCTTTGATCCTTCTACAACCATGCAATCCGATATGGACTTGGATGCCTTCTCCTTTCCAACTGTAACTTAGTGACCATCTCCTCTAACACAATATTATCTATACTACCTCCATCAATGATAAAATTACAAACTTTACCTTCACATTTACATCGAGTGTGAAATAGGTTCTTCCTTTGATCTAGTTCCTTCTCCTTATTCAGCAAGGCTCTTCTAACAACAAGGGACTCACCCCTTTTAGCATCTTCAGAATGTGAGGACTGTACGTCTTCATCTACATGGGCAACTTGAGCATTACCTTTAGGTCTTTTGTTCATATTCCCTTGATGTTGAGGACACTCAAAGGCTCTATGTTCTTCTCCACATTGAAAATAGGTTCCACAGAAGCCTCCTCTTCTGGGTCCTCATCCAAATCTTCCTCGACCTCTTTGATCTCCACTATTCTAATCATGAGGCTGATATGAGTCATCTCTTTTTTGATATTGACTGGTACTGGATTCTTTTCCCTTCCTTTAATCTTCACTTAGGCCTCCATATGGCCATCTACCAACCCTTGCACCATGGCCTCCACCTCTTTTTTTCTTTTCAAATCTTTTGTTCATTCATTCTTTGACCTTTAAGGAGAACTGATAAGCGTCCTCAATGGTGTTCATTCTTACCAATGTCAATTCTTCCTGTATGCTAGGCTTCAACCCATTAATATAATGAAAATCTTTCTCCTTATTTGCCTCAGAATGACATTTTCAAATTAGGACCTCTGAAAATATTTCGTGTATTCTTTCACCATCCTTGTTCATTATCTTAGACTCTTCATCTTCTTGAGAAACTCCAACTCATAATCAACTGGAATAAATTACTTCTTTAGTTTTTCCACTATTTTGTCCCATCTAAATTTTGTATCCTTCCCTTGTCTTCCTCTTTCAAGTTGGATCTCTTTCCACCATATACTTGCATGTCCTTTTAATTTTGTTTTACAAACCTCACTCTATGAGGGTCTTCAATTTCCTTGAACTCAAAAAATTCCTCCATGTCGTTGATCCAATCTATCAAATCTTCAAGATTCAAACATCCACTGAAAGTTGGAACCTCCATTTTAGGTTTCTTTCCAAGGATGGATATTGCTCTCAACAATCTCATTTCTCTAGGATCTATTTGTTGGCATATGGTTAGTTCTCCCCTCGGGGTTCGTGACATGGATTAACCACCTCTCATGGATCCATTAAATCTCATAGTTGTATTGAGCATTAATAGGACGATCTTTTGGTGCGACGACAACTGTGTTTCCAACAATTGGTATCAGATCCAAAGGTGTTGGGTTTGAATCCCCTCGAGTAATGTTGAGGTGGATTTTGTTGGTAGATGGTCAGTGCTCCCCTCAGGATTCATAACATGGCTTAACTACCTCCCATGGATCCGTTAACTCTCACAGTTGTATCGGGCATTAATAGGTTGATATTTTGGGGCAACGACAACTATGTTTCCAACACTATTTGATCCTATTTTTCCTCTTCAATTTCATCTTCACTATCATCTCTTTCTCAATGCACTTCTCTCCTATGAACCTCTTCTTGTAAGGTTCTAATTGCCTTTTGAGGGCTCTGATTTCATCTCTAGGTGGATCTCTTCCTCCATCACCTCTGCCTCTACCTCTACCATGTTGGGCACATCTTGGATGCATTTTGATCTCAACTCACACTCACAGGTCCTACTGCAAATTGCCTCACATTCGATGATTTTTTTAGACTCGGGACAGCCTACTTTGATACCACTTGATGAAGGGTACTCCCCTTACAAATTAAAAATCACCACATCACACAAGTTTACACAGAAAAAATGTAGGAAGAACAAAGATATTTTATTGATACTAAAATGGAAAACAAATTATAGTTACATGGGTTGCTTGATTACAAAACATCAAATCCAATTGATAAAATATGCAAATCAAGCATTCAAACTTTGCTTCACTATCTCTCCCAACTAACATGCTCTCTGCCACCTCCTCTCTAGCTCTATATACTATATTCCTCCTTCATGTCGGCTTAGCCTCTCTAAATTCTTTTCTTCCTATGTTGTCTTAGTACTGCCTCATCATCCAACGAACATCAAGATCTCCCAAGCAATTATCCATTCATTCACTTCCAACTGTCCGCTTCATGTTTTGAAATCGCCTAGGCAATGATCGTGTTGATTCACAACAACAATGTGGAATCAATGAGTAATATCGTGCCACATGTCACCACCTAACTCATCCATCCATTACCATCAGTTTACTTACATCTCCTTCCACTTCCCACCATCATAATGTTGGGGAGCTTCAAATCCTCTCACTCCAAAATAGCACGGTCTCATCCATGAAGCTTTATTGAAATGTCATTTCTTTTTCATCATCACTTTATCGGCATGTCACAAGGATTCTTCATAACGTCTTGCCGAAACATGTTAGTCTCCCTGGTATATGCCTTGTCTACAGTTCATCATTGAATGTCATCATGTTGATACTTAAACATCTTACTGATGAAAATCCTTTATGACCTTCACTACTCCTTCCTTCGCCATCGACACATTGAAGGGACCTGAGATAAGGTCTCATCAAAGTCTCCCTATCACACCAATGAGCTGGTCTATTGAAGCATAGAACACCGAATGTGTAGAACAGTCCGAATAACTGAGAGGGGGGTGAATCAGTTATTATAAAACAATTTTCTTATCCTTGATTAATCTAGAGAAAACTCAAATCAATCAGATCATAGTTAAATAAATATGAACATGAAAGCACTTAACAACACCATGCACAAGGAATGCCAGAATTTACGTGGAAACCCAAGATGGGAAAAACCACGGAGAATGCTAATTCTCAATTATAAAACATCGGTTAAGGTGACACCAGTTAAGGTGATTTTTACAAGGGCTCACTACAGGTAAGGCTCACTGCTAGTGGGCTCACTGCCTCACTATTATAGCCAAAGATAAAAAGGCTCACTGCTAAAAGAGAAAGGCTCACTGCCTACAAAAATGGCTCACTACCAGAAGAATGATGAAAGGGAATCCACCGTAGAAATAACTATCACCAATAGTCACACTAGAAGAAACTCACTATTTTTTGTCTCCGGTATACTTTCAGACAATGTCTAGATTTTCAGATTCACATTCACGACAATTGCTTTCATCGAATAGAATCAACTTTTACTCATACCATTCCATGCCTTCATAATCTTCCCAAGTTGGCCAAACACAATTCCATTTCATACTTCCATAAACTCCTAAGTTGGTTGAACATAATTTTAATTAGGTCACCACAAAAAAATTCCCACAGTGGAAGGGGATGGAACATGGACCACACAACCTCCTCGCTCAAATTAAAATGCTACATATTAACCATGATATCTGAAATCAAGGAGTAGGATATACACATTACAATGCAAATAATGTTCGGAGACACACTAACCACTTTCTAGATCGGTCCAGACCCATAAGAGTATATCTCATTATGTTGCAGAATGAATGGGACTAGGACAAGCATGACTAAAGATAGATCATCACAACACAACATCCGGAGTATGTCGATTCGGATCACCAAAGAAATAAAACCAAACCTTAATCAACCAACCAAGATATGTTGACATCAATGACAACCATTAATGAAAAAAATCAGCAGCATCACATTCCAACGATCTCCCCCTTTTCATTGATGGCAACATTCATCAACGACAAACCAAATAACTCAACAACAACATGAATATCATCAAGGAACCTCTTTTCTTTTCCCCCTTTGACATCAAGGACAAAGGGAAAATACTCCCCCCAAGAAACTGTAGACATGTAAAATTGACTTGACACCTATCACACAGCACTAAACTACATCAAACAACACTGAACAACATCAAACAACATTGAACGATATCAAAACAGCACTGAACAACATTGAACAACCTCAAGCAACATCAAACGATATGGAACATCATCTCACATCATCTCGGAATGACTTGGAATCATCCTGTAACACTTCAGAATGACTCAAAATCATCCTGTAACACTTTGAAATGACTCAGAATCATCCCATAACACTTCAAAATGACTTGAAATCATCTCATAACACTTCAGAAGGACTCAAAATCATCCTGTAACACTTTGGAATGACTCGAAATCATCTCGTAACACTTTGAAATGACTCGGAATCATCTTATAACACTTCATAATAACTCGGAATCATCACATAAAGTCTCAGATCATCTCAGAATCACCCTGAAACAGTTCAAGATTATCCCATAACATCTCAGATCATCTCAAAATTATACCGCAATGTTCCCGCATCACACCACATTGCATCACATCAAAACAACATCAAAAAACCTAATTCCTTTATTAATTGAATAAAACAGCATTATTCAATTAATTCACTTTTTCATCATTTCTGACAAATTTAATAAATTTCATTTATTTAATAAAGTCCTAGAAACCCTAATTCCTCTATTAATTGAATAATACAACATTATTTAATTAATTCATGTTTCATCATTTTGACAAATTAAATAAATCTTATTTATTTAATAAAGTCCTAATCCCACCTTATTTCATCCTGATTAATTAAATAATGCCAATTATTTAATTACGTTGCTAAATCACCTTATTCCCCTAAGTGGATTAAATTATTAAATAATAATTTAATTACAAAACTTTCCCTCCAAAAATTTGAATTAAATCAAACTATTCAAATCAATTATCAAAAATCAAATCAAACTAATGCAACTTTGTTTGCAAAAGTCAAACTTGATTTGCACATTCAAATCCCAAAAAGGAATTAATAAATTAAATCAATTAATTCATATTCCTCACCCACTTTTTGATTGAGAAAATTACAATTGTTGACTAAGCAATCTAATTTGTTAACTAATCAATCTATTTTGTTAACTAATCCATCTATTCAGTTAACTAAAACATCACATTCCTAACTAAGCCATCACAAAGTTGACTGATCAATCAAAGTCTTGACTAGCCAATCTATTTCCCAATCACGCAAATTGTCCAATCAACTTTGCACAATTATCTCATGTCTAAATCCTCTCAACACACTCCGACCGTTGATCTAAATATTCTTCAAATTAATCTCGATCGTCCATTTCAAATATCGTTTTCTATATAGAAAACCCCTTTCCTCACAAATAAGGATAGGAGAATTCATATACATTGAGCAACGAAGTGTTGCCAAGATCATCCTTGAGAGAGAGCTTCATCCATCATCTTCGATCAACCAAACACAACAAGCATTCATCCATACTTTGCACACAAACTTTGGAGGCTTCGCTGTGATAAGAACAATCCAACATCAAGCGAATACACTCCACTACGGGATGGTGAAACTATCTTTTTCTTTCAGTTCATTTGTTAATTAGTAGATTTCTTATCATGTTTGCATTAGTATATTTCAATTTTGTATGTGTATGTTTCTAGATTTTATATTTTGAGATTTTTGGGTGTAGATCATATATCTTCATCAGATTGCTCTAATGTCCCTCTCAGATCATTAATCTAACATCCTCATTCCCCCTCACACATTTTGGTTTGCTCGATGGGACCCTTGTCCCCTTCTCTAATCTTCGTTTGAGACATGTTTGAAATTGCAGGTCCTAGAAACACTTTTGTCATAGTTTTCACACACTCATTCTGAAGACCTGAGCATCTGTCTGGAACGTCTGAGCAATTGGCTGACAAGAAAACTGCGCATTTGTCAAAAAAATGGTGCATTTGTTAGAGAAATTATGCACTTTTCATGGGAATGACGCATTTTTGTAAGACTAGTGCATTTGTAATTTCCTGGGTAAGCATTTGTCTGACAGGGTTTTGAGCATTTGTTCTGAAAAATGTGCAGTTGTCTGAAACCAGTGCATTTGTCATTTTTATTTTGAGCATTTGTTCTAACAGACAAATGCACCAATCCTGCACTCTTGTAATAGGTTTTCACTAACAGGTGTTTTTTTTTTTAATGTGTAGGCAAGAATTGACAAGTTTTGATGCAAGATTCCAACAACTCTAACATGTTTATTGTAGGGAAGACGATTGGTCCCAATTGTTGAAATTACTTTTTTTAAGATTTAGGAATTTTTACTTTGGTGTTCTAAAATGAACAACAACAAACCCACACTTTGATTTTGGTGTTGATAAAAACAACAAATTTCAAGCTTTTTTAACTTAGGAATTTTCACTTTGGTGCTCTAAAATAAGCAACACAAACTCACACTTGATTTTGGTGTTGATAAAATGAACAAATTTTAAAGTTTTTTAACTTTGGAATTTTTCATTTGGTGCTAGTAAAAAGAAAAAAAACACTTCAAATTTGGGCTCTAAAAATGAACACATTTAATGTTTTCATAGGTAGGAACCTTTAATTTTGGTGCATAAAAAGAGTGAAATCGTTTTTCATTTTGTTGATGCATGCACATTTTCACATTTGTTGACCAAGATAGGACAAGGATTGACTTTCTTAGAAGCACCTCATTTGGAGCTAATAAAAATGAACAAATGATTCTTTGTTATTTCTCACCATTGCTATCTTAACTGATTGATGTCTTGAATACTTCATATTGGTGTAAATTAAAAAGAACTTTGTTTTTCTTTAAAACAATTTTTTGGGGATAACATTGCTCGAGGTGTTTAAAATGAATCAAATTGCAATGAAGTGTTTTTTGTACATATAGTGATTGGAAAAGCTAAAAGTGTTTTATCTTCTCCCCTCGCACCTTTTGGCAATCTTGGGTGAGCGAAATAATATTTTTAAGAATTGCACTTTATTTTTCAAAGTTTACCTTAAAGAGGGGACTTGCCTTGAGATACATCCCGCACTGGAGAACTCATTCCGAGGTCTCGAAGCATGTTTACTAGCGGGCTATATTAAAGGTTGTGAAATCATAAGAAAGTAGCTTCAAGTCATGCTGATAATAAACTACACCTAATCCCATACCTTAAGTGGAACAGGAACGGTTAAAGAGCCTTAATTGTCCAGCAGGTGAGTGTCAGATTTCTGAATTCACAGTTATCATTAAGAACCAATTTTTTTTAGAAGCTACCCTATCATCCAAGAACATTCTCTAAAAGTGGTGCATCAAAATTTACTTCCAAGAAGTTACTTGCCATGTCCGACTATAGGCCCGCGCCATAAGTTACATGTAAAATTATCTCTTCAGAGCATGAGGTAGGCCTACCTAAGAGAATGGTGTCTATCCCCTAGGGTTGTAATTGCTAGTTTATGTTAAACTTAGCCCTTTACATTCAAAACAAATTGACATCAAATTATGTGTTTGAATTAAATTAAAAAAAACACATTCAGAACAAACATTGAACAAGATGGTTAAACCACAAACCCTTTGATTTAGTGAGCACTTGTGAGAGAATCCTTATGTTTGCACCCCTTTGAAAGGATCTTATCCTTAAAGGTTTCCAAACATTCTGGCTTTGATTTCAGGGTACATTAATCAAAGTAAAACATCTGGGAACTATGGCTTGGGTGTTGTGATTTCACAACCTAAGTTATAGACATGAAGGTCATATAAGTCCATGCTTGTTGAGTCAGTCCAAGTGTTGTCCTATCACTTATCATACTTCAAACGTAGAGATTTTTTTTTGAAAAAGAGTTGTTCACAAGATCATTGTTCGAACCAAAACAATTGAAAAGACAAAAGGTCATATAGTCCTACACCCATTTTTTCCATCCTACCTATTTCAAAATCAAAGTCAAGCAAACCATTAAGGTCATTACTCCACTCGAAAGTCCATGATATTAACAGTTACTTGGGACTCACAAATAGTACAAGTAGACTTTCCCGCAACATATCCTCTGGATAAAGAAGTGGAATATAGAGCTTAGTTCTTCAACATTTTGATTCCCAAATAAGTAGTGTCATCCAAAACAACACTCAAACCCTAGGGTCTTGAGCTTCACAACAACCACCCCATAACACCATCAACTTTATGACCATTTGGCGACCGACTGCCCTAGTTCAACAACCAGATCTTGAAGCACCAATCATTCAACCAAGTCTCACACACATTACAGGTACACAAACCAACATCATAAGCAGTTTGAGAAACTTTATATTTTTAGAAAATGGAACACCTCACTAGTTTCTCACCGCATCCATTGTCCTAAACGAAGAGGAAGAAAAAGAAAACATAGTAGCTGGGAGACCCATATTACTACCTCCTGCGTGGTAATAATTATCCACTTCATGATCTGACGTAACGTCAAGATCCCTAAGGTTAAGTCCAAAAGATGCCATTTCAGACTTAGACATCTAAGTCCAAAAGCCCTCAAGAAACACCTTTGGGCACTTCACAAAACCAAAACTAGGTTGGTATATAACTTCTATAAACGAGCTTCCAGAAACAATTTGAACTTGTATTCCTTCTACTATTGTCAGAATCCAAGTATGTTCCAATAGTTCCAGTATCTTACATAATCTGTAGGACAACATCAGGTCTTTAAAAATTGAGTCAACTAGAAGAGTAGACCACTTTCCTATAGGAGACCCAAGTTGTTTATGACAACCATGAGATCACAACATAGGAAAATATGGAAGCCAACAAGAACAACACAAGTATCCCACGAACAAACACCATGAATGACAAAAGTGGCCCATGAGGATATAAACCAAGTGACCTTTTGATAAGGTATTGAATATCAAAACATCCCCAAAACATGTCGATCTATTACCCAAATCATTCTTATCAAGGGTCGCAATATCAAATAGGGCAACAACATCAAGGGTTTCAAAACCCCCATAAAGGAATAAGTCCAAAAAATCAAAGACACATTCCCAGGATCTCTCAAGGATGTCCAAAAGGATTTAGAGAAGAAGGAATGGGGGAAATTGAGCATCATTTCAATTTGTTGTTTGTAAGATATGTTTGTAATATTACCATGGTGAATACTTGCTTTATTGAGTATTGAAATTGTATCAAAACAATTCGTGAAGAAATTACATGTTAGGTGTTCTATACTTCTCTATGTGACTAGTCTGAAACATTTTTCACGCAACCCCCCTATACTTTAAACAAATTTTTTGTATGTCTGGTATGAACAAAGATACTATTTTTTTGTAGATTCAAAGTCCATGCAATAGATACAAAGTCACCCTGGTAATGCATACCCTGGTGCATCGTATTTGTTTGCTACATCAAACAGGATTGTTCAAACAACAAAGTCTCTAAAGCGAAGCAAAGTAACATCATCAATTCTATCCATTATCTATTTAAAATCATCAACTCTATCCATCATAATATTTTCTACTAACTAACTAACATCATCATATTTCTTCTAATTAACATCATCAATTCTATCCATCATCATATTTTCTACTAACTAGCCAACATCATCATATTTCTTCTAATTAACATCATTTTTCTATCTGTCATCATAATTCTTCTTATTAACATTCATCTATCAACATCCATCATCATAAAACGAGACAAAGAAGGATTCCTTCATCTATATCACCATCACATAAACATATAATGAGGTTGAATCAAAGAAGGTATATCTCATATGTATCATCTTCAAAAAGGAATATGTCATAAGTACATCCGTAGTGCTACAAGTGTGATAGGAAACTAAAAAATCATAACATATATATGATGTCTCAAATAGACTGATGAATATATATAACACACATGTCTACAAAATGCCTCTGTAGCATGACACAACATGAAGATCAAGACCTAAAAATGACAAGAACCCAAAATGAAATCCCACTGCATCAAGAAAGTCATGCTCTAATGCACTAAATTGGGCAATAGGATCAAATAGGTGATGAGGATGTCTCTCTCTCGTCATGGGTAGTCGAAGATTCACCTACATGCGACATAAACCAAGACGTTAGGGTTTTCACTCTAAAAATAGTGAAGAAACATAAAACGACATTTGTTAGGTAAAAAATGATAGTTGAGAGGGTAAATAGACATAAAACAAAGTTTCATAATGCAAACACGACGAAGAACGATGCTTAAACAAAAAAATGAATAAAAGTTAGGGTTTTGATCGCAAGCGGGATGAAAAAATGATGCTTAAGAGGAAAACAAATGCAAGTTAGGGTTTCACTCTAAAACAAGTGAAACAACATAAAATGACACATGCTAGATGAAAAAAAATATGTATGACGCTAAAACGGGCACAACCTAGGGTTCAAAACGCAAGCAAGACGATAAAATGATGCTTAAATGGAAAACGAACGCAAGTTAGGGTTTCACTCTAAAAATAGTGAAGAAGCATAAAACAACACTTGTTAGGTAACAAATGATAGTTCATATGGTAAACATCCACAAAACAAGGTTTCATAATGCAAACACGATGAAGAACGACATTCAGGACGGAAAATAGACACATACTAGGGTTTGGACAAAGCTGAGAGAAAAATGACGGACAGAGACTCAATTACCAGATTCTGGGACAAATTCTCAACATGAGATAGACAAATGCGCCAGTTTAGGACAAATGCACAAGTTTTTGGGCACAGTTTTTAGACAAAGGTGCAATTTTAGGACAAGTGTGTAGTTCTTGAACAAATGCTTACAAACAAAAGCGCCAATCTTGGACAAATGCACCATTTTTACACAAAAACACCAAAATCACATGACAAAGGCACCAAAACCAAGACAAATGTGCCAAAACCTTAGAAACAACGCATTTGTCTACCAAGACTTCGCACATACAAAATGAGAACAAAAACATGACAAAAGCGAAGGGTGAAAAGGTACATACTGGGGCACCAATGTCTAAAGGTCATCTATACTCTCGAACAAGCTTAGAATGATGTGTGGAAACCTCGAATCTTGACATTCTCCCTCAACAACTAACAAAATGTGGAATCCAGAGACAAGAATTAGCAAACATAACGAAGAAAAAATGAACCAATTTGAAGACAAATTGCCTATATAACACCTCAACGAAACCCTAATTTCATCTAGGAAACCCTAATTACATTTAGAAAACTTTCCTACTTACAAATTTGAAGTTCTGAACAAGAAACGATGCACAAAACATAGAATATTCCATCCAAAAATATCGAAATGACAATACAATAGTGTTAAGAGCCTGACCTCAAAACTTGAAATTTTTGGTCAACCTCTTGAGGGGGAAGCACAGAGTCCTACCATCATTTCACTGAACACTGGGGCATAGTGAGGCATAAATTTTTTCAAACAACTTAATCATAAAAACATAATCTTTGAAACAAAGCAACCAATATTTTGTATCAAAGAGGGGCAAAATGTAGACATGTAAAATTAACTTGACACCTATCACACAACACTGAATGGCATCGAATAGCACTGAACAACATCAAACATCATTGAACGACATGAAAACAGCACTGAACAACATCAAACAGCCTCAAGCAACATCAAACAATATGAAACATCATCTCACATCATCTCAGAATGACTCAAAAGCATCCCGTAACACTTTAGAATGACTCAGAATCATCCTATAACACTTCGAAATGACTCAGAATCATCCTATAACACTTCGAAATGACTCAGAATCATCTTGTAACACTTCATAATAACTCAGAATCATCAAATAAAGTCTTAGATCATCTCGAAATCACCCTGAAACAATTCAGAATCATCTCGTAACGTCTCAGATCATCTTAGAATCATCCTCAAATTCTCAAAATCATACTACAATGTTCCTGCATCACACCACATCGCATCATATCAAAACAAAATCAAAAACCCTAATTCTTCTATTAATTGAATAAAACAACATTATTCAATTAATTCACTTTTTCATCATTTTTCACAAATTTAATAAATCTCATTTATTTAATAAAGTCCTAGAAACCCTAATTCCTCTATTAATTGAATAATACAACATTATTTAATTAATTCACGTTTCATCATTTCGATAAATTAAATAAATCTCATTTATTTAATAAAGTCCTAATCCCACCTTATTTCATCCTAATTAATTAAATAGCCCCAATTATTTAATTACGTCACTAAATCACCTTATTCCCCTAAGTGGATTAAATTATTAAATAATAATTTAATTACAAAACTTTCCCTCCAAAAAATTGAATTAAATCAAACTATTCAAATCAATTATCAAAAATCAAATCAAACTAATGCAACTTTGTTTGCAAAAGTCAAACTTGATTTGCACATTCAAATCCCAAAAAGGGATTAATGAATTGAATCAATTAATTCATATTCCTCACCCACTTTTTGACTGAGAAAATTACGATTGTTGACTAAGCAATCTAATTTGTTAACTAATTAATCTATTTTGTTAACTAATCCATCTATTCAGTTAACTAAAACATCACATTCCTAACTAAGCCATCACAAAGTTGACTGATCAATCAAAGTCTTGACTAGCCAATCTATTTCCCAATCACACAAATTGTGCAATCAAC
Source organism: Sequoiadendron giganteum (assembly GCA_007115665.2). NCBI lineage: Eukaryota > Viridiplantae > Streptophyta > Pinopsida > Cupressales > Cupressaceae > Sequoiadendron > Sequoiadendron giganteum. Next base: position 38,027,117 of record CM021110.1, read on the forward strand.
TCTGCACAATTATCTCATGTCTAAATCCTCTCAACACACTCCGACCGTTGATCTGGATATTCTTCAAAACAATCTCGATCATCCATTTCAAATATTGTTTTCTATATAACAAACCCCTTTCCTCACAAATAAGGATCAGATAATTCATATACATTGAGCAATGAAGTGCTGCCAAGATCATCCTTGAGAGAGAGCTTCATCCATTGTCTTCGATCAACCAAACAGAACAAGAATTCATCCATACTTTGCACACAAACTTTGGAGGCTTTGTTGTGATAAGAACAATCCAACATCAAGCGAATACACTCCACTACGGGATGGTGAAACTATCTTTTGCTTTCAGTTCATTTGGTAATTAGTAGATTGCTTATCATGTTTGCATTAGTATAGTTCAATTTTGTATGTGTAGGTTTTGAGATTTTAGATTTTGAGCTTTTTGGTTGTAGATCAATTTTCTTCATCAGATTGCTCTAATGTCCCTCTCGGATCATTAATCTAACGTCCTCATTCCCCCTCACATAGAAACTTACTTTGTGCCCCCTATGAGGAAGCCACCAAGCATTGATCTAGATAAGAGTGAGCATATAATACCCTAGACCAATGCACACCCTGGTGCAAATTATTATAGACCCGAGGAGGGGCAGAACCCCTAACTTTTGTTGGAGATACTCAAAAGTTTCTTTGCTCAATGGTTTTGTGAAAATATTTGCAATATGCTCTTTTGTGGGTACATATTCAAGTCTCACCTCATTCTCCAATACCTTCTCTCTCAAGAAGTGATATTTGATGGGTATATGTTTTATTCTAGATGTTGCAATGTATTCAGCTTCAACAGTATATAAAGATACAAAATATTGTTTCTTGCTTGACCAAGCAACCAACCATGAGCCAAGGAAATAAGCTCCACCACTTGTGGTCCACCTATTATCCACACATCTGGCCCAATCAACATTAGTATAGGTTGTCAAAGTGAAATCTGAGCCCTTTGGATACCATAGCTTGATATCTTTTGTACCCTTCAAATATCTAAAGATCATTTTTACTACAACAACATGTGATTCCTTTGGTTCTTGCTGAAATCTAGTTGCTAAACAAACAACATACATAATGTTTGGTCTAGTAGCAGTCAAGTATAACAATCCTCCAATCTTTGACTTGTACATACTTGCATCAACTTGAGGTGAATCATCTTTTTTTGTCAACTTACATCTGGTAACAATAGGTGTACAAACCAGTTTGGAGTTCTCCAATCCAAAATTCTTCAATAATTATTTGGTATACTTGGACTGAGAAATGAAAATTCCTTTGTTGTTTTGATTTACTTGTAATCCAAGGAAGAAATTCAACTCACCTATCATAGACATTCTGAATTCTTTCCACATTTCATCTACAAAATTTATGCACATTTCATCATTTCCTCCAAAAATTATGTCATCAATATAAACCACAACTATCAATATTTGATTTGAGTGAATTTTGTAGTATAAATTACTATCAGCAGATCCCTTTTGAAATCCTTGTCCAATCAAGTACTTGTCTAATCTTCCATACCAGACTCTAGGAGCCTGCTTCAATCTATATAAAGCTTTCTTCAACCTACAAACAACATCTGAGTCACTTCCAAACTTAAATCCCTCTGGTTGCTCAATGTAGACTTCTTCCTCCAGTTCTCCATTCAAGAATGTTGATTTCACATCCATTTGATAGACTTTTAAATCCTTAAAAGTTGCAAAGGCCAGGAATATCCAGATCGCTTCCATTTGGGCAACAAGGGCATATGTCTCTTCAAAATCAATACCTTCGATTTGAGTGTAACCTTTGTAATCTAATCTTGCCTTGTTTAGATCATTACCTTTCCATTTTATTCAATCTTGTTCTGGAATACCTACTTTGTTCCAATTACATTTTTGTCTGTCGATCTGGGCACAAGTTCCCAAATCTGATTTTTCTCTATTTGATCAAGCTCTTCTTTCATTTCCTTCACCCAATTCTAATCATTACATGCTTCTTGCATAGTCTTTGGCTTAGTTTCTAAGAGTAGACACAGTAACACTTGCTCTTGATTTGCTTTGCTTCTTGTGATGATTCCTTTATTTTTATCTCCAATAATCTGCTTTTCTAGAATGGTTTCTCTTTCCATACCTTGGAGTTTTGATTGTAGTTGCCAGAGTCTCCTTTGTCTCTTCTTCTTTCTTATCCTTTTCTTCTTTGTCATTTGATTTATCTGATTCATATTCAATATTCCTATTAGGATTTCTTTGAACATCTTCATCTACTTTCACATTCACACTTTCAAATATCTTGTTTAGCCTCTTGTTATAACACCAGTATGCCTTGCTTCTTGTAGAGTAACCCAAAAATATACCTTCATCAGCTCTATTGTCGAACTTTCCATGATTATCCTCATCTCTCTAAATGTAGCATTTGCTTCCAAATTTTTTGAATTACTTTACTGTGGGATCCCTTCCATTCCATAGCTCATATGATTTCTTTCCATATTTCCTCTGGCAAAGTACTCTATTAAGATTGTATACTGTTGTTTGTATCACTTATCTCTAGTAGACCTATGATAAACTTGCTTCCATGATAATTGTTCTAGCCACTTCTTGAACTATTCAATTCATTCTTTCCACTACACCATTCTCTTGTGGTGTTCTAGGGGCAGATAGTTATCTTTTAATGTCACGTTTCTCACAAAACCTATTGAATTCATCAAAAGTAAACTCTCCTCCTCTATCAAATCTTAAACACTTGATTCTCCTATCAATTTAATTCTCAACTCTTGCCTTGAAAATATTGAACTTTTCTAAAGCCTCTGATTTTTCTCTTAAAAATACAACCCAGGTTAATCTAGAATAATCATCTACTAATAGCATGAAATATTTCTCACCTTGCAAGCTTCTTGTTTCGATTGGACCACATAGGTCAATGTGTACAAGGTCCAAAAAACTGGTAGAGGGTTCTTCTTTTCTTTGGAATGTTTCTCTGGTATGCTTTCCTTCTTAACATCCTTTGTAGATAGTGATGTCTGGTTTGGTCAGTCTTGGCAAGTCTTTGACTGCTCTTGTTGAACTTATCCTCACCAAATTTTTGAAGTTGATATGACACATCCTTTGGTGCCTGAGCCAACTATCATTTCTCTGAGAAAATAAGCATATATCTTTGTAGCTCCTTCCAGTTGATACATATTCCCACTTGTTCTTTTTCCTACTGCAATAATAGTTCTGGAACTCTTCTCTATTTCACAACCATCATCCTGAAATACAACATTATAGCCATTCTCACACATCTATCCAACACTCAAAAGATTATGATATAAACCCTTCACATAGTAAACATTGTAAGTGTTATGTTTTCCATCAAAGCTAATAGAACCAATTCCAATAATCTGTGTTGTTTTATCATCTCCAAATCTAATTGAACCTCCATCATATTTCTCAAGCTTCAAAAACTTACTTTTGTCACTGGTCATGTGATTCGAACATCCGCTATCAATCAACCATTCATCTCTATTTCTTTTGAAAAATAACGTAGCTTCAGTGTTATCATTAGATCTCGAACAAATATTAGAGATATCAAATCTAGGTTCATCCTTTTCTACCAAAAACAAAAAATCCTCATTATCTGATTCATCATCTAAAATGTTGGCATTCTCCTTAACATAATAGGCCTTCTTATTGATCTTTTTAATTTTTTTCCTTGTTCTTTTCTCTAGACACTTATTTGTTAAATGACCAATCTTTCCACATCTAAAGCATTTAAGAGGTAGCATACCTTTGTACTTGTTGGTACCTTTCTTTAGTCTTCTTGTGAAGTTTGCTTCCAACTCCTCTGAACTTTCACTATCCGGATCTTCTTCTATTTTTGTAGATTTGAAGGTTGTTTCAGAATTATCCTTTTCTTTTCCAAATTTTCTCATCTCAAACATGGTCAAGGTGCCAAATAGTTTCTCTTTGGTGAATTTTTTTGGATCATAAACTTCCTCAATAGCTGAGATCTTGTCATTGTAGCTCTCTAGTAGGGTCATCAAAATCTTCTCCATAACATCTTCATCTGTCAGAGTGCCTCCCTGATTTTTTACTTCATTTACTGCATTGTCAACTCTTTGAAAATAGCTTGCTATATCCTCACCTTCTTCCATCCTCAAGTTTTTATATTTGCACTTAGCTGTCAACTTCTTTGATAATTTGGATATGGCATTTCCTTCATAGATTTCTTTCAACTTTTCCCAAACATCATAAGTAGTTTCCAATGAAATAAATTTTGTTAACTCAGTCTTAGACAAAGCACTAAAGATTGCATACCTTACCTTCTCATTCTCTTCAAAGGCTAAAATATCATCCGTACTAGAAGGACCATTTATTGGTTCAACATATTTTATCTCAACAACGTTCCAAGTTTTGTACCCTAGAGAAATCAGGTAACCTCTCATCTACAATTTCTAGAAACTATAGTCAAATCCATCAAACACTAGAATTGTTAGTTTGTGCACCATTGGATCTACCCCAAGCGGTTAAGCTCTCCTTCGAGGAATCAAATCTCTGATACCAATTGTAGAAAAGTTCGGATAACTGAGAGGGGGGTGAATCAGTTATTATAAAAATAAATTCTTATCCTTGATTAATCCAAAGCAAATTCAAATCAATCAGATAACAATTAAACAGATATGAACATGAAAACACTTAACAACACCATGCACAAGCAACACCAAAATTTATGTGGAAACCCAAGATGGGAAAAACCATGGAGAATGCTAATTCTCAATTATAAAACACTGGTTAAGGTGATTTTTACAAGGGCTCACTATAGGTAAGGCTCACTACCAGTGGGCTCATTGCTCGGCTATTACAACCAAAGATAAAAAGCCTCACTTCCAAAAGAGAAAGGTTCACTGCCTACAAAAATGGCTCACTACCGAAGAATGATGGAAGAGAATCCACCACAGAAATAATTGTCACCAACAGTCACACCAAAAGAAACTCACTATTTGTTGTCTCCAGTATACTTTCACATAAAGTCTTGATTTTCATATTCACATTCACCACACTTTCTTTCATCGAACAGAATCAACTTTTACTTATACCATTCCATTCCTTCATAATCTTCCCAAGCCGGCCTTGAACACAATTCCATTTCATCTTTCCATAAAACTCCTAAGTTGACTAGACATAATTTGAATTAGGTCACCACAAAACATTCCTGCAGCGGAAAGGAACGAAATGTGGACCACACATAACCTCCTCACTCAAATCAACATGCTACATATTAACCATGATATCTAGAACCAAGGAGTAGGATATACACATTAGAATGCAAGCAATGTTCCGAGACACACTAACCACTTTCCAAATCGGTCCGGACCCATAAGAGCATACCTCATTATGTTGCAAATGAATGGGACTAGGACAAGCATGACTAAAGATAGATTGCCACTTAACATCCGGAGTACGCCAATCTGGATCACCAAAGCAACAAAACCAAACCTTAATCAACCAACCAAGATATGTTGACATCAATGACAACCATTAATGACAATAATCAATAGCATCATATACCAACAGGATGAAGTCAAGGTGTAAACCTTAATGTTGTAACTCAAAGCTCGACTGTCATACTTGGCAAACTTAAGTCGATTAACCCTTATTGAAAGAAAAAAGTCACAAATTGATGCAAGATTGCTCGTACACCCTGGATGCTCCTACATCACTTTATAAGCTTCAATTCAAGGATCATTTTGGTATAAAGATCATAAATCTATTAATCTTATTTTTTTTCTATATATAGAGATCTCTCTTATAGTTTTTCTTTTGCAAGTAAGTTGTAAGCCTAGAATTTAGTGGATCACTACTAATGATATTTCTTATGCTCTCACCTTACCTTTCATGAGATCTTGGTTGATAAAATAATGGTGAATGTAGTGGGGTACTAAGGGTTGAAGCTAGATTTTTCTAAAATTTTCCTAGGTTAGAACTATATTTTGGCAATTGTTAAATATAGAGTTTAGCTTCTACTTACCTCACAATATATAGGAAATGCCTAAGATTATTTTTTCCAATAGGAATATTTTTGACCATTTGATTATGTGGTGCATCAGTATGTGGTTAGCACCAAGAAATTACTCTTAATATATCTTAGAGACAAGATAATGTGGCTACAGTATGGTGGAACCCTCCATAGTTAGTGCACTAAAAAATTAGGTCACGTTCACTATTTGCAACTAGGATAAGTATATCAAAGAGCATACAACTCAAACACACTTAAACATATTATTTTCCAACACAATTTTGGTTACTTTTAAAAATTTATATTTGGCAACTCATTCATGACAAAGTTATTGATTTTTAATATTTTTCCATACAAATGAATAAGTTGTAAACATCTTGATAAGGAGGGAATCCAACCAACACCCACACATAACACAACAATAGATATAAACATAGAAATGCAAGATAAAAAATAACTCACTTTAGATTACTTCCAAAAAATATAATTATAGATTTAGAAACTACAATGCTACAACCATATGGGCTTGATTCACTATAAGTAAAATCAACTCTCTAAAAGAAATTATTCAGAGTCATAATTTGCACTAATGGAGTTGCCTCCTATAACCTTGGTTCAACCCTTTATTTGATACCCATAACCACCTTAGAAGACTCTGGAAAGTGTAACTCCCCTTTTTATTTTGGCACCTAGAGGTCCAATTGTTTGTTTTCCTACCCAGGCAGATGTTTTATTGAAAATGACATTTTGGCAACATAGCTTCTTGGAGCCATAACTTTTGACTTGGGTGTTTGATTTTCTATTATAATACATCGTTGGAAAGCTCTTGAAGAGATCTACAACACTCATCCACTTCTCAAGCTTTTCCAAGGCTTCTAAGGGATTCAATTTTGATTTTGAAATTGTATTGGAGAAATTTCCCTTGACAAAAAATTTAATATCTCCCAAACAGTATAGGTAATTGAGATTATTGTTCTTCCATCAGATACATTTTTCAATTATGCTCCTTGAGGTATGTTTTTAGGTTCATACGTGCCCATTTAGGCCAACTTATTAAAAATAGTAAGTGACCATTTTTTACCTTTTGAGACTTTTGAGTATCTTACACCCCTTAACTGCCATCATGGGACCAAAAAAATAAAATAAAATAAGAAAATACTTTTTTTGGGTGATGCAAGATTGCCCTTACAACATTGGATGCTCCTGCATCATATCTTCACGAAGCCCTTGCTTGAGCCAATATTTGTTCAACTTGAGCAACTTTTAGGACTGAAAGAAGGTGTCATCAAGGGGGAATAATTCAATAATTCCTCTATCCCTACCTTTATCAAAGTGCATCTTAAAGGGGGATCTTAGTGTATTTGATTATTCATACATTATTGTATGGTTTTCAAATGCACTTGCATACTCATTGTAATATAATTCATGGATAGTCATTATAATATTTTCTAAATATTCTTTGTAACAATTTGTGGCTGATGCATTAATTAATGATCACTTATCCATGTGCTAATTGTATTAATAAAAAAATTCATTTTAAGTAGATATATTTTATTAATTAACTATTTTTAAGGTGATCTCTTCTAATAGTTAACTATCTCTTAAAAGTTGAATCATTCTTTTAGATAAGGATTGTCCAAATATTATCCCTAACCTTTGTTAGTTTTTTGAAAGAACATACAAAGATAATAGTTGATGCATCATTGTGGAAGAGTGTTATCACAATTTTGGTGAGTTTTAAGACAATGTCTTTTTAATAAAAGTAGTGGTCATACTATCCCATGTTTTAAATTTGTGTTATGCTATTAATTTAGCTCTCATTGATTTATTGTATTGCTATGTGTATGTGGGTGAATGCTTTATGGTAGTTACAGTGGTTTTGGGGAACAACACATTAATATGCACTAATAGCTCTTTATAATATGACACATTTTTCATTTGAAATAAAACCTAGATTTAAACAAACAAACATTATATATATATATATGAAGGCAGTGGAAGGTTAATCATGACAATAATTAATAAATAAATAAACATAATAGACAAAACATGTTTAATTAAACCAAACATAATATTGAATTATATGTCTCTAACTAAATTATATTCTGACTACATACCTTTAATATTCTAAATACATTAAATAAAACATGACCAAAATATAATAAAAAAACATAGATTAAAATATAGAAACAATGAAATTGCATTTAATTTTTTCCTCAATTAATGTGAAGCCAACAATAACATTTAAAAGTTTCTAAACCAATAACAACAAATAAAAAATCATATTTTTATTAAATAATAAACATATCAACATCTTGAATTTAATGAATACTATACTATTACAAAACCAATTTTATAAAAATTAAATTATGTAGGAAGTAAATTAGTCACCATTTAAAAACTAAACGATTCCTATAGTTACTTGCAAGCAAGAACTAAAACTAATAATACAGCTGCTTGTTTAGGTGGAGCCATTGCCCACCTAAACAGCCATAATGTCTAAGCTCTGGTACACCATTAATTTTGGCACCCTAGGGGTGGGCCATAAGAAAATTGGAAGATAGACATGAGGTGAAATGCATTCACCATCTGATTTGACATTACAACATTATAGTCTTCAAGCAGACAGTGATTAAAGAAACTAGGTAAGGCTATGTCCATTTTGCCATGCACCAGTCACCAAACCTGTTCAACCCTGCCTCTTTCACTGCTTCTGCCACTGCCTCTGGACTGGGAGTCCTCCTCTTATGACGTGTGGAGGGCCCACAGTCAGTCTCTTCTATTCATATTTAATGTTATACCAGATGGAGTGTAGTCAAATCAAGATACAAAACAGGCATGTGACATTAGCCGTACCAGAAAATGCGAAGCACAAGCAGAGCCCCAATAAATAACAATGCAGGTACAGCTGTACGTAGGAGCAGTCCAACCTTCCTGCCAAATACCAAACAATACGATGCCTTGGGATGGGATAGTTCTGGCGTTAATTCCACAGAAAGCTTTAATGTTGGTGGGTAAGTGTTTGAACTTAGGAATGGAGAATGGACTATGAGTGTACCCTCTGTCAGGGATGCGCCAAACCTGTCTCTTCTGCTTCTGTCCAGAGTATATTTTTGTGCCTTCGGGACGGTGGCGTTGCAGACACGGAGGCGGCGCCCTCAACTTCTCTTTACGGTAAAACCATTCTCTAAATCGCCTCCACGCCCCAGATTAATGAAGACATTTTAATGACGTTTATGAGATCAAACGATCTAAGCAATTCAGGAGATCAACACTAACAAGTTCTTAAGTTCTTTTTGATATCAGCTTTTCTATTATGAATCTTGTTAGAAAAATTTGCTATCTTGTGAAGTCTTGTCTGTTCAAATAGTTCATTCATAGTATCCACTTTCAAATTATTTTCAAATTGAATACGGATATCTTTAGTTCATTTAGACTACCTACTTTCAAATTATCTTCGAATTGAATACAGATATCCTTAGTTCATTCAGACTACCCACTTTCAAATTGTTTTAAATTGAATACAGATATCTTTAGCTCATTCAAACTACCCACTGTCAAATTATCTTTGAATTGAATACGGATGTCATTAGCTCATTTGAACTACCCACCTTCAAATTGTCTTCGAATTGAATACGTATATCCTTAGCTCATTCAGACTACCCACTTTCAAATTGTCTTCAAATTGAATACAGTTATCTTCATGCGCTCTTTAGCTCATTTAGATTACTCACTTTCAAATTGTATTTGAATTGAATACGAATATCTTCATACATTACACAATAAAAAATGAAGTACCGCTCCGTTTCAAATGTCCTTTTACTGAAATAAATGCAAGTTCTTGTTTCCCATTCTCACTACGCCCCACCGCCCACCGCCCAGGTTAGAAGAAAGTCATAACCAATGAAAAGATGCGTCAACTGGCTTCTTTCTTTTCTCTTTGCGTACAGTTTATACCTTTCCTTTATTTAAGATTGCAAGCCTGGAATTTCAGGTTGTACAGGGAGTCCTAAACTTTGGAGTGTAGAGATGGAAGAATTTTTCTTTTCTTCTGTCTTTGGCGTTGACGTTTCTGTAAAGAAATGAATGGATGATGTTGAGGCGTCATGTATCGTGCGAACAGAAGAGGTCAGTGGAATTTCAATCATCGAAGATGGATTACAAAATGATTCAAAGCCTGTGGTCATATGACTGGCAAACTGTCAGGACCTCTGTATCTGTTACATTTTGTTCCGGCAGCTGTGCCAGAAGTAGCAGCTCTGCACTGTGCTGTATTTACTCGTTTATCGTGCTTCTCACCTTCATGCCTATCTCCCTTCGTGTCATTAACCATGGGATTAAATTGGATTGCCCCGTCCTTACACGTTTTGAGCCAAATGTTCTCTAATACACTTTATTTCAGGCTTTGCAGCCGACACTTTGTCAAGTAATAAATTATACGCAGGATAGTTAATTTTTGTCATTACATTTGATAACCATCTGGCCGTATTTATTATTTTTGTGGAAACATTATTTGGAAGACCGTATCGCATGCAAAAGGAAATTTCGAAAGGAATATAATTAGAGTCTAGAATTGACGGTTGACCCTGCTGTCAAGCATTTCTTTGTGATGCTCACCCATTTATAGTTGCCCTTCAGGTATATTTTAATTTTAAAAATAAAGATAGAAATTCTCATAGTTTATGATTATAGTTTGAATGTATCTGAATTTGATTGTGTGAGTTTTTAATGGTGGAATATGGAGTGCATTCCCAGACGTTGATGAAAATAAACTTGCACAATCAAATATATATATACATATCTATGATAACAATTTGAATGTTTTTGAATTTGATTGTGTGGGTTTTTATGATAGATCATGGAGTGCAATCCGAGACGATGAAAATAAACTTGTGCAATCAATACACACACGTACACACACACACACATACATATACATATACATACATGCATATGCATATCTATGATAACAATTTGAATGTTTCTAAATTTGACTGTGATGATGGATCATGGAGTGCAATTTGAAACATTGATGAAAATAAACTTGTGCAATCAAATCCACATATACATATACATACATACATACATACATACATATACATATACATATGCATATACATACATACATACATACATACATACATACATACATACATATACATATGCATATACATGCATACATACACATACATACATACACATACATACATATATAATTATGATAACAATTTGAGTGTTTTTGGATTTGACTGTGTGAGTTTCTAATGATGGATCATGGAGTGTGATCCAAAATGTTGATAGAAATAAACTAGCACACACACATACATACATATACATATACATACATGCATATACATATTTGATAACAATTTGAATGTTTCTAAATTTGACTATGATGATGGATCATGGAGTGCAATTTGAGGCATTGATGAAAATAAACTTGTGCAATCAAATCCACATACATACATACATACATACATACATATATATATATTTATGATAACAATTTGAATGTTTTTGGATTTGACTATGTGAGTTTTTGATGATGGATCATGGAGTGTGATCCAAAATGTTGATGGAAATAAACTGACATAGTCAAATCTAGAAACATATACATAACTACAACACTTCATAATTTTTAATGCTAGAAGAAAAATCTCCTTAAATTTTGGTGTATTTTTTAAAAATATGTAAATACTTATTATATGACCATCAAATTTAGGCCTTGTTTAGTTGAAAAATGGATGCTTTGTGGTTTTGGACATAGAATATCACTTTTCTCCAACTAACATTCAAGGATGTCCTAGAGATATCAACTCAAGAGTGGAATAAAGGTAAGAGATCTGCTAAGGGATTGTCCTAGGGACTGAATATGATCTAATGAGGGGTTCACCACGAAGTTAAGACTTGGAAAAGACAATGAATTGCAAGATGAAATACAAAACCCTAATATGATGCAAACTTGAATTAAATGACCTAGAAATGAAAACAAAACATAACAAAAAAGCAGTGAAATGAATAATTTGCACCTGGAAATTTGTAGAAACTTGAATGGAGACTAAAATTTTCACAAATCCTAAAATTTTGGCCTACTAGGACTCATTCGCCATTCTAGATTTTTGCACAAGAACAAATTTCAGAAAAATGGGTATCCAAATCTGCAAAAATCTTTGAAAAACACCTACAATGGGACTCATTCGCCACTTGTGGCGAATGAGTCTAGTTTGGATTTTTTGAAAATTCAAAGTTTGAATAGTGGTGAATGAGTCCAATTTGGATTTTCTAAAAATTCAAAGTCTGAATCTGCTCTTTTTAGCCTGCCAAATCTCCTCCTCCAGGTTCCCAAATTCAAAACTCTAATTTTGGGGTTGTAGATGATGACCTTTTAGTGAAGATTATGACCTTGCAAATGAGGAGAGAACTCCAACAAGCTTGTAACCTAATCTTCAATGATCTTCAAGTCTTTAAAGCACCAATCTTGAATGATGTCTTGTAGATGATGCATTGTAAATCAACATTTCAACATGAAATGACCATGAAGAATGTAGATCTTGATCTTGACAATAGGTGTAGAACAATTCTTGATCTTGGATCTTCAATGCTACATCACAACACTAGCTCAATAACATGATTGATGCTTGATATACTTGAAATGATTATGGATCTTGAATTGTTGCAACAATTCATGGAGAATTCTGACCTTAAATGCCTTAAGATTGATCTTGAATGCTATCTTGATGATCTTTGAATGCTTAATCCTTGCTTGCTTGACTTGATAACATGTATGCTTGTGTTTCTTAGATGAAATAATGATTTGAAAGCTTGTTTATATAGGCAATGCACTCAAATGATAGTTTATTAGATCCCCAAGGCCGACATAGAAGAAATTTGAACTTAAAACCAAGTTTTTCCGGCTCAAACCTTGAAAATAGCCCAAATGGGACTCATTCGCCCAAAGTGGTGAATGGGTCCCATAGGGGCTATTTTGCCAACTAAAGTTTTAGGGAGTGAAGAAATTGTTTATATGTTGATCTTGTTGGGTTTTTGATTGAAATGTGTCTTGGGATGCATAATATAGGGTCTTAGGGGCCTATTAATGATGATATAAAGGTCATAATGCAAGGGAGCCCAAAATCCAATGTGAAAGTATAAATAAATACACTTTACAATATTAAGGAAAAATTAGGTGTATTTAGCTAAGAAGTGCCCTAAATCCCATGTGGCAGACGAGCGGTCGGGTGGCGGTGGCGGGCCCTGGCGGCGGCGCGGTGGCCGCAAGGTGGCACGTGGGCCAGCGGCGGCACGCTAGCGGTGTAGTGGCGGCGTGCACTGGCAACGCCCTTTTTTCCTTAAAAAAATGGATTTTTTAAAAAAAATTTCGAGTTTTGCCTCAATTGTTGAGCCCGTACGGCCCTGATAGGCCAAATTTTTTTTCCTGTGGTCACTGTAACCAAAATAGTCAAACTTTATATGTATTTTGACTCTCCCGGGCCTTCTGAACGTGATGGTGGAGTCCGTTTTTGCTCAAACAGCTCCAAAAGAAAGCGCCTCCTTCAAAGTGGCAAAAAAACCCCAGAGAAGCTGTGGCTGTCGTCTTCGAATCGTGGCCTCAAACACCTTCAAACGAGGCAGTGACAGGGTGGCTCTGATACCATGTAGGATTTGACAAATGCAAATCCATAGCTCGCCAAGAACACCTACATGCAAATACCTGATGCTGAATAGAGACCAAAGAGACAGAAGCAAGGGTTTGGAAAATCTCAGCGGAGTGAGAGCAGAATTATTATTTCCCAAAAAAGTGAATTACAATAATTACAAAAGCGGCATATAAGGTGAGAAATCCTAAAGCCGGAGAAAGCTAGGTTTGTGCATTTAATAATTAATAAACATATTAATTATTATGCACCTACAAATGACAAGCTTAAGTGAATAGAATAATAGTTAGCATTAATAATTAAACCAAAGTGATTTAATTATAAAGGCAAATGAACTATTACTCTAATAGTTCTTCCAAAACTTCTTCTGTTCTTGCACAATCATGTTCATCAGACATATATCCATCAATATCAATAGAATTCTTTACTATTTCATCAACCTTCACATTCGATATTTCTACAATTTTCCTCAATCTTTTGTTGAAACAATTGCATGCCTTGATGTTAGTAGAGTATCCAAGAAATATTCCTTCATTACTTCTTACATCAAACTTACCCAAAGTTTCCTCATCTCTTCTGATATAGCATTTGCTTCCAAATACCTTGAAATATTTGATTGTAGGGATTCTTCTGTGCCATAGCTCATAGGGAGTATTTATACTATTTTCTCTTGCTTGAACTTGATTGAATACATATACATCAATGTGAATGGATTATTTCCAGTAAACTTTTGGTAATCCGGCTTTAGTGATCATTGACCTAACAGCTTCTTGAATAGTTCTATTATTTCTTTCAACAACTCCATTTTGTTGAGGAGTTCTCAAAGAAGATAGCTGTCTCTTTATACCATGCACTTCACAAAACATATTAAACTCATAGGAGGTGAATTCTCCACTTCTGTCAGATCTCAAGAATTTAATCTTCAAATCCACTTCATTTTCAACCATAGCCTTGAATGCCTTGAATCTATCTAATGCATCTGATTTCTATCTTAAAAATGTAACCCATGTATATCTAGAATAATCATCAATTAAAAGCATAAAGTACCTTTCACCAAGTAGACTTAACACTCTCATAGGACCACAAAGGTCTATATGAACAAAATCCAATAATCCAGTAGTAGATTGTTCTCTTGACCTGTAATGACTTCTTTTTTGCTTTCTGAACTGGCGATTCCTGCAGATAGCATTTACAGGCTTTGTAATTCTTAGTAGATCTCATTACTGATTCTTGCCAAGTTATCAAAATTCATATGACACATTCTCCTATGCCATAGTCAACTGTCATTTATTTGAGTTATAAAACATTGTCCATCAACACTGTTAAGCTGATAAATGTTCCCTTCAAATTTCTTTCATGTAGCAATCAATGTTCTGAATCCTTTCCAGATCTCACATTTCTCATCCTTAAACACAAGATCATATCCTTTTTTGTACATCTAACCAACACTCAACAAATTATGCCTTAAACCCTTAACATATTAAACATCGTCAGTATGATGCTTGCCATCAAAACTTACTGAACCTATCCCGTAGATTTTAGCACCAGTATCATCTCCAAACATAACCAGACCTCCATCATATGTCTCAAGTTTCACAAACTTACTCTTGTCGCCACTCATGTGATGTGAGAAACCACTATCAACTACCCAAAAAATCTTTACCTATTTAGCATGTAGGGCAGAGATAACTGAACCTTCATTTTTCTCTTTCTCTTTCTCTTTCTCTTTCTCTTTCTCTTTCTCTTGTTAGAAACCAAGATCAGACATGCAAACCTAAACACCTTCCATAGAAGAGAAAAATAATGAAAAAGCAGAGCTTTGCATGAAATGTGCAAATTGATATTATTCAAGAATTCAATATTACAATGAGATGATTTGCTTTATAAAAGAAAAGCATGCAACCCTAATGTTGACCTAAAAACAACTTAACTAAATAAAGCTTATTTATTAATTAAGTAAACTAATTATTACCTAAGAAAAACCTAAGTAAAGTTATGCAAGTGTAATTAAATATTAATTACACTAACACCCCCCCATAAGTGCAACTTAGGGAGACTAGATAAGCATGCACCTAAAAGTAAGATGAATACAAGAAAGCATGAATGAGTCCCAAAAAAAAGGCCGGATCAGGAACCCATGTACAAATACAATAATGAAGTAGAGAAGGAAAACCTAGTGGAACAACCCCCCTTACAATGCGATGACTACTGCAAAGAAGCACTGGAAGAACACTATGGAGTAACACTGGAACCGCAATCTGGCAAGCAAGGAAATATACTTCTATCTACAAGAAACCATATCAGAATCATAATAATGCAACAACAGACCCGATACCACGGAACACTCGAAAACACCAAACTGGAACAACCCTGGAATCCATAAAGCAATAGTAGATGATAGAATGATGACAGAATCTGGAAGCCATGAATCTTGATGTCGATGCCAAACTGAGACTAAATTTTTTCCATGGGAACAAGTACCATAAAGACTCAGGAACATTAACCACAAATTTAGTGGCCCTCAAACTGAGATGGATCCGATATGAATCTGATATGTGTCAAGCTAAGACAAAATATGGCCAAAAGAAACTAAGAAACCAGATTACAACCCATGTGAGTTTTCATCAAAACAAGATGAAGATCAACGTGCATGCACACTCTAATCAAATTATTATGCAAGAAACCCCCTCTGATGGAACTTTATATCAGTTCATTTATTACAATACCCAATGATTGAAAAAGGAGAGAATTTCTAAATATGCATAAATATAAAATAAAAATAGACCTCATATCTATGTATAGGATTGAACCAACTTTCCAATGCCGCAAGAATGGTGAAAAAAGGATCACCGAGTCAAAAGATATGCCCTCCGGAGTGAAAAACACAAGTTCTAAGTTAAAGGACTTTCAACATAAAACTAGAACATAATCAGGAAAAATAAACTATACCAGTAGAATGGGTTCAAAACCAGCTTTCCAATGATACTTTGTTTACGAAAAATCGACTCCGTACGCAAAAGTTATGCCCGATTTGGTAAAAATGCTCTAGAATGGCCAATTTGGCCTACAGGCAGCCTAGAGGGCTAAAACAAAATTCGGACCCTGCTCCTGAGCGCGACTAGGGGCTGGCATGCAGGGGGCTAGGGTGAAGCCCCTGGTCACCAATGTGACCACTGGAGGTGCTGGGAGGCTGGTCGGGGGCTGGGCGCATAGCACCTGGTCCCCCATAGGACCGCGCGTAGAGAGCAAAGGGGCCCGCAGGGGCTGGGCCGACCGACAGCCGGTTGGTGGAGCTGTTGGTCTGAGCGGCTGATAGGTGGCCGCCTAGTGATGGAATTCATTAAAATTGCAGGTGCAAAAATTGATGCAGTTTTTTATTTTTTTCTCAATTTTCGTGAAAAAAACTGCCTTGGAATGCATGCTAGGGAGGTCGTACGGCCTCCCTGGCAAATTTTTTTTGCCTTCCGGATCAACTTCACCAAAATCAATGAAACGAAGGGTGATCTTATAGTTTTGGGGTTCTGTGAATGCGATGGCAGTGTCCATTTTGCTCCAAGATGCTCCAAAAAATAGGCTACCTCTAGAGCTTGCAAAAAATCACCGAGTTTGAAACCCTCACAGATTTCTTCATCGATGACCAAAATAAAAAAAATAAAAGTCATTCCTGACTTTTTCCAGCGCTCTGAATCCAATGATGAAGCCCAATCTGATCCAAAACACTGCATACATGAGCTCAAGGCATGAAATCCTTGAGGAACCTCGAACGAACTCTGCAATGATTTTCTCCAGAATTTGAGAAGGGTTTGCATGTCAAGGCTTTGATACCATGTTAGAAACCAAGATCAGACATGCAAGCCTAAACACCTTCCACAAAAGAGAAAAACAATGAAAAAGCAAAGGTTTGCATGAAATGTGCAAATTGATATTATTCAGGAATTCAATATTACAATGAGATGATTTGCTTTATAAAAGCAAAGTATGCAACCCTAATGTTGACCTAAAAATAGCTCAACTAAATAAAACTTACTTATTAATTAAGTAAACTAATTATTACCTAAGAAAAACCTAAGTAAAGTTATGTAAGTGTAATTAAATATTAATTACACTAACATCTCTTTCTCTTTCTCTTTCTCTTTCTTTGGAGGAATTTCGTTTGACTTTCTTTTTGATTTAGTAGAAGTAGGTTCATCCTTAATTTCTAAGAACAAGCATTCATTGTCATTTGGATCTTCATATTCTAAATATTCATCTGAAATACTAGCATTCTCATTCACATAGTAAGCTCTATTAATTTTATTTCCTTTCTTCTTTTCCTCATATCTTTGTTTATTCCTTTTAGCTCTTTTCACACACTTTGCAAGATAGTGACCAATTTCTCCACAACTAAAACACTTAAAGGGAAATTTACCTTCATACTTACCAGAGCCTTTTCTCATTCTCCTTACAAAGTTAGCTTTGATTTCATCAAAGTTTTCTTCATCCAGATCTTTAGTTTTTGTAGCTTTAAAAGTAGTCTTTGTTTTACCTCCACTTCTTAGATTTGGCTTCCTCATCTCATAAGATGTCAAAAATCCTAGAAGCATATCCTTATTACAAGTCTTGTAATCTATAGTCTACTCAATAACACTCACCTTTTCACTATAAGCATCGGGAAGAGTTCTGAGAATCTTCTTTACAATTCTGGTTTCATCTATAGTAGCGCCAAGGGATCGCATTCTAGTCACAACCTCATCCAATCTATGTACATAGGCTTTAACATTTTCATCTTCAGACATGTGTAAAAGATCAAACTGTGTTTCTAGATTTTGTAATTTTTCCTCTTTTACCCTTTCATCACCATCATATGCTCTTTCTAAAGTATCCCATAATCCTTAGTTGTCTTAAAATTTTGCACCTTAAACAACTCAGAATGTGCTAAACTATTCTTCAAAATGAACTTTTCCTTATTATTCACTTCATATGCTCTAATTTATTTAGGTGTACTCAGACCATTAGCAGGAGGAATGTAGGGTTTCTTATAATATTTCTCTAAATCATATTCACAATACTCCATATATTCTTGTTGTGCAATTTTTGCACACACACCCCACCAGAGGCGGGGACCCTCTCTTTTTTCTTTCGCATCTCTGCACCTTTTGGTTGTGAATTTCAGTTTTGCTCTTCTTGGGAGGTTATTTTGGGATTAATTCAAGACTTGGTTTGATGAAGGCAATATTCTGAGGCTCTGGGGGCTCTTCACTTGTCTTGAAAATTAGAAATGGGGATTTTTCAAGTGAATTTTCAATGTGATGTGTAAATATTTTTGCACCAATGGATAGAGGGCGAAAAATTAGGCCAAGTTGCTTTTCAAACTTTTCAAAAATTCCTTCCAGAAAAAAAGTTATGAGGTTTAGGGGATTTTGACCTTGCTTGGAATTTCGGGATTATCCTCCCTGGGCGGATTTTTCCGAAAATTCCTTCAGGCCCTCAAAATCCCGAAATTTCTCTTTTTGGAAAAATCCTTCAAGCCCTCAAATCCTGAAATTTTCCAAAAGTGGGATTTTTTTGAAAACGAAATTTTTTAAAATGCATTTTAAAAAAAATAAATTAAAAATTTCCAAAAATAAAAAAATTCCGAAAATGGAATTTTTTTGAAAATGGAAAGCTTCCATAAAAATATGTAAGGTTTTCTTTAAAGGGCCAAAATTGTATTTAAACTTAATTTGGATCGGATTTTGACGCTTGAGCTACTAATGATGATATCTGTTTTTCAGGATTAAATAAATAAAAAAAAGGGGGACTTGCATATGGATTCATGCCAAGAGGAAAATCTAAAAAAGTTCAACTCAAATATTAAAGTGGGGCCTGCATAAGAATCCATGCCACCAGCTGTATACCAATTGGAGAGGTGCATTTAACAAGGAAAGACATGTGAAGCTGTATTTTTTATTCTCCAATGAGGATTTTCTCAAAATTAATGCCATTGGGCCATAATGCAACTGAATGCAATTGATTGGATGATGATGTACCATGAGCTCCCAAATTAAATGTAACTGCTGGATGCTTCTAGAAGTGTAATTTATGCCATTGGATGAATTAAATCCTGGCCATTGATTCAAAATGTAATTTTCTATAAAAGGCTAGTGCCTTCTCATTTGTAATGAGTTAGACTAGGTTAGAAGAGCTGATTAGAAGCTATAGAAGGCCAGAATTGGCAAGTAGATTTTAGAAATTAGTTGTAGGGGAGGAGAGAGACTAGAAATTGTTATGTAATGCTGGAGAAGTAATGCAACTGAGTTGTTGATTTGGAAAAATTTGTATTTACCTTTGATAGTTTATGGTTTCTTGTTCTCAATTCTCAGTGTTAGATGTTAGATGCTAGCTTTTCAGTTCTTTCATGTCAATGGTGAAATGTTAATGATGTTGATCGATCTTCGGTCCATACTTTTAGCAATTTTCTGATTGTAAGTTGCTGTGTAAAGTTAGTCTAGGCCTTATTTTGTGCTAAGTTCAACTGTGGATACTTGTTTACATTGCGTCATTTACTGGGTATGTGGATGAATGTTCGTAGTCTAAAAATATTCAGTTTCCTTAGAAGATTGCACCATTTATATGTAGTTATAGGCTTGTCCTTGATCAAACAGAGATTGGTTTTGTTGGAGATCTGTCCATTTGTAGCATTCATCATTGTTGTGATTGATTTTAGGAGTAATTTTAATCTTAGAATCTCTCTCTGAAACCCTTATCTCTTTTGCTATTTATTTTGAATTTGGGTTAGTTTTAGGATTGAAAGCATCACTGTATTGCTACATCTGATGAATGTACACTTCTAGCATTGTTCATTTGTAAGGCCATTGTGATTACCAACATTTTCACATTATCTCTAAGTTGTTTTATTTGCATTGTCAAGACCTAACATTAGAGACCTTGGGGTTATCTCTTTGTTCATAGAGATTTACCTTTCAAGAGAGATAGGATATCATATTCTGTCTAAGTTGTTGCTGTGCAAAAAACACCATCAACAATTCTTCCATCAATATTTTCAAAATACCATAATTAGTTCCATCAAACCTCAGATAATCATAGATTATTTTTTCAGCCATCCCAAACCTTCCTTAAGTGGTTAAGCTCTTCACCAAGGAACCAAGCTCTAATACCAATTGTTGGATAGGACAACTAGGAAGGGGGGTGAATCAGTTGTCACAAATTTAAACCTTAAATTCAATTACTGAAACTAACACATAAATTGATTAAGTGATTAACCATCAAATCCCAATGTACAAACACAATAACACCAAATTTACATCGAGTGGCGATGGGAGAGCGGGAAAAAGGATTTGAATTTTCTCCTGGTCAGCAATGGGTGTCTGGTTCAAAGGTGGCTGGTTTTTCTTTGGTGGGAGGCTCTTCTGCGGTAGTGGCACGAGAGCTAGCAGGTGAAGAACAAGGGGGAGTTGTTTTCAAGGACTCGAGTCAGGGGAAGCGGGGGGACCCAGGAGACAGGCGGGACCTAGAAGGTAAGTGTTTTTATGGCCCTAATCTGAATGGTGGTGATGGTGGGACCAAGGCCTTTAGAAACCTAGATGTGGAGAAGGAGGTGGGGGACAAGGCTTGGGAGGATTCAAAAAGAAGATGGTCTTCGCTATTTGGCACCAAGCCTGTTGCTAAGTCCTCCCTCCCTCCATTCAGTAATATTTCAGTCCCCTTGAGTGGGATGTTTTCTATCCTTGTCCCTGACCTGGTCATTGACCACAACATTTCTTTAATGGATTCTTCTTTTGTGGGAAAATTTATGGGTCCGAGACCAAACATTGAAGTGGTGAGGGACTTTTTCAAAAAGAAGTGGAGAGCAAAAGGTCACATTGAGGTTGCAGCCCTATCCAAAGGTTTTTTCTCTTTTGCTTTTTCCTGTGAAGAGGATAAGATTGTTGTGTTGTGTGGTGGACCCTGGGTTATTGGCAAGTCATCTCTGGCTATCAAGAAATGGTCCTCGAAAATGGACTTCTCAAAGTCTTCTTTTGAAGCAGTGTCAATTTGGGTTTGTTTTCCAGGCCTTCCAATGGAGTTTTGGAATGAAGATGTATTTAGAGGAATAGCGAACTCCTTTGGAGAACTTCTATCCATAGACACCATGACCTAGGAAAGGAAAAGGTTGGTCTATGCTAGGATTTGTGTGGATATCACTCAATCTACTGATTTACCATCTTCCATTGAAATAGTTTCAAAGCTTGGGAAGTGGGTCGAATCTATTGAGTTTGAATCTCTTCCCTTTGTGTGTTTTAACTACAAAAAAGTTGGGCATTGGGCTAGGAATTGCCCTCTCAGTGTCTCCAAACCTGAAGCTAAGTCAAGTACTAAAGAGACAAAAATATGGAAGGTAAAGGCAACGAAGAAACCCTCAGAGGAAAAGAATAAGGATGAGGTGAATATATCAGAGGTGGGTCATGACAAGAATAAGGAGGATAAGAACTCCAATCCGGAGGACATAAATGATGGAGACCCTTTACCTAAAAATGTTGTGGACAATGTTGTTTGTAGTCAAAACAAGGAACCCAAGCTCTTGGGTACCAAAGGTGCCCAGGACAAGGAAGAAAAGGAAGATGTTGAAAGCACAGGAAAGTTGGATGATAGCTCGAAGGCTGAAATGAAGCTCCAAGACAATTTATGTGAAAACTTGGAGAAGGTTTATTGCAGTGGTCAAGAGGAGGGAAGCAGGGTTAGTAATGATAAGGTCTCTGTGGCTTTGGAGGAGAAGGTTTCTCTCTCTTCACCTAGGGACAACTCTCATCGTTCCCTAGTAGTTGTGAGGGATACTTTTGGGAGCCTGGAGGAAAATAGTAAGTTAGGGAATGCCTCGAGGTTTTCCCTGATGACTAATGATGCTCTAGTAGATGATTTCTTGGATGGGAAAGAATTTATGGGTCTTGAGGACATTGACCTTGATAAGGATAGCTCATACACAAAGGTAAAGAAGAAAAATAACAAGAAAGGGGGTAATACTTTGGGGGTTTCCACTAGAAATAGATCGAAAGAGGATTGTGGAACCCAGAGAAGTTTGGGTAGAAAATCAACAAGATGGCATAGAGAGCACAAATGCAATCAAAACATTGCAGATGGGACCCAAAAACCATCTCGGAGAACTGTCGAATTAGCACCCCATCAAGAAAATGAAGTTCATGTCCTGGAATATCAAGAGGCTAAACAACCCCCACAAACAAGAAATTTTGCATAATTTTGCTAGGGATCATAAGCCAGATATTCTTATCATTCAAGAAACCAAAATGCCTAAAGAAAGGGTGGAGAAATTGAAAATCTTCAAGAATAATGGTGTTCAAGGTAGGAGCTTGGAGGGGGCCTCTAGTGGGCTTGCGGCGTTTTGGAACCAAAATCATATCCAAGGTACCCTAGTTTGGAATGATGCCAACCATGTGGCAAAAAAATTCAGGCACATTAGGGATGGGTTTAGTTGGATTTTGTCTAATATATACACCCCCAATAATAGGACTTCTAGAAGAAATTTTTGGAAAAGACTTAAAGCTTTTAGGAGTAGCTTCCCTGATGAGAAATGGATTGTGATTGGAGATTTCAATACTCCGCTGCTTGATTCTAAAAATTTTGGTGGGTCACAGATTCAGATGGATAGTAAATTAGATTTGATGGACTTTGTCAACTCTCAGTACTTACATGATGTGGATCTTAAGGGAGCTCTGTTTGCATGGACCAATAAGAGGGCTAGTTCTGATCTCATCCAAGTGTGGCTTGATAGGGCACTTATTTCAAATAACTGGGTGAATGCTTACTTCTGTTCTCTTACCGCTCTCTCAAGGATTGGTTCAGAACATTATCCTATTAGCTTTGTGGCTGATTCTATCTCTGGTAAGAGAAATTTTCCCTTTGGATTTGAAAAAATGTGGATGTCTCACCCTCATTTTTCTAGTTGCATCTCTAATTGGTGGAATATAAAGGTTAGTGGTATTGCCATGTTTTGTGTGGCCAAGAAGTTGGGAGCAGTTAAAATGAATGTTAGGTGTTGGAATAAAGAATTCTTTGGTGACACTTTTGCTTCTAAGGTTGCTATTCAGATGGAGCTCAAAGAAATTCAGGATAGGATTCATAAGGATGGCTATGGGGGAGATCTCTTACCTAAAGAGAATGAAATTCTTACTAAGTATCATGCCATTATCTCCAAGGAAGAAGAATTTTGGAAACAAAGATCTAGGTCAGTCTGGTTGTCTTTTGGGGATAAAATACTAGATTTTTCCACATGACTACTATGAAGCACAGAGCGACTAATCGAATAACTCATATTTTGAAGAATGGTATAAGAATTGAGGAGGGTGAGATAAGGATTGAAGCTATTCAGTTTTTTGGGAACCTGTTATCTAGTGAGGGTAGGCTGGACGTGGATGCTCAATAGAGCATTGTTGATGCTATCCCTAATATTCTGAATGTGGATCATAAGAAAGCTTTGACTACCATCCCTTCCTTGGATGAAGTCAAAAATATCATGTTCTCATTTGAAGGTAATAAAGCCCTTGGGCCTGATGGCTTCCCTATGTTTTTCTTTCAAGTTTTCTGGGAAATTGTGGGTGTGGATGTTGTGAATGTTGTAAAAGAATTTTTTGGATCCCAAAGATTGTTGAAGGAACTTAACTCGACTTTTCTTGTGCTCATCCCTAAGATCCCGGGTGTGGATTCTTTTGAGATTTTTTGACCTATTAGCCTTTGCAATTCTATTTATAAAATTATATCTAAAGTGGTGACTACCAAGATGCTAGGCATCCTCTCATTGCTCATTTCCCCTCAGCAAAATGGGTCTATCCTTGGAAGACATATTATGGACTCCATAATTACTGTTCATGAGAACATCCACTCCCTTGAGGTGTCCAAGAATCAAGGTTTTCTTCTCGAGTTGGATATGTCTAAGGCTTATGATAGAGCGGACTGGGATCTTTTACTGAAGATTTTAAGAGCTTTTGGGTTTTTTGAAAGATTTGTTCAATTGATTAAGGAAATGATCTCTACTACTAACACTACTGTTATTGTTAATGGATCTCCTTCCAGATTTTTCAAAGTCACTAGAGGTGTTAGACAGGAAGATCCTGTTTTGCCTATTCTCTTTACCCTCTTAGCAGAAAGTCTTGGCAAGCTATTGCTTAGAAAGGTTAGTGACAAAAGCTTGAAAGGACTAAGACCATCTTCTACTAATATTGTGTGTTCTCACTAGCAATTTGTTGATGACACCCTCCTCATGGGTTGTGCTACTGTTGTTGAAGCCAGAGTCCTAAAGAACTACCTGTCTTTGTATGAAGTTACTTCTGGCCAAAGAATCAATAGGGAAAAAAGCTCAATTTTCTTCTTTAACACCCCATAGCAAAGGCAAAGGAAGATTGTTGAGATTCTTGGTTGTGCTATTAAACCTCTTCCTTCTGCTTACTTGGGTCTTCCTTTGGGATCTAAACCTCCTAATTCTTTCTGAAATTCTCTGATTGACCAGTTTAATCATAAGTTGGCCGGATGGAAAGGTGCCCTCCTTAGTTAGGTTGGA
This sequence comes from Sequoiadendron giganteum, assembly GCA_007115665.2. Classification (NCBI taxonomy): domain Eukaryota; kingdom Viridiplantae; phylum Streptophyta; class Pinopsida; order Cupressales; family Cupressaceae; genus Sequoiadendron; species Sequoiadendron giganteum. Next base: position 38,052,302 of record CM021110.1, read on the forward strand.
AAAGTAATTTTTCTTAAATCTTCACTGCAGAATTTGTTGGTTTATGCCTTGAGCCTGTTTAAGATTCCTTCTAAATACATTGAAATTATTGAAAGAATACAGAAACGCTTCCTATGGTCAGGAGTTGAAGATAAGAAGCGTGTTTCTTTGGTTTCTTGGGAGAGTGTGTGCAAGCCCAAAAAGTATGGGGGTTTGGGCCTTCGAAGCTTGAAAGTTTTCAACAAATCCCTTTTGGAGAAGCAGGTGTGGCAAACTTTCTCTAAAGTTCATGAGTGGAATTCTATTTGGCATTGTAAATACCTACAGGGTGCTGCTTCTCTTAATGAATTCCTATACTCTCCTTCTCTCCCTCCGGATTCTTCATTGTGGAATAATGTTATCAAGGCTAGGGATCTTGCTAGGAAGGGAGTTATGTGGAAGCTTGGAGATGGTAAAAAAATTCTTTTTTGGGAAGATAAGTGGGTGGGAAATGAACCTTTTGTGACATTCTGACCTTCAAAAGCCACATGGGGGAGTGCAAAGCCAGATTTGGTAGTCTTGTTGGGGAATACTCGAGGTCGGACCAGTGGGTGTGTGTTTCTCTTCTTAGTCTAGATCTCTCACCCTTGCAGACCATTCTTAATTATGTTGTGTTGCTTTTAAGGGGCCAAGGGGATCGCCTGATTTGGAAATTATCTCCCTTAGGGATCTTTTTTGTCTCTTTGGCCATTGCTTCTTGCTTCTATCTTTCTCCCCCACCTATTTGGGCGAAGGCCTGGGTGCATAACCTTACTCCTAAAATCAATATATTTTGTGGATTATGCTCCAGAATAAAATCTTGACTAATGATAATCTTTGTAAGCACGGTTTTTCCTTTCCTAATTGTTGCTATATTTGCTATGCGGATGCTGAAAGTGATTCACATCTATTTCTTTATTGTTCCTTTTCCTATAACATCTGGTGCAATATTTTTCAGATGTGGAATCAATTGGGTTTTTCTTGGTTCTAAATGGATTTCTTCAATCAATGGAAAGTGCCTTTGAAAAATGAAGTGTTGGATCTGCTCTGGAAATATATTTTCCCACATGTCACGTGGGGAATCTAGAAGGAGCACAACAAAAGAATCTTTAGGGACTCTGCCCTCTTAGAGGAGGTGGTATTTGAGAAAATTATAAGAGCTCTGAGAGAGAATTTCAATTTGTTGAATGGTAACATGAAGGTTAAAGGGAAGAACAACTACCAAGAAAATGATATCAGAGTTGCTAAGGCATGGATGGTAAAGACTGATGTGTCTTAAGTTCCTAAACCTATCAAGGGGCCTAGGGATGGAATCTTCTAGAGACTCCCCCCCTAGATGGGTTAAAATCAACTTTGACGGGGTGACCAAGGGAAATCTTGGGCCTGCTAGGTGTGGGGGAGTGATTAGAGATGATAATGGTAATTTCATTACAGTGGTGATGCTCCCCTTGGGCACTCAGACCAACCACCTTGTTGAATCCATAGGGGCTTATCAAGTCCTTAACCTTTCTACAAAGCTGAAATACAAAAATGTATGGGTTGAAGGAGATTCTAACAATATAATCCAATGTATTAAAGGGTCTCAAAAGCCATCTTGGACTATAGATAATTGGGTTAATTTATCTAAGGAAATTATTAATTCATTTGAGAACTACTTTGTTACCCATGTCTATAGGGAGATCAATACGATGGCAGATTATTTCACAAACATAGGGGTGAAGGAAAATAATAAAGTGACATGGCAGATGAGTGATGGTCTTGAGGTTGACATCACGACCTTCATTATGTATGATCGAACCCATGGGAAGGTTCAATTTCCCTCTTTGAATAATGATTAAGGTGAAGGCAGGTTTTCCGAAGCAGTCTTGGTACTGCTATTTCATCATTTTTATTCAAGGGGTGGAGTATCGCGAATTCCATGGTTTTATTAATCTTTGGTGCTTCACACTCTTTCTGGGAATTTTTGCGCTCACGAATAGGAATTTCAGAGTCTTCAAAGAAAGGTTGCATTGGAGATAGAATGGGCGGTGAGCATTGCAGGTTCAAATCGGTTGATTGCAGTGAGCTGAAGACCAATGAAAAATTATGGAGGGTGCTGGAGAAGGGTGGCATCACGAGCTATATGGAGAAGCTCCATGGTAGGGATCAAGAGGTTACCAGGATTTTTGTGAAGGATTGGAATAATGGCAGAATTAATTTGTTTGGAAGGAAATTGAAGATCGATGAGCAATTAATTTCTGAGGTAACCTGTATGCCGGTGGAGGGTCTCAAGTTTCATAGAGATAGGAAGCTCTCCGACTAGGCGGTTAAGAATTTCCCTCGCACTGACAAGGAAAGGGGGGACCTGCTGCGTGCTACTAAGAGTAGCTATGATGCTATGAAATTCAAGTTGCTATGGAAGGAGGTGTTGAGGATTATCATAGAGTATATCACGTTGGATGAGAGATACACCAAAAATTTTGGGTATCACTTTGTGCTCCTGAACCATTTCAGGCATCAGGTTAGGGTCTCCCTTCCTTTTTACCTCTCTACTTCTTTAAATTCAAATCTTCAGGACCATGTGTCTAATTTGATTAGATATCCCATAATTCGTGAGGGTTTACTTGTTCTAATCTATGAACACTTTAAAGATTTGTCGGCCATCCATCATACCCCTTCTCCTCACTTTGTCTCTAATAAGGAGGAGTTGGGTGACAGTTACATGAACAAAGATGAGTGGGATACTGAAATGGAGGGGGTGGAAGAGCACCTTGTGGAAGCTAAGAAGAAGGGAAATGTCAAAAGCAAGTCTAAGTCCTATGCCCTCCCTAAACCCAGGGCAATGACATCTACTGGCAAGGCCAAAATTATTTATCTTTTGTCTGACATTTCGAATTTGAAACCGAAAGGTACTAGTGTTCCTCATCAGGGGAAAGGTAAAATAAAATTGGAGGAGGACCCTTCCTACCACATTGACCATGAGGAACCCCAACACACCAATTCTTCTGAGACCTCCAGCTATCCTGCAACCGACATGGAGGATAGGCCCCGGTACCCTAGTGATCTTAAGGAAGATGACCACTACTTCAAAGTTGAGTGTGAGTACCCTAGTGACATCCTTGCAATTGCTCGCAATGGTTCTGTTGATTTTTTTCATCTGATCATGTGGGCCTTCTTCGAGATAATGGAGATCAAGCTTAATCAAAGGGTTTATAATAGTAGGTTGGAAAAGGTGGAGGGGGATGATAACATGAGCAAGGACAAAGGAAGAGCTAAGGACCTGTGGACATAAGATGAAAAGAAATATATGGTTGAGTGCCTAACGAAAACTATGGAGGATCTGGAGCATTTCAAGAACAATCATGAAGGAAAACTTTTTGATATTGAGGGGAGGCTAAAAAATGTCAGAGAATCTATTCAGAAAGTTTTGGAAATGAGCCACAAAATTATTAAATCCACTGCTAGTACCATGAACACGATGGTCAAAAATATGGAAAGGGCTCATTAGGCAAAATCAGTGGTGTATGTGGAGGAGGTCAAAGATCCAGGTCAAGCGGAAGGGGTTGGGCCAAGCAAACGCACTAGAGCCAATCTAAAAATGAAGTTGGGTAATCCCCCTATGGACATACATGACATTAACCAAGCTACTATTAACATGGACAACCTAGAAAAGGAGGTCGCTGAAATCTTGAGAAATCTGGCCTAGTGGCTAGTTTTCTGTAGGTGTTTTGCTGGTTTTTTGTTTTGTGTTGTCTCTGCACTGGTCTCTGGTTTTTCTTTGTTGGAAACTCTTCATATTTTGTTGAACTTTTAATGCTTTATCCTTTCTCTATCTACTGTTAAAGGGTTTTGGGGCCCCTTCAAAACTTGCTTTTACCTTAATCAAAAACACTAGATTTACGTTGAAAACCCAATGAGGGAAAAACCACGGTGAGGATTAACTCACACTATAGAGAATATTAAAACTAATTACAAAAAGGGCTCACTGCCTAAACTAAGGATTCATTGTCCACAGGGCTACAACCTGGATGGCTCACTTCCACAAAGATACAAAGAAGACAAAGAAGACTTGTTAGAGAGAGAAAACAATCCAAATACAACAAAAGATTCCACCATAATCACTGATCCTCTTGCATAAATGATAGAGTTTTCCTTCTGGTCATTGTATCTAGAAACTCAATGTTAAGCTTTGCACCGATCAACCGCACACATAATTCACACAATTTCATAATAGCATCAAAGTTGTGTCTGCTCTTTCACTTATCTTCTTTTCTTATGTACACTTTTCATTGCTAGCACATTCTATATATATACCATCTCCAACTTTGAAATGATACAAAGTTGACCATCCAACTTCAAATTCAAATTAGGTTGGTGCCAAACATCTTAGGGTGGAATTAGAATGAGGGAAATCCAAACACATGCTTCACCGAGAACCATTATAGATCCAACACGCTTCATCAACTTTGAATGTAGTGCTTGAAACAAGGTCATCCAAACCAGTGTAAAACACATAGATCAATTAAGCTCGATGCTTACAAATGCCGAAACCATCTTCAATAGAACTAGGGAAACATAAATCTTGAAATATATAGAGAAATATGTACCAAAAACAATTCTTTTGGACCTCAGCTAGAGCACAAAAAACATAGTTCACAAGCACCAAACCAACATCCTCAACACTTGACAACCTGTAATCTTCTTTTATAAAATATTCTCAATATCCTCAACATATACAATCAACACAACTAGTAGATAACTAGCCGATCGGTTGACATCAATGACAAAAATTTCATTCCTCTTTCCATTCTTGCAACATAACATCATTTTTCTCCCACTAACATTTAAAGATGCCCTAGAGATCTCAACACAAGAGTGGAATAAATGTAAGAGATCTACTAAGGTTATATCCTAGGGGCTGAATATGATCTAATTAGGGGTTCACCACCAAGTTAAGACTTGGAAAAGACAATGAATTAAAAGATGGAATACGAAACCCTAATATGATGTAAACTTGAATTAAATGACCTAGAAATGCAAACAAAACATAACAAAAAAGTAGTGAAATGAATAATGTGCACTTGGAAACTCATAAAGACTTGAATGGAGATTGGAAATTTTTCAAATCCTAAAATTTTGGTCTACTGGGACTCATTTTCCATTCTGGGTGAATCAGTCCCAATTCTAGATTTCTGCACAGGAACAGGTTTCAGGCAAATGGGTATCCAAATCTATAAAAATCTCTGAAAAACACCTACAGTGGGACTCATTCGCCACTTGTGGTGAATGGGTCTAGTTTGAATTTTTTGGAAATTCATGTTTTGAATCTACTCTTCTCAGTCTACTCAATCTGTTCCTCTAGGTTACCGTATCTGAAACTCTGATTTTGGGGTTGTAGATGACTTTTTAGTGAAGATTATGACCTTGCAAATGAGGAGACAACTCCAACAAGCTTGTAACCTAATCTTCAATGATATTCAAGTGTTCAAAGCACCTAGATCTTGAATGATGTCTTGTAGATGATGCTTTGTAAATCTACAACTCAACATGAAATGGCCATGAAGAATGTAGATCTTGATCTTGAAAATAGGTGTAGAACAATGCTTGATCTTGGATCTTCAATGCTACATACCAACACTGGCTGAATAACATGCTTGATGCTTGATATGCTTGACATGATGATGGATCTTGAATTGCTACAACAATTGATGGAGAATTCTTCCCTTAAATGCCTTAAGATTGATCTTGAATGTTATCTTGATGATCTTGGAATGCTTAATCCTTGTTTGCTTGACTTGATAACATGTAGGCTTGTGTTGCTTAGATGAAATAATGATTTGAAATATTTTTTATATAGGCAATGCACTCAAATGATCGTTTATTAGATCCCTAAGGTCGATATAGAATAAATTTGAACTTAAAACCAAGTTTTTCCCGCTCAAACCTTGAAAATAGCCCAAATGGGACTCATTCACCAAGCTGGGTCAATGATTCCCATCTGGATGGGACCCATTCACCCAAAGTGGTGAATGGGTCCCATAGGGGCTATTTCGCCAGCTAAAGGGTCGGGGAGTGAATAAATTAAGTTTATATGTTGATCTTGTCAGATTTTTGATTAAAATATGCCTTGGGATGCATAATATAGGGTCTTAGGGGCCTACTAATGATGATATAAAGGTAATAAATGTAAGGGAACCCATAATCCAATGTGAAAGTGTAAATAAATACACTTTACAATATTAAAGAAAAATTAGGTGTATTTAGCTAAGAAGGACCCTAAATCCCATGTGAATGTGTAATTTAACACAGTACAACACTAGATTAGTTTCAGTTAATTTACAAGCCTCCTAAATTGAATGTGAAGATGTAAATAAATACACTTTACAACATTAAATTAAGGAGAAGTTAAGTTTATTTAGCTTAGAAGGGCCCAAGACCTAACGTGGATGTGTAAAACACATCACAACACTAGATCAAGGTGATATCAAGTCCAATTTATCATTAATTATTCTCAAATCAAGCAAGGAAAAGGCATACCATTTTTTCTTCATTACAAGCCTTAATTTAGATGAATATATAAATTTAATTTATAACTAACTTTTTTAAAATAAAGATCCATCGAGATCGATCTTGAGATTCACTGATCTTGAGTTCTTTCTTGATGAGATAGATCTTGATGAATTGAGAGATTGATCTTTCCAAGTGATAAGATCAATCTCTAATCTTGAGAATTGATCTCGGGGTGGGTGGGTGGGTGGATATAAGAAAATCAATCTCTTTCTCTTTCGGATGGGGGGGAATTCTAGTTGGGTGGGTTGGGGGAGAAAATTCTGGTTATGTGGATTTGGAGAGGAGTTATGGGAAAGACACTGCACACATAAGACAATTTATCATACTCACTCTTAGTTATGTCAAATGGCCCCACAGGCATGCCATATTCCATCTAGGGAGGGTCTGGAGACACTCGATTGACAAGTTACTTTATTTACTCAACTAGGGTGGGTGGAATAGGTTTTAAATTTGAATGGATAGTTATTACCAAAAACTATGTAGACCATACAAAATTGTGAACATTTGATGTAAATAATATTTTAATTTTATATTATCATTTCTTATCATCATCATTTTTACAAGCATGTTGAGTAGGTAACATGCAAATTTTTCATGGTAGGTTGGGTTAACCTTCAAATTTAACCATTCAATTAATCTATTGTCTAATTACATCAAAAAACAACATAGCCCTAACTAAATGTTAGAATTTTGTTATAAATAATAATTTTACCCAAGATCTAATGGGTATAAGCTAACCATAAAACCATGAAATGAATAAAAATTTACACGTTCAATATTTTAGAACATAATTACAAAGATAATTATATAAATATATAGACCTCTTCGATGCATGATTCATGGAAGTAACATGTCTAATCTAAGAGGTAATAGTTTAACTCCTAATTTCTTCAATCAAGAGGTGAGTTAACCCACTCAAACTAGCATGATAGATGGAGTATAAATCAACCTACAATAGATAAGTGTTAATATAGTACATAAATAAAAAAACATGATTAATTGGCACAACTATTTAAGTGTGCTTAAATAGAGCGCATACGTAAAATATAAATGGTAATTATTTTATCCTTGTGAACTAACATGAATTTAGACTAGTGACAATATTTTATTTACATTGGAATTCCTCTAAGTATAAATTAGAAAGAGAGAAAATATTCAAAGATAAGTCTTGATAACTAGGTCTCATCAAGTATCCATGTATAATGTGTTTCACCCCAAAAGAAGAAAGAGAAAATTCATAGGACAAAGCTTCATCCCAAGTAGAGGATGATGCATAAATGAATCTAAAATTTTCTTATGTATCTTAATGTTACATTGAGTTATACTTAGACCAATCCATAAGATCAAGTACCATGTAGTCCAGTTAAAAATATTGACCATAATGAATGGCTCTCAACTTGAGATATGAACCAATGTGAATCAAATGCAAAACTCAAGAATATTTACCATAGGTGAATGTCTCTCAATTAAAAACATGAATAAATATGAATCAAGATGTGTCAAGTTATTAAGAAGATGTGGCGGAAGGAGAACACAAAGATTCAAAGTAGCTAATGCAACTCAATGTGAGATTTTACCCATGATGGAGGTGGAATCATAGTACATGACATATGACTATATTTCTCATCCCATAATATGTCCTATTGTGTTAAAGATTAGAAGCCTGTGGATTGAGCCTCCAATATGGAACTTTATTTTTATTTGTTATTACAAAATACTAATGTATGATCCCCCAAAAAGACATGTATATGGGTAAGTGCATGGATTTTTTTTAAAAAATTAGCTAAACTTGAATTTGGACAAGTAATTCAAGATGCATACACATTGAATTTAAAAATATGATAAAAATAAGAATTGTAGTACAAATTGAATCTTGTTTTAAACTATGAAGTATTTTTTTTAAATAGTTAAGATTAAGGGAGTGAAATGTTGAGTGCACACAAAAATATTTCTATTGTTATCACTAAAATATAGCATATTGTGTAATGTGTACCCCCTGTTTTTTGTTTTATTAGGCATTTAAAAAATCATTTGGAATAAATAGTCAAGAGTGAGTATGACAATTATATTTTTAATTGATTTTTTAATATAATTTTTCAAAGTGGATGCATCTTGAAAAGTTGCATCACTAAGCTCATTCACATCACATAAATTGCATAAAACTAATTAAAAATGTAAAATATGTTTCGAATGTGTATCAAATGAAGCATACACAAATCATATATATTTAAATTATATATTCAAATTTAAATAAGTGGATTGAAAAATAAAGAAAAAATAATACATATGTATTAAAGGAATATAAAGACCTTAGTAAAAGGAAATAAAATAAATATATTAGTATATTCAAAATAAAAATGTATGGTAAAAAAGATAAGAAAAAAGTGACACATTAGTAATAATTTTATCGAATATTATTATCAAATGAGTAGATTTGGTGATATTGAAATGAAAAAAATACTAGAGATAAAATATAAGTCCAAACTTTAATAAGCTTTTTATCTAAGCTTGAAACCAAACCTAAAATGGAGGGAATTGTTGTTTGAATACATAGCATGAGAATGTTACATAACACACTCATGATATGGAATGTAGCATGATATTATGTAGCATGATCATGATAAGCTAAAGATAAAAATGATTCACAAATGGACGAAAAATATGTTTTTATATTAAAAGCAACAAAAGCAAGGGCCCATAGACCATAAACTATGTTACCTTTGAGTTAGTTCTTCAATAAAATTTATAAATAATTTTTATGTAATTTTTGCAACATTTTATGATATTATTCATTTTATATCATTGCAAATGATTTATGCATTGAAAATCAACAATTTTTTTAATCACTAATTTATTTTTTTGTTTAGGAGTTTTAGTTATCAGTTTTGTTTACTATTAACATAAATTTGGTAATTTATTGATTTTTGTGATTAATTTTTATTTTATTTTATTTTAAGAGTCTACTTTTAATCATTATGTTCATTTTAAACAATCATTATATATAATCTATTTAATTGACAATTTCAATTAAGATATATTGATAATTTTGTGTATGAAAAAAGAATTGATGAGTGAAAGTTTAAAGTTGTGCCACACCTTATGTTTACTTATTAGTAGTTAACAAATAAATTTAAGCATTTTCAATTGTATACACCTAAAATTGGTCTGGAGAATCCGATTAATTTTAATACAATTTATTTGATTAATTATCCTAAATTCCTCTACTATTGAATAAATAAAAATATTTATTTATATAGTTCATGTTCACATTCACATTTAAATTCTTCTATTATCTCATCTTAATTAAATAAACAAAATTAAATACTTTGTTTGAGTTAATTATCATTTCCCTATTTTATTCTATCACATCAAATTTTAAATTAATTAAATAAAAGTTAAACACTTTATTGATTAATTATCATATTCTTCTATTTTAATTTAATAAACAAATTCTATAATTTGTGTTATTAAATTATTTATCCCTCTTTTGCTAATTTAAATAAATCAAAAATATTTAAATTAAAGCATAAAGAATATTCCTCTATATTTCCTCAAAACCAAATTAGATATCCTATGTCTAATTTATGTCAGAAATATGTCAAAATTAATTGATTCAAACTTCACGAGAAGATTTGGAGATAAATTGGAAATTCATCTCTCAATCCTCTTCCATCAATCCTTCCTATTCTCTTGCCTGGTGTTTTCATGGTAGAAACAATTCCAAAAATCTTCTCAATCTCCTCCATCTCTCACCATTCAATCCTCCAGATTGAATCCAAGCCTCTACTTTGTTGCCCCCGTGCAAAGCAGCTATAAGGAAATCTATAAATACAACTTCATTCAACAAAGAAAGGATCCAGATTATCAAGTTTGTGCAATCTTACTCTGCAGGAAATCATTCAAGCATTCAAGCAATAGCATCATAGCTTTTATTTTCATAATCATGACTGTATTTAGTTTGTTGCAACTTTCTTTTATTTGAATTCATGTCAAGTTTAATGATCATCATATAGGATTAGTATCCTGTATTTAACATCCTTCTCGTTCTTCAGATTGTCATTTTAACAGTCACATTGTTTACACGATCTGAGAGCCATAGTGGTTTAATAAATCTTTGGAGATAGAGAGCAATATGACGCTTTCAAATGAATTTCTGGTTTTAATAGCTTAATTCGTGATTGAATTCTTTGATATAATGTCGTATTAAGAAGTGTTTTTAGTTGTTTTACTCTTACATATTTCACACTTACACCAATAGAAAGTCAATTTTGACCAAACATGCTCTAACTAGATTAATTATAGATAAATTAGATTTGAGTCTTTTTTTTGTTGAAAGAGTTTTAGTGAAAAAATACATATTGTAGTATCACTCTAGAATAATCCTATAAAAAAAGTTACAAATTTATTTAATTTTTTTGAAGTTCTCCTAGTTATGTAAATAACCTTTTTGAAAAATAAACATATCATTTTATAAATATTTAAATGTAGTTTACAAAAATACATTTTTTTAATACTTTAATTATTATTTATATTTTATATTTTATTTTTATTAAAATTAGTTCATCAAAACTAAAAAATAATGTTGATTGTCTTGTCAAGGAAAAATACTAAAGTTTGTTAAAAAAATATGATGCACTAGAGAAGAGATTCCATGTTGAAATGGTATAATTTATTCTCATTTATATAAATAGTTAAGACAAAATGTGGTATCCTATCAAATTTTTTTTTTTTTTTAATGCGGAATTGTAGTTCTATTAAACTGTAAAGAAGATTACATATTGTCTACATAGCAGGTGTCATATGATGCCAATACCAAAACCCTACCCAACAAAGTAAAACATACCACCACCCTGGCCATCTGACAAGAAGCAACACAAAAGACCAACCAACATAAACCCCACTACCCATATCGAACCAGACCATCACCCCCAAAAATGGCTCACAACCTAACCCTTAAAGGATTACAGTAGTAGCAAAAACTGAAACACTGCTATTGATATGTAAATATTCACAAACTATTGCCAAGACACTCTCACCAACACCTAGAAACCATTTAATTTGGTGAATTGATCAAACTCAGGCAACCAATCAAATTCAATTCTAGGTTTGAGCCCCAACATCTTCTTGAGAAAACTTACCCCATAGGCCACAATTTGACAATGTCGAACCAAAGCCATTCCCTTTAAATCTAGCAACAAAGGATAGATTTTGAGAACCTCATTGTGAATATTTACTAGAGGAAGATCATTCGATCGTGACACACCATGGCCCATGAACGTCACTTGTAGGTTCTCATCCAATCCACCCAGAAGATCTTTCTTGAAGAGATTGCAAATTATCACCTTCATCTCCACCTTCAACGTTCGAACATCAAGTACAAATGAAGGAACTGAGAGATGATATGGGTGTTAACCCAGAATGTCTCTTAGTTCCCCACATTCCCCTTGCCCAAAATCATCTTCATCGCCACCACCAAATGCGGGTCTATCCTTAACATAATCCTCTTTAGGCATTGATTTGTAACCGCTTTGAAACCAATCTGCCGAGCTTTACTATCCAATTAGATTGCATTGTCAAGGCCTAGACTCACCAATGCCTCCACAATCATCTCCACAATAAACTTAAACCTCTTTTCCATCCTCACAAAATGATAGCGAACCAGGAAAAATGCCAAACTTTGGTAAAGCCTGTGCCACCCTATGGTATTTATGATTTTCATTTTGCCCAGCCAAGCATACTTCCTACATTGTGCAAAAGCATGCGTGCCTTCCCCAAAATCTTTTCTTGCATGCCACCCAGGGTCAGACATACATGAGGTGGAGTTAAGAAATGCCAGTGGGGAAAGCGTGCCATAACCCAGCCAATCGAGATATAAATTTTCCATTACTTGCCATAATTACCATCGGTGAAAGAGATCCAAAGAGTAAGAAGCATTGATGATGCATCATTTCATCCAACTTCAATCTTCCCCACTTGCTCAGCCTTACCATTTGGCCACTTTAGATTTCCACCAAGATCGACCCTTAGTTAATGCCTAATGAATACGATGAAACTCAACCTTGCCACAAAATTAAATGTGGCAAGACACCCACCCAGCCACCCATAGTTTCATTCACTTCTTGTTAAACCAATATCTCTTTTAGAGAAGATCCATCAGCACCCAGGTTGGATAGCTGATCTACTTCAGTACTTCCTTCTCAAAGGATGTGGGAGATGGTCACCAAGTCGAAGCTCTCCATTAGACTCAAGGCTTCCTCCACCCTCGCTGCCAACTTCCAATTTAACACCTTACTCATTCTGAGAGCGTTGATTACCAGTGTAGAGTCACCCTCAATGGCTATATTTTATAATTTTAAATCTTGACACAACCTCAATCCCAAAATCACTGCTTGCATTTCCACTAGATTATTTATTCCCTTCGACAAAGGCTTTGCCAACTTCCAAAAACCTTTCCACATCAATCTCTAACAATGTAGCCTACCCTTGAGACACCTGGACTGCCACACGAGGCACCATCAAAATTAAGCTTGAACCAACTTTATTTCATAGGAGACCAAATCTAGTATTTTTCCTTAAATCCCGAGTCTTCACACCTCCTTCCCCACTGACAGGAGGTTCCCATAGTTCGTTTATGCACTTATGTAGCCTTGCATCCCAATAAGTAAAAGATCACTTTCTGGAGTCTAGAATTCACCAACTCCACCAAACAGGCCTCAATCTTGTTTTGGACAAAATGTTAAGTTTTTAGTACATGCATGTTTTAATATTTATTTAAAAATATATTTATTGAAATGAGGAAAAGAATAGTCTATGCACTAAAGTTTCAAGTTACAAATACCCCAAAAAATAAATGGAGCAAAATAAAATTTAAAAATAAAGAGTTGCATCCCACTGAATCTTATTTTTTAGTATTTTATCCACAACTAAATTATAGTGTCAATTTTATAAAAAAAGCTATATTCAAATAATTTTAAAACTATTATAAAAAATACACACATAAAATATATTATTATTTTTATTTCATTATTTTACATCATTTCAAAATTTGAAACATATATGCCACTTTCTAGTGATCCAAGTTAAAAAGTTAAATGATTGTTGATTGATTCTTTTATAAAAGTGTGACAACTTTGAAATTTCATCCACAATGGGAAAGAACAAGTAGGGAACACCCAAAAAAAATCAAAGTGGAGAAAAAACAAAATGAGTGCATAAAAAGGATTTGTCAAATGAACAAAGCTTATGGTGAAGGTACACCATAATTACCAATTGAATTGAGTGTAGAAACAAGTTCTAATTCACCTAATGAAATGAAAAATAATAAAATTATAATGATAATATAAAAATAATTCTTGATAATATTTCAATTCCTATTTTATAATTTTGAATTAACCAGATACTGAAAGGGAGGGAGTGAATCAGTAAACACACAAACTCATTGAAAAAATACTTAAAAATTTATTGCAACACATAACAGATTAAAGTAATAGTCTAACATTAAGTTCCACAACACATGAACACATTTTATGTGAAAAACCCAATGAGGGAAAAACCACATTGAGGATTAACTCACAGTATATAAAGTTATATCAATACTGATAATAAGAGGCTCACTGCCACATACATAAGCTCACTTCTTACAAGGACTTACTATCCAAAATGAAGGATCACTACCTACAGGAATAAGTAAACAAAAATGGCTAACTGCCAGAGTTGAATTGAGAAGTTACATGTGCAAGTTCAGTTCCTTTGATTCTTAGAGTATTCACTCGCATGATCTTCAACCACTATTCACACACTTCCCTCACACACACTTCTTCTTCTCTTCACATTCGCATTCATTGTACACACACACACACACACACACACACACACACACACACACATATATATATATATATATATATATATATTACTTATCCTTCATCACTTCACTTCCTCTTCATCTTCTAACCATCTTGTATATATATACCCGATATATCTACATGTATTGATTAGGTCAGCCTGATTGATGCAAATCACATTTTCAAGATGACAAATTGTTGGCTTCATATCAAGAGTAATTCACCTGTGTCATGCAACATCATGTCGGTCAGGATTAGCTTAATACCAAAATGCAATCTCAAGAACCAATGCCAACACATTACCTGATCATATGAATATCTAAGAATACATGTATACACACTTTCAACCATTATAAGATTTTTCCCAAAATCGTAGATCATATTAATTACCGGAGGAGATATGCAGACCAATATACCAGAGATACTAGATCAAATACCAGATAGGATAAGCATGATCTGCACACTGGTACATAATACCAGACCAACATGGTGACATCAATGAAAAACTTCCAACAATCTCCCCCTTTGTCATTGATGGAAACATGTGCAAAAATTCTGATTCAAAATTCTCCAAAACAAAAATAATTCTCCTTTCCAAAAACTCCCAAACTTCTCCAAGTCTTCTCCAAATCTCCCCCCCTTTGACATCAATGGAAAAGGGCACCAAAAATATGTAAACATGGTGACATATAGTATTCAAAAAGTCCTAATTCATTCAAAAGTTTCAAAATTTTTTAATCAACCACTTCTTCAAACCAGAATGACATTTGTCACCTGAAATACCTTTATGTACCTCTCTTTGATAAAAGGATATAATTTCTTCCATTCAAGGACTGCAGAGTCCATTCTTGCACACACACTATCCAATACAACTAATAGTGTGAAGGAGGATGGCCAATTTGTGGATGAACATTGTTTCTCACAGTATTCTGCATCAAAGAGTATTCCAGAAAGATGGTCTAACCATACCTCAACCACTTCCTTAAGAAGCCAGAAGGTCTTCACTACGTCATCCCTTTTCCTCTACACAATGATCATTTCAGCCTGAATTTCACCAATTCTCAGCCTTTGCTTCCCTTCTTTGTCCTCAAAAATATCAAATTTCTTTCCAATGTTGTTCACTTCAGATTCTATAACTTCAATTCTGCTTTGAAAGTTATCAACTGTAGTAGGCCATTGTAAAAAATACTTGTATATGTCAGACATTTCTTTTATGCATTTATTTATCTACAATTAGTTCAGATAACCTATACTTTTATTTTGAACACCTCTTTTCAACTAAAGCTTCCAACTTACGTGCTCCTGGACCTTCAAGCAACATTCTCTCTTCAACTATTTCAATTAAATTTTCAGGTAAAGAATCAAAAACAATAGATACATCAATACATTTACGAAGTAGATATTCAACTAAAGCATCAACAATTTTAAGTCTTTCAATGGGTGAGGCTGTACTCCATACATCACCAAATTTCTTCATTTTTCCTTTTATTAACATGGACCGGATGCCTTCTAGATCATAAGATTTTGATCTAGCCAAAGATTCTTCTTCTTCATTCTTTTCTTCAGAGATGACAATGACATTTTCAGAGACAACTTTTCTTTTCTTCGATTTCGAAGGGGAATCACTAGTGACTACTTCCAATTCCTTCATCTTAGAGGAAGAACCTTCCTCAAATTGACTCACCATGAATTCACCGGAGCTCATTACATTCTGCAACAATAAGAAAAAGGTTTTACATGCACTTGATTTATCCTTCAAGCTTTCCAAGTGCCTGAATATCTGTTTTACAATGGGAATCTTGGATTCCCACTCAACATCTTTCTTTCTCGGTAGTGATTTTAGAAAATAAAATACCAAAAATGTAAGCAAGGACCCAAAACGAAATAGGTATCTTCCTCCCAGTTTCATTTGTATATTCTTGGTAATATTTTCAAGGATTAGCTTACATAGATAAAATTGTATATTCTCTTTTACCATTTTATTTGCCAGATAAACTGCAATGGCCAAGGTAGAGCCTTCACAATTTTTGAAAAAACATTTTATAAGAAATGTTGTATGCAACATACCTAACCGAGGAATCACCAATAGTATCGATCAACAGTGCTCAGGGGTCCTTGTCAACTCTCATCATCTCCTCCACTTCCTTTTATTTTATTATTTTTCGTCCAGGAAGTTCTCCAACGCTACACAGTCTGGTAACTGCTTTGATTGCTTCCTTCGAAATGAGATAAGGTTTGTCCAATACAATGCTAACATTCTTGAATTTTCTTAGAAGGAACAAGATGAACTCTTTTTCAGAAAACCAAGGGAATTCTCCCCATATATCCAAACCTAGGGTTTGTATGTTCCGAAAATCATTTGGTTCCAACCCTAATTCCAAGCTATTTATTTTCTGATGATTGACTCATCCATCTCAACTCCTTTCAACTTAAGAGTGGTATTCCCACTTGATCCTATTTTAGAAATTTATATTATATCTCTCAAAATTAAATAAGAAAAAAATCCTCAGTTACCTTCTTCTACAGCTGCGAGATAGGGAAGCTTTTGTCACTTATATTGAATATCCACAATGATTTCTTCGAGGGTCTTCAAATCGCTTCAGAGGTGCTTCAAGAAAGTTCCAAGCACTCTACAAATTATTCAAATGAATTTGATGATCAAAATGATTTGCAAAATTTCCTTTATACTTCATCATTTTCCCCTAATTCACATTAATTGCAAAAATCTGACAAACTTCTCTTCCATCTATACTTAGAAACCCTAATTTACTCCATAAAAGAACATGCTTGCAACTTTTCCTCCTATTTTCTTTTGCATCACTTATGTCCTACCATTCTTTGTAACATATCCACGTTCCAACACTTGACACACTATATTTCCAGAGGTTTAATTTATTTTTTGATAAAGATAACCCTAACACCAAGCTAGGTCTAATTTTCAAAGGATTCATCTGCACCAGATGAGGGTACAAATGCATTAGTAGATTCTGATCCTTCTTTCTTTATCCAAATATTTCTCATTTCCTGCTTAACTTCTTCCTTATCAATCTTTTCAACTGGTTTATCATCTTCCACTGGAGTAGAGTGATCCCCTTTTCTATTTCTGCACACCTTTGAGATATGTCCTAGTTTCTTGCAATAATAGTAGACTATATTTCTCTAAATTTTTTGATTTCCATTCATCCCTATTCTGCATTGATTCACTTTATGCCCAAACATGGTACATGTATAACAATAACCATTGAATGATTGATTCATCCTTTTTCCATTGAAACTATTCATCATAACTCGACTAACTGAATATTTGCATTCAGTAGATTTATGTCCTATCTTCTTGCATGTATAACATTTTTTGGAGAAGGGACCAAAAAATTGATTCAACCTAATCCTACACTTTGTTGCCTTATGACCAAATTTATTACATGAAAAAAAAACATCATTGAATGAGGAGTACCTTTGTGCATTTGGTTGTATGATAGGTGGTTTCCTTCCAGAGTATCTTTTCTGCTTCCCTTTGTCACGAGTCTTCTAATTATTTACTGTATTTGAATTCTGCATTTTTTCATCAGCTTCATTACCTAAGCCACTTTTGTCTTTAGAAGGTATATGTCTTGCTATCAATTCATCAAGCTTTGTGGAGCTTGTCTTGAGATCCTCTTCATAGATTTTTTCTTTCTCAAGTTCTGCCTTTAGATTCATCACTTCCTATTCAAGCCTACAACAAACATAAGCTTTTCTTTATATCACTATTTTCAAACATTCTTCAACTTTCTTTGTTTCATCTATCTTTAATTTCAGTTTGGTATTATCATTATTTTATTGTTTCAATTCCTCACTCACTTCTATGTATCTTTCCTTGAATTTATTTAACCACTCTTTCAATTTCTAGATACATTCATTTGCTTCATCAAGGTTTTCCTTCAGGTCTCTATTCTCAATTTCAGCCTTGTTAAGATCTTCAAGGGCAGTCCAAAGATCTTCTTTATCTATTTGTTCAATCTGTAGGATCTCCCTCAAGTTGTTAAACTTTTCTAGAGGAACCAAGCTCTGATACCAATTGTTGAATAAACCAGATATTGAGAGGGGGGGTGAATCAGTATCCACACAAAATCATTGAACAAATACTTAAAACTTTATTACAACGCAAAAAAAATTAAAGTAATAGTCTAAAATTAAGTTCCACAAACATGAACACCATATTTTACGTGGAAAACCCAATGAGGGAAAAACCACGGTGAGGATTCACTCATAGTATATAAAGTTATAGCAATACTGTTAATAAGAGGCTCACTACCACATATAGAAGCTCACTGCTTACAAGGACTTACTGTCCAAAATGGAGGCTCACTGCCTACAAGAATAAGTAAACAAAAATGGCCAACTACTAGAGTTGAACTGAGAAGTTACACCACATGTGCAGGTTCAGTTCCTTTGATGCTCAGATTATTCGATTGCATGATCTTCAACCATTGTTCGCACACTTCGCTCACACACACTTCTTCTTCTCTTTGCATTCACATTCATTGTACATATATATTACTTATCCTTCATCGCTTCACTGCCTCTTCATCTTCTAACCATCTTGTATATATACCTGATATATCCACATGTATTGATTAGGTCAGCCTAATTGATGCAAATCATATTTTCAAGATGATAACTTGTCGGCTTCATATCAAGAGTAATTCACCCGTGTCATGCAACATCATGTCGACCAAGATTAGCTTAATACTAAAATGAAATCTCAAGAACTGATACCAACGCATTACTTGATCATATGAATATTTAAGAATACATGTATACACGCTTTAAACCATTATAAGCTTTTTCCCAAAACCATAGATCATATTAATTATTGAAGGATATATGCGGACCAATATATTAGAGATACCAGATCAAATACCGGATAGGATAAGCGTGATCTACACACCGATACATGGTACCAGACCAACATGGTGACATCAATAACAATATATGACAAAATTCCAACATATAAATCATACCAAATGATCAATTTTATAAGAAAAGTATAAAATATAACTTATTATAAAAGTAAAAATCATTCAACACTTGAAGAAAATATTGAAAATAATCAAATTTTACTTGATATAGCAAGCGAAAAACACATGCTAATAAAAATACCACATAAAATTATTTGTAGGAAACTAAAACATATAATTAAAATTAATAAAATTACTTAAAACTAATTCCTAATAAAAATATAGAATGCACTTGTCAAAGAATTGCTAATAAAATATGGATGGCATTTTTTGAAAGCTTAAAAGAAATATAAATGTGTCAATTAGTTATAATTGAAATGATAAAAAATCTTAATTTTAATGAAACTATGAAGATTATTGGTCTAAAATCATCCAATATTGATGGTGAAAAATTATTGCAAGACACAAATTAATGCATACTAATCAGTAGGCTCAAATTCAAATTTCAAATTTTAAAGATAGTATTGCTACAAGCAACATATTCTTAAATCAATAATAGTAAGAAATAGAATAAAAAAATATAATTTAACTGGAAAAATAAGTAGATTACTAAACAAAATAGAAAACACTATTAAAATTCTTTGAAAAACATGAAAGAGTTGAAGATCTTGATAAAATTGAATTGGAAGTTTTCATATAGAATTCCACACAAAGACAAGGTTGTAGTTGATGGCTTGATATAATTAATTTTACAATTTTAGAAAAATAATACAAGGCTTTCACTTGATCAAAGATACGTTATAAGAAGAAGAATTGGTTCTAAAAATCATGAATCACATCTTAAACACTTTTTAGGTATGAAAAATATAATCTTATCACATATTTATGAAGATTCATCCTCAAATAAGGATTATTCAAAGGTATTTTTGAGATGACCAAACTATTTTATGTTAAAATAATTCACTCACACACTACTTGTTGTGGAGTGCATATTAATTTTTTTCATGCATTATGATATTTTACATCATGTACATTTTTTTGATTAAGTAGGGAAAGGGCCTTGATCTCATGGTTACAAAGCCAAAACAATAAAAAGAGAAACAAGCTAGGAAAAAGAGCACCAACCACCACTAGAAAACAACAATAGAGAAAATAAACTAGAGCCCAAAATGGAACATAGGCCAAGTATCCAAAATTGCAACCATATAACCATAATCAAATTAATAAAAAAAAAATCCCCATATTAATCCATATAATTGTATGCAGACCATTAATAAGATTAACCAAAGTCCAACAACTATGTAATCATAACAACTATAATGAAATAGTAGTCTGGGATAATAAAAATAAGAACCAAAAGTTTCAGAGTAGCCATAATAATTGAGCAAGAGGAACACAAAAAAGAGAAACAATGCCATTACTTAGGATTAGCAATCAACTCCCAATATTCACCAATTTGGAACACAAACTCCCTCCAATCAGGGTCATCTTCATCTTCCTAGACCTTCTTTTCTTCACTTTTCCCCATCTTCTTGAGCATCTTCTTTATCTTAGGTTTTCTAAAGACCACACCCACCATGGCATGGTGCATGAGTCTATTGGTGACCTTCATCAAGGTGATTATTTCCTTTTCAATGTCATCCATCTATACCTGCATAGAAGTTATCCTACTTTTTAGAAAATCAATGTTAGAATCCTCAGGAGAATTAGAGGCAATGGATTTGTTCTTCGTTTAAGTGGCCTACTTCATAGAAACCCTAGGTTCCTCTTCCCTCCCATTTTCATCCTTCTCCTTATCATCTTTAACCTCCTCTGAATCTTCCTCTCCCATTTCATAAGCACTCTCTTCAAATTCCAAGTATTCACTTTCATCATCAACTTGTGGCTCAAATTCTTCCACCACCATTTGTTCTGCCTTATCTTGGTCAATAGCCTTCTACTTGCCCTTTTTGTCTAATGAAGCAACCTTAGCTAAACACGCTGATATTTTTCCCCCACTAATCAAACTCAACTGCACTTCCTCCATTTCATCCTATTGATTCCCCTCTTGGTCTTCATTTATGGTAATGACCACTATTTTTTTTGGTTTGTTTTCAAATTCTTAGCCCTCAGTGGTTCAAGGAGCAACAATGAGTGTTTCCACTTCTCGGAGGTCGCCTTGACCAAATCAAACTCAAAATATTTTTTCACAGACACTAAATTACCAATAGGGGTAGAGGGTTTGGAACTATAAGCAACCAAGGGGGTGGCATTCACAGGGGAGTTTCCCCTAGGAGCAATACTCTGAGGTAGAGGCTTAGGGTTAGGCTTTAGATTAGGATTAGCAGCAACTTGGGGTTCATCTTCCACATCAAAATTTTGATTAGGGATGTCCTGCCTAGCAGCCAAAGGGTTTCCATGAGGGTTATTAGCTAGGGCATAGTTGGAGAGGGCTAGCATAAGACCTTGGTGCAATGGAGGAGTCACACCATTCTCGATATTTTGTTGCAAGGAAGATAACATATAGAAGGGTAGGTTAATACATTCATTACAACAGATGTGGTTAAGAAGGATAAAATTATAAGTGGAATGTAATGTATCTTCCCTCTAATGTGAAATATCTCATTACAAACATACTTACCAGTGCAAAAGGTGGCGGAAGTTGAAGTTAGGTGTACCCATTCTGAAACCATGTTAGTTTCTCTGCATCATGAAGAAAATTGTCCACAAAAATTTGATAGTCAGCTCCACTTTTCTTAGCAACCTTTCTTCCCTCATTCTCCACACCCATCGCCTCTACAATGAGCTGAGTAGTGACATCCAATTTCACCACCCCTATAGTCACCTACCCTTTTCTCCAAGAATTTGTGAATTTGGCCATCAGACTTTCATTATAACATTTCATAGCCTCAAAGAATGAGACCATTCCCACCCTTCGAAATAGCCTCCAAAGGTCAAAAATTTTCTTGAGAATCAAGAAATTGGGAGGTTCAGTATGTTTTCTTGGCCCTCCCATTTTGGAACTCTGTAAAATTTTAGAAATTTTCTTCTACAACTGTTTATTCATACCACCACAACTCCTAGACACCCAACTGGCCTTGCAGAGCGTATAATATAAATTATTTTGATGGTGAAAATGTTTTGAAATGTATATTGATAACTAGTTGATAGAAAAGACCTCTAGCATGGTTCTTAGGACATAATTAGCATTATTAGCTTTTTTGATAATAAATGTATCCAAAATTTCCATTACAAGGTGATCCTCGATTAAGAGGTGAGAAATGACATTTGGCACATTGAAAAATTGTAATATGACACAAGCCTTACTAATGTAATTAACCATGTGATCCTAGGTGTTCTTGGGAATGATACAGAAATTAAATGTTGCACTTGAGGAAATACTCTTAATACTTATCGTACTAAGATTGCCATCATTAATATTTGAGACCCTTTCATCATCAAATCTAAATTTCCTCCTATATCGACCCCTTATTAAAAACTTATAAGTTATAAATGTTTTCATATTTTTCTTTTAACAACTTATATTTCATTTTCAATGGTAACTAGAAAAACTCCCATCGGGTCCACGTATTGTACATGAGGGCCGCATTGGAAGCACTGTCAGCAAAATGATTACCTTCTCGTAACACGTGTTGGATATGATAGTGACTGAAGAATTTCATAAGTTCCTTATAGTTGTTAATTATATCCTCTAGTGTCGACAAATGTCGTCGGTGGTATTTTCACACTTGTTTGGGCCCTCCTTATAAAATTGAGCTTAATGTTGCCTTGACTAGTGTTGTAATGTGTTTAACACACTCATATTAGGTATTGGTCCCTTGTAAATTAAATAAACCTAGTCATGCCTTATTTAGAGTTTTGTAAAATGTTGTAACACACTTTCACACTTTTCTAAGGTTGTCATTAATAAGTGGGATTCTTTATGCTTTAATTGGCCTTATTTTGCATCCACAAGCCTCATTTAATGCATCTTTTTGGGGATAATCCTAAAAAAAATCAACAACCAATCATGATTGAAGTGTTTCTAGCTTGTGTGGCCTAGATTTGGTGGTTTAGGACTCATACGCCACCTTGGGCATATGGGTCCCACCTAGGGTTTTGGGTCTCAATTTAGATTTTACACCTTCCTAAGTATTTTTTGAAAATGGTCCCATAATTTATGCCTAATGGGACTCATACGTCACCTTGGCCGTATTAGTCCCATGTGGCCCAAAATCAAATTAATCCAAATTCTTGGCAAAATTTTATCCTCCTAGATCTGATGTCAGCTTGTAATGATGTAATTTCAAGAATTTTTGCATAATTAAGTATAAATACAACGTTCTTTCACTCATTTTCAACCCCAAGCATTCAAGTATTCATCCTTATAGAAAATTAGAGTTCACAAGAGAATTCAAGTGTTTACAAGAGTATTCAATAGTATTCAAGGGTGGATTATCAAGTGTCTTAGAGAATTATTCAAGTATCAAGCATCATGTCAAAGTCATCATGCATCATGTTTATTTTTGATCTAACAATTATGATGTAGGATTTCATGATTCAAGCTAGCACTCAACTCAAGATCTATCACATTCAAGCAAGATTCAATATATACATCCATTGGAGCCATCTCATACATGTATGCAACCTCTTATTGCTATCATTTGGTGAGTTGCAACATCTTATTTTGTTCATTCATCATTCTCCATTCCTATTTCATTTGAAGGTTTGATTACCAAAATAGGGTTTGACTAAGGCAAACCCCTTTCCACTAACAAAACAAAAAAATTCCCTCTCTTTAGTGTGTGATTTGTAGGTTTAGGTTGAAGACACATTGAAGATCAAGTTTGAAGAAATTTGTCAAAGTGTCCAAAGTTTTCAAAGTTGTCACCTTGCATTGGAGATAGTTGGAAGACTTATACAAACTACAAATCAGGGTTTTGGATTTGAAAATAAATCGGGAAGCACAAAGAAGACATTGAAGACCAAATTTAGACTTTGAAGCTTTAGAAAACCCTAACTGGACTGATACACCACTTCTAGCATATGAGTCCCAATTTAGGTCATTTTCCAAGTTTTTTCAATTTCAGATACCCATTTGCTAGATTCCAATTTCTGCACAAAAACCCAGATCTAGGACTGTTGGTCCACAATTGTCATTGCACCAAAAGATCGACTTATCAATGCCCAATAAAAATGATAGAGTTAACAGATCCATGGGAGGCTATTAGTCCATGTCACCAATCTCGAGGGGAACACTGACCATTTTCCAACAAACTCACCCTTAGTGTTACCCGAGGGGATTCGAACCCAACACCTTTGGCTTTGATACCAATTTTTGGCCCACAATTGTCATTGCACCAAAAGATCAACCTGTTAATGCCCAATACAACTACCAAAGTTAATAGATCCATGAGAGATGGTTAGTCCATGTCACGAATCCTGAGGGGAGTGCTGACCATCTGCCAACAAGGAATAAATCACCCAACCTGGCATATGAGTCCCAATAGGTTTTAAAATCAATGTTTTCAGTGTTTGAGAGCTTCATTCAGCCATCTCGAGGTTGCTAGGTGCACACCTTCTATATTGCAGCTTTTTGTTCTATTTTGCATACATTTTTAGGTCATTTAGTGAAATATTTCATTGCATTAGGTTTAGGCATTACATATTTCATTTCATTTGTCTTTCCAAGCCCTATCTTGGTGGTGAACCCCTCTCTAGTTTACATTCAGACCCTAGGACATCCCTCTAGTCAGATCTCTTTCTCCATTGCATACTTGAGGTTGAGATCTCTAGGGTTTGTCCTTGAATGAAAGTGTTTGAGTTTTCGTTTTCTATCTCCCAAGAATAGAATCCACCCCAAAATTCTTCCTTTCATTGGCATTATTCTTTTGTATTTCATGTTTCATGGTGTAGTATTCTTACTTCATGTGATGCATCTTTCGCTTTGTGGGAACATTGGGTGTGATATCCTTCTAGAGTGTGATCTCTCTTAGCATATTATTTTCCTCTTAGTGGCTTGATGCGAAAAATTGCATCCCCTAACTTATGAATATTATATTCTTTGATTGGTACTCTCTTGGAGATATTAGGCACAATGTTCCCTAAGTTAAAGACCATACATGAATTAAACAAGACTCCTTTGAATGTTCCCTATTTTATATTCACAAAGTTTTAATTATATGGCCACCTTCCATAATACACTTTGCATGCCTATGGAGCGATCTTGTTTGTTCATGAGTTCCAAGAATACAAAGCTTTGCTTGCTTCATGAAGCTCAAAGTTCATTGTTTGTTCATGAGCTTGAAGCATACAAAGTTTTTCTTGCCTCACGAAGCTCGAAGAACATTTTCTGTGTGGCGCCTTATCATAGTTATCAAGAGGTATAACTTTGATATGGTTTGTCAAGAAGCTGATTCGAGGCATGAATTTCCCATAGCCACTTGCATGTGAGTGTGAGTGTATATTGATCGGTCGTGTGTGTATTTGTCTCACCTCTTTCAGATATTGACCCAATCGACAACCTAAATTTTTGTTTCCTCAGAGTGAGTATGCAAACAAACAACCTAGATCTAATCAACATTGTGATGGACAAATGATTGGAGCTTGATCTACCCCTATTTATCTTTTATCTTTTATTTTTATTTTTTTCCTTGTCTTTGATAGTGCATTATTTTTCCTTAATGATGCTCTTTATATCATTTCCATGTGTTTTCTTTTGTGCCTATGTTGGTTTTCCATGGGATCTTGATCCTAGGGGATTGATCAACCCTCTTGATCATTGTCATCCTATCCTATCAAAATTGGTGCATTTGGACCCCTCTTCATGTGAATCCATCTACTTTAGTGTGAGTTTGAAGCAAGTTCATCCTCTCACTAAAGTGGGCGCTAAATGTACTATCAAAAAATGTCATCAGTGACATTTTCACACTTGTTTGGCCCCTCATAAAATTGAACTTAATGTCACCTTAGTGTTGTAATGTGTTTAGCACACTCACATTAGGTCTTGGGCCCTTGTAAATTAAATAAACCTAATCATGCATTTTTTAGAGTGTTGTAAAATGTTGTACCACACTTTCACACTTTTCTTAGGTTTCCATTAATAAGTGGGATTATTTATGCTTTAATTGGCCTTATTTTGCATCCACAAGCCTGATTTAATGCATCTTTCCTAGGATAATCTTGACACAAATCAATAACCAATCATAATTCAGGTGTTTCTAGCTTGTGTGGCCTAGGTTTGGTGGTCTAAGACTCATACGCCACCTTGGGCATATGGGTCCCACTTAGGGTTTTGGGTCCCAATCTAGATTTTACACCTCCCTAAGAATTTTTAAAAATGGTCCCATAATTTATGCCTAATGGGATTCATACACCACCTTGGGCGTATGAGTCCTGTGTGGCCCAAAATTAAAATTAATTCAAATTCTTGGTGGGATTTTATCCTCTTAGATCTAATGTTAGCTTGTAGTGTTGTAATTTCAAGAATTTTTGCATAATTAAGTATAAATACAAGGTTTTTTCACTCATTTTAAACCCCAATCATTCAAGTATTCATCCTTATAGAAAATTGGAGTTTACAAGAGAATTCAAGTGTTTACAAGATAATTCAAGAGAGTTCAAGGGTAGATTATCAAGTGTCTTAGAGAATTATTCAAGCATCAAGAATCATGTAAAAGTCTTCATGCATCATGTTTATTTTTGAGCTAAAAATTGTGATGCAAGGTTTCATGATTCAAGCTAGCACTCAACTCAAGATCTATCACATTAAAGAAGAGTTAAGATCTACATCCATTGGAGCCATCTCATACATGTTTTCAGCCTCTTAATGCTAGGTTTTGGTGAGTTGCAACATCTTATTTTGTTCATTGATCATTCTCCATGCCTATTTCATTTCATTTCAAGTTTTGATTACCAAAATAGTGTTGGAACACAATGATCTATTGAGAGGGGGGGGGTGTGAATCAGTAGATACCAAAGTTTGGCTCTCAATTTTTTTTATGTAGATTACTTCCTTTACTAATTAATGAGTAAGTACTAATGCGAGGAGACATAAATATGCATTCAGACAAAAGAATCACATAACACCATGTATACGTGGAAAACCCAATATGGGAAAAACCGTGGTGACCAAGGCTGCTTGAGTCTACTGCTCAAATCTAGTGTCACAAATAAAATATCCATTATAATGTTTTAGGGATACAAACCAAGGATGATACAACACCTTGATTTAGGAGCTACAACCCCAAGGATGCAACAACACCCTAATTTAGAAGCTACAACTTCAAGGAAGCATCAACTCCCTGATTTAGGAGATACAACTCCAAGGATGCAACAACACCCCAGTTTAGAAGCAAAAAATTCTAGGAGACTAAAATCCCATAATATGAGCTACAACTCAGTACAATGAGGCTACAAACTCTTACGATGCTTAAAGCTAAAATATGCATAAATTGGTTCTCCCTAACCTATAATACATCATTACATTCAGTACATTTTTGCACTTATGTAACTCACACTCTGTTGTTGTAGGTACACTCTCAACAACACACCCCTCTGCTCTGCTCTGCACTTTCTCTTTTCTTCCTCTGCACTTAGAACATTTCCTTCTATCTTCCTACACTACACACTCACTAACTCTACCTATTCTGCACACTCAACAATACATAAATCTATTCAGAACCCTATGAACTTTGTAGTCATCTAACACACTTAGCAAATACAACTACTTCAACAATTCTCAGATTGCCTTCTTTTTGCTTAACTCCATCAATTTACAATCTCTCCCTTGAGATTATCACCACCATTTAGATCTTCTCAAATCTTCTGCTATGGTTTCCTTCACTTGCTAACTTCACCAACAAGCTTCCTATTCATCTCGATCCTTACACCACTATCCAACTCATCATTAAGACATCTGATAGGGTTTACCAGACATTGCCATATCTTGCGTCAAGCCACACACACACTGTACAAATTCATTGAATTTTCTAAACTAGAAAACCAACAGAACCATAAACCTAGAATACATTAAATGCATTCTCTTGACAATAAGATCTGATTCTGATCTTAATCACCTATTAGGGTTTCTAGAAAACTTCATTACACAACCTCTACATCAAGCCTCACAACATTAAATTTGGATACAAAGAATTTGATAAGAGTAGCAAAACTGAACAACCCTAGAATTAGATATGCATTAAATGCATTTCCTTCTTTGATCAATCCAATTCTGATCTTGATCGACATGGCTATCTATGCAACCACTTAACAAATCAAATCTCATTTACATTGGTCACTAGGTGCAGTTGAGACATTTGATTTTGTTCATATGTCAGTTGCCAGGTTGAAACCCATGTTCACACTTGTCATAGTTGTTATAGATCTCTATGTTTGAATTTTGGAAGTCGATCTTCTCCTTTCATGCCTTGATCCTGTGATCCTCATTCACTATCATGTCATAAAATATTGACTGTCAAATAAGTGATCATTCAAATCTTTATCGTCGATCTATTATATCGCTATATCAGAGAGACGTGCTTCAAGGTCCTACCGATACACCAACGTCACTCCAATATGAACTTCCTTCGAGTACTTGGGCCCTCATTCCATCTATATTCCATGTCATCACCACCTAATTCGCAACAACGATTTGAATTAGCATATAGAGAAATCATTCTTTGCCACCTATCAACCTTTTTCACAATCGAGTCCCACTAGCTTCTCATCTTATCGTTTTGTCGAGGGGACATCTTTTAGACTCTCACTGATATGGAATTTTCACACTGATAAATCTTAACTTGCTTATCACTCTATTGAGGAGACATTAGGAAAAGTCCTTCTGATAACCTTTAGCCACACTGATGAAGAATCTTTTCAATAGCATCATTCAATCTATCTTGTGTGATATGCACCATTCCATGATGACCTCATGGGTCTTGCTTGGGCCCCACCAACGTCTCACCAGGGCTAGTGAGCTACTGTCACTTATACACTTTTGACACCACCACCTACCATAGTCATTATCCTTTCAATTCCTACCACGTGTCATCTTTTCATTCACTTTATGACTACACACCATTCTAATCTTACTGGGTATCACTTCCACATCCACCTCACTAGGCCCCATAGTCACCTATCATTGGGACTAACTCCATAGTCCTAGTGATGCGCCAATGTCTTACTAATGAGATGGTCATTGGATTGTCAAGGAGACATCCTTCAAAGTCATGTCGACACTACTTTGTTTCACCGATGGGTTACTATCGCTACATTGGGGAGACCTTCAAGGTCCTAGTGATATCACACTATCACATCGATGGGAAGGTCATCATTGCATTAGAGGGACAACCTTAAGAGTCATACTAATGATGAAATGTAAATTTGATGAAAAATACTTGATGAATCCACCTGTCCACCTCATCGCCATTTCACTACTTTGTAATCCACAATGAGGGATATGGATTACCATTCGCCCAATCTTGTCACACCAATTATCTACTTTGACTTCATCTGCCATATCATACCCTAGTTGGGTCCCACTAAGCAATCTTTATGTATCATTGTGTCAGAGGGACATCAAAATGAATCCCACCAAAACCATTCAGTCACGCCAATAACACTTTGCCATTCCAAGTGGTCCTCACATCCGTCGGCATCAAAGTCACTATATCATTGAAAAATGAAACTTTAAAAGCTCATGTCAGAGGTTGTGAAATTCTAAAAACCCGAGACTCACCGATAAAACTTTCCTTACTCCTTATCACTCCATCGAGGAGACTTCTCCCAGACTCTCGCCGATAATGCATGGTCACACCGACAAAGTGACCATCGGGCCATTGGAGAGACTCCTGGGTGAGTCTCGCCGAAATTGAACTGTCTCCTCGACCCGCTAGATATGAGTTACCTTGAGTGCTAGGAAGAGGGTCCAGCCACCCTACAGGATGATAGACATAACTTGCAACTAATGCAACCAACAACCATTGATACCAATTCAACATCAAAATAGAAATCTATTGTAAATGCCATGACTGCAAGTATCCTTAGGGTTTAACTGATAAACCCTAACACTCAAGAGAAAAAAAAAACATTTATGGGCACATCCTTCACTTTCTTGACCTACACAATACCTTTCTGGAAATCTCTTGAAATACCCATCACGAATCTTCCACAAAATTTGCCATCAGATCCACTAATCTCACATCCATCCTTTGCCATCATGCCAAAAAACTCCTTTGGTTGATTTTCCCTTTTGACATCAATGACAACATTATGTGCTTCTACACAAGATTAACACACTTCTCCTCTGATCCCCTTTTGACATAAATGACAACATAGTCCAACAATCTCCCCCTTTGTCATTGATGGAAAAACCTTAAATGCTCAATGATACCAATTAACCAATTCAACATTTGTACCAATATCACTCCTCCAAAAAGAATTCTCCTTTTCTCATCCTTTTGAGCATCTTCACAACTTTCTCTCTTATTCTCTATTCTAAGCATTGCTCACCCTTTCTCCTCTTCTTTATCTTAGGTCACTATATTGCTGCAACCTTCACTTCTTCTAAGAAATGGCAAGGGGAATTTTCTCCCCCTTTGTTTGATACCAATTGAAAACATATTTTTCTCTCATACCAACTGTTGCATTCAACCTTTTTACTCCAATGGAAAAACCATATGCTCCAACCACTCTGTACCAATTAAAAAAAAAAATTGATGCCAGTTGAAGTGCCATTACATGCTTTTATCCAATCCATTTTGATACCAATTATAGATATTATGATTCATGCTTTGTGCTAATTGAATCATATACTTGACACCAATTGATGATATCATGCCCTGATACCAATTGTGAATGTTTTCACTGTATGCTATGTACCAACTAATATCTAGGACTATATTGTATCAAGTATAACATTGATTTGATACCTATAGCAGCTCCCCCTTAGACCTTGCTCAATGCTCCACTAGCTTCATTTCAAGGGCTCTGTACCAACTAGCCTATTTTGAACCAATATGTAATGGTTTGATACCAATTTAAAAACAATTATACAAAACCATTTCCTTTTAGCCATAACTCTTCTTCTCGCAACCAAGAAGCATTTCTCTTAACAGAGCATCTACACCACTTTTTCCTCAATGATTGATATCAATAGTTGATATCAATTTCTACAACTGACTATTCATTTCTCTAATGATGTTCTTACCCTCTGACGAGCATTTCAAAGAGAAAGAATGTGACCATAAATCTGTAACCATCAAGTCGTTAGAAATTTGTAAAACATGTTTTTGCCTAACTTGATCTACTTCTTCATTTCTAGGGATGGATGAATCATCAATTTAGCTCCCCCTGGACTCATGCCCCATCACTACAAATTAGTGATGTAAGGAAGAAGCAGCCTCATGGAGCGCTACCTACCAATCTTTATCTTCCCAGAACTTCTTTGCCTTTTTCTCTATCTGACCAACCTTCCTCTCAGAGATATGTGAACCATTGTTCACCTTGGGAGACATATTCCTTTTCCCACTATTTGATTTTGGTTTTACATGATTCATTTTACAGTTTCACAAAGTGACCAAGAATGTGGCAATTAAAGCACATCACACCCATATCTACATTAGGTTCAAATGAATTTATATGCATATGTTCCATGCTCCTAATAGGTGCTACTGTACACTCACATACTCTATGACCAAATTGATTACAAGTAAAACAATAACCATAAAAACATGAGGAGTACCTGGTCATAGAATTCCTTTGAGCAGGATGAGGTGGTCTTCTTTGTCTAGGTCTCCTTCGATAATGTACTCTTGTGAGACCATCATTGTCTATTCTAATAGTATTCTACTTCTTCTTTTGTTGACCAGGAATTAGCCTGTTAACTTTCTTGTCTTCAATTGGTTCCTTCTCTTGAACAGATTTCTCAACTGCAGTTGACTTCTTTTCATCTTCAGAAGCTTCTCCATTGTTAGATTTTTCACAATTTGGGACTGATTTTTCTTCTGCTCTAAATATTTCATAGTTGTAGAGGCATCAATAAATGAAAATTTTCTTTTTTCAAGTCCCAAGCCCAATTTTTCTTTATTAGTTGGCTTTTGTGTACTTAGCAATTCATCCAAAATATTAGTATTACCTTTTAACTTCAGACCTTTATTGATCCACTCATTAGCTTTCTCCAATTATTTTCTTAAGGAAACTATTTCTGCCTCAAGTTCCGAGCATCTATTCATCTCATATTGCAATCTAGATTTCATAACATCTTCAACTCTTGTGAGATCTTCTAGATGAACTTTCAGACCAACTATCACATTATTTGATTCCTCAAGTTATTGAGTTAACTTGTCAGTCTCCTTTTGAGCATTTTTTTTCAGTTTCTTGTTGACTCTCTTAAGATAATCAAATTTATCTCTTAGTTCATCAACATCTTCAAGAGCACTGATTAATTATACTTCAAGATCAACAACTGCCTCATCTTCTCCTTCATATAAGTCTTCAATTTTTGCATCTTTTTGATCCATAGTTTTTTTAGCCATAAATAGAAATTATCTTCCATCTTCTCTTATTACAAGGGCACGGTCTTGATCCTCTTCTAAACTATCACTAGCGTCAGATGCTTCACTTTCTTCATTGATGTATAAACTCTTCTTCATCTTTCCAAAATTCTTCCTTTTTGGATAAACATCTTTTTCCTTTTTGCTATCTTCTTCTTGCTTAGAACTGTCCTTTTTACCATATGGACACTTTGAAGCAAAATGACCTATTTTTCCATAATTAAAACACTTGAAGGGAATCTTACCCTTATACATGCCATATCGTCTCCTTGGTATTCTAATGAATTTTTCTTCTTCCTCATTAGTTTTTTCATGATCAGATGCAATGACATCAACTTTGTCTTTCTTATCAACTTCATCCTTTTTTTTCTTGAAAACCCCAAATGCAACTTCTCTCCTAGATGACTCAGTATCTGGAACTCTCATCTCAGATGTAGTAATTATGTCATGCACCTCATCAAGAGTAGTTTTTTCAATCTCTTCCTTCTTCGATAGTAGAAATATTGGAATCATATTTAGTTGTCATAGACCTAAGAACTTTCAACACATCTTCTTGTTTTAGATTTACACCATATCCTTTAATGGAATTTACTACATCATCAACTCTTTGAAGATAGTTTGCAATCTTCTCTTCTTCGGCCATCTTCAAGCCTTCAAATTTTTCTTTCAACACTTGTAACTTTTCTAGCTTCACTTTGGTGTCACCTTCATAGATCTTCTTCAATTTTTCCCAGACATCATAGGTAGTTTTACAATGTATAACTTTTCTATGCACAAAATCAGACAAATTATTCATAATAATAAACCAATATTTCTTATTGTCCTCATACTCCTTTCTTATAGGATCAGTAGGAATAGTAGCAGGAATAGTATATTTGGTATTGAAAGACTTCTAGACTTCAGTTCCAAGAGAAACTAAGTATCCTTCCATTAATGAGCTCCACTTAGCATAATTTGTTCCATCAAACCTAGGTGGTTTGTTTGAACCTTCCTGAAATGCCATTGTGTTCACCTATCCAAGATCTACCCAAGTTGATTAAGCTTCTCCAAGGAAACCTACGACCCTGATACCAATTATTGGAACAAAACGATCTACTGAGAGGGGGGTGAATTAGTAGATACCAAAGTTTGGCTCTCAATTTTCTTTATGCAAATTACTTCCTTTAATAATTGTTTATGCTGAAAAATTGAAAGCTGAATAATTTGAATTGTGAATCCAAATCAACCTCTCAACATAACATCAATGAAGCATCTCTAAATGAAAACACATGTAAAATGTAACTAATTATGCAAACTAAAACAACATGAGCATTCAAAAGAAATCAAACTCCATTGTCATCCTATCATCAAGATCTTGTTTTCAAGCATTTTGATGCTCTCAGATTTTGCACAAGCACAAATGTTGCAAGAGGCTATGATGAATGGATTCGAATGATTGAAAAGTCCCTTTTTTGGTGAGAAGAGGGGGTTTATATAGATGAATGCATAATGTGAAAAATGAGAAATGAGAAATGAGAAATGAGTGGAGTGATTCATGCCATGATTCTTGTTTGGAAGCTCAACATGTGCAATTTTGAGCTAATTTCATGGAAATGATTTATGAGTTTAAAGTGCATTTTTGAGCTAATTTCATGGAAATGATTTATGAATTTTAAATTATTTAATGAAATATGTGAATGGATTTTAATGATTAATGCAAATATATTTAAATGAAATATGTGATATTTAAATGAATTTATGGAGATATGATAATGCAACGAATTTAAGTGATAGATGATTAATGAAATGATAAGAATTAGTGAAATATGCAAATGGATCATCTAAATGAAATGGATAAATGTTTAAATGATTTTATGAACTATACAAATGGATGATGATTAATGTGGATGCAAATGATATTTTAGTGATTAATGCCTAAATGATAAATGATTATGATTAAATGCCTATAAATGCATATAATATTTGAATAGTTTTATAAATATGTAGATGATGGATGAAAATGATTATGAGGACATTTTCATGCATCTACATTTTTCCCCTCTTTGATACAATGTAGCTTGTCACATTATTTCAAAGAAAAAGATTGATTAACTGATACATGCCCCAGAGATATCTTGGTAAGGATTATGATAAGAATGATATGCCCCCTCGAGAGATTGATCGAACAAGGTGTAAGAAGATTAATCTCTCGATAGATGTCAAGAAAATGATTAGATGCTTGATGTTGCGCAAGTGATAAAGCAGTAATGTACATTTGATGTAAATGCACAATTGATGAGCGTAACTGAACAATTGATGGAAATGATCAGTATAGCCAAGTTGATGAGTTGATGAAGCTGATTGAGATTGATGCAAGCACAAGACAAGTTGATAGAATGATTGATTGATTGATTAAGGGGACATGAGATTTCGAGATGCAAGTTGATTTATTTCTCTACAACAAGAAAGATGAAGAAAATGAAATGCAATAAATGGAAGATGCAAGATGGGAGAAAATGAAGGTGATGAAGCCTCTTGTGCCTTTTAAGTGCTTTTATCATCATCGAGCTTATTATATCGCAAATTAGTATAAGCGTCTAGATAACATGAACATCTAGACGACCTGAATACTATTTGCATTTTTATTTAGTAATGAAGTATAAGCATCTAGGTATAAGAACCCTAGATAACCTGAATACTTATTGCATGAAAGACACTATCAGACAAGGAATGCTCTCATCCACACTAGACTCATAGGTCCTCAATGGTTTTAGACAACCATGTCTTAAGACGAGCCGTCCTATGAATAAGAAACAATCCACGAACAACAAACAAGTGAACATGCCCCATCATTGCCTCTCTAGTCCCAGACATCTTGGAGAAGCTAAAAGACATGCCACCAAAGATAAAACCATAAAATAATCAAAGATCAACAAACAAACATGCGTCATGCTTCAATGAAACTGATTATAGTCACAGTTTATGAGTTTGGGTTGAATTTGAAAGATGGATTGGTAGTTATGCTTTTCTGATTGTCAGTCGTGGTGCGTTGTGATTTTGCTGAAGTTCAAAGCTATGTGGTGATCTGAAAGGGTCATTGTTGATGGATTTTTGAAGTTATTTGATTTTTTTGGATTTTTGGAATATTTGATTTTTTTGGATTTTTTTCAGGACATTTTATGATTTTTAGGGATATTTTCAGGACGTTTTATGATTTTTATGGATTTTTTTCAGAACATTTTATGATTTTTATGGATTTTTTCAGGACACTTTATGATTTTTATGGATTTTTTTAGGACACTTTATGATTTTTATGGATTTTTTCAGGACACTATGATTTTTGTGGATTTTTTTCAGGACATTTTACGATTTTTATGAATTTTTTTCAAGACATTTTACAATGGAATGAGATGATATGATTGGTATGTGCTTGGTTGAAGAAACTAGATGCTCCATGGATAAATGATAGATCACCATGAAAGATTCATTGCAAAGCATGTCACACAAGCAACATATCTCTTGTCAAAAGATGATAATGGTTGTTGATTAGGATGCCAGGAATGATTGATTCCATAAGGCATGATGATAATAAGTACTTAGGATCACTGATTCCTCTAAGTACGATAATTTATCAATGATTGATTGACAAAAGATATGAGGATTGGATAATGTTTTACAACTAGGCTCAAATATGATTTTCATGATAAGATTCAAGGTTGCAAAGGGACATGATGCCCAAAATTGGAGGTAATGTAATCATGGATAAATGATAAAGATGTGAACTATGATGGAATGGTAATGCATAAGGATATGAAAGGAAGTTAAAAGCATGCATTTGTAATTTTTCCCCCAATCTCAGATCAAAGAAACGAAATGGGACATTGATTTTGATAAGCTAGGAGGTATGGAATGGAAGAATGCAAGTATAATGATAATGAATAAGATGATCAAGATCAACTAGATAAGCTATGTAAACAAATGCCTAAATACTTTTCCCTTATTCCTCATCAAGACCAAGGAAGGGATGAAAGGATGTATTTAGATAGGATGGTTGAATATGGATAAAGTGTATAGGATAAGATGTATGATGTTCAAGAATATCCTTAGCCTTGTCAAGATCAAAGGTGGAAAGATAAAGGATGAACGTAAATAGGATAATGGATATGAATGATAGGATGGATGAAAACTTGCCCCCAAGTGTAAAGTGCAAGAGGAATATGGAAGATATGATATGGATAGGGATAAAAGAAAATGGAAGATAGTATATGCATGATAGGAAGATGGAGGGAGGACTCAAGCATCAAGTTCCAAGACTAATATCCCTTGAATATGTGTTCTAATAAACCATGGCAATGAGGATTAGACTCATAAACGTTGGTAAAATAGTGGCATGATGGAAGAAGCTAAGGACTTATACAAAGGTTTGGATTAAAGGAGGATGGAAAGATCAGCATTGGCACACACCTTGAAAGGTGGTGGAGTGATGGAGGAAAAATGGATTTGGAAGGTGACAGGTTTTTAGATGAAAGATTGGAGGAAGCTTTTGGATTAGAAAATTTGGATGCCAATTTAGATTTTATTGCTTCTATGAGACTTTTAGGAATCCACATAGATTTTGACTTTGATTTTTTCTTTGTGGGCCTTTGTGGCCTTTGAGATTTTTCTTTTGATTTGATGGGCCTTTGTGGCATTTGAAATTTTTCGTTTTGCTTTGATGGGCCTTTGTGGCCTTTTGGATTTTTCTTTTGACTTGATGGGCCTTTGTGGCCTTTTGGATTTTTCTTTTGACTTGATGGGCCTTTGTGGCCTTTTGGATTTTTCTTTTGACTTTGGATCAGATTTTATTTTATTTGTACATGTCTCTTCAAGGAGACATGTTGATCCTTTGATATATGTGGATTTTTATATGGAAGTTTTTGAAATTTGGGACCCAAATTGCTTCCAAGAGCAATGGGATAGGTGGATGGAGATGAATTATATGGAGGTATTATTGATGGGTTAATGTAGGTAGAATTTTGAGAGGGCATCAAGGATGTGTGCCTTTGTTGTTCTTGATGAATAAGAGATGGAGGGTTGTAGGGCCCTAATATGGATGGAAGGGTTGATGAACTAGGATTTGGATGATAAGTACCAAGGATAGATGAAAGGTTTTTATGGACTGGCATAAGGACCTAGGATAGATGGAAGGTTTGATGGACTAGGATACTTGGGTTTATTTTGATGGAATTTGGACTTACGATGGGTACCAGTGTCTTGAGTGTGAGGTGTATAACCAAGGCCATGATAATATATATTTTCTTGAATATAAAGAGGTTCTAGGATACCTTGCTCATGAAGGCCTAACCCTTTGCCTTTGTAGTTCATACTTTGACACATTTGTTTTCCAATGGGATATCTATTATTAATGAAACAAGATGCGAGTCCATTGTGAGGTGGATGTGATATGGAAGGAATAACAGGGTCTTGGATTAAACCACCTTGGATAAAAGTGAGGGAACCCATTTGATAGGTAAGGGGCTCATGGATAGATTGAATAGGGGTGATAGACTCTTGTGGAGGATTGTGATCATGAGGGGAATTAGGATGGGTGATACGATCTTGAAATGGGGATGATTGGGTACTTTGATCTTGACTTGGAAAAGAATCATTAGGTGTAGGAGATGAAATATCTTGCTCTTTATTAGTAAGTGGTATGAAAGGCATATATTGATCTTGAGAATGATGAACATCATCATGGAATGAAATGGTATCCTTGAATGGGGGTATATCTTGATCTTGATGAGGAAGGGAATCTTGAGATTTTATGGAAATAAAATCTTGATCATATGATGGTAGGACATCATTGGATATGATGGAATCATGAGAGGGTATGGATTCATTAGATGAGGTGGAAGTGGTACTTGGAAGGATAATTTTCCCTTGAGATGGAAGAGAATCATCTTGGATTAAACAAAAGGAGATAAGGGGATCATCATGAGGTTCTTGAGAGATGGGATCTTGGTCAAATATTGGAAGGGCTTGTGGTATTTTGACATCATTGAATGGAGTGGAAAGAATACTCTAATCTCGATGTGTAGGGGAGTCTATGCTAGCATGCTTTGGTCTAAGAGATTGACATGAATCATTGGATGTAGATGGTATGATAATAGAGGATGGTTCGATGGAATCATTAACTTGGGTGAAAGACTCATGAGGTTTATTTTGAATTATGGGGGATGAAGATAGATGCATGACATGGCAGGATTGCTCAATATTATTTGTGTTTGAGGACTTAGGTTTGGGATTCTCATTTAACCTTTGCAGAAAGTCATGGACATTAAACTTGGATGATGTAGTTTTGGGTGAGGATGAAGGCTTATGAGATGATTTCATCACTTCATTCAAATGTTGGGATTCTAGGTGTTTTTCAAGCTCTTTCAAACGATAGTCAAGGTATTCAATCCTTTGGTTTTGTTCATAGGTCGGTGATGAATATAGAGGATAGCAGTGAGACATGTTTGGTTGATGGTTTTTTGGGAATGTTTTGAGGTATTTTGAATTACTAGGTGTGATGTTTGTTTGAGGTCTATTTGTGAACACACATGCAAGACATAGAAGACAAATTGTTTGAGTTTAACAATACAAGAACAAATCCTAAGGTTGGAAAGGACTATATTCGCTAGATTCCACATGGGTTTCCCCAACCGCACTTATTCTTAGCAGATGAATCCAGAAGCTTGGCTGGACGGGCTCCCCCTTACATTGCACTCACTTCTCAGGCCAACCAAGCTTCCAACCCCCATAAATCTCCTATGGCGGGTTGATCACCTCTACTAAGAACTGCGAGAATGTGGATGCCTTCACAACGATCGTTGCTACGCTAACAAATAGAAGGATTTTGACAACTACACAAAGGTTTTTAGTTTGGGATCCCCGTTCGAGTGGGAATATATGGGGCACAAGATTAAGCTCCGTTTAGGAGGCACTTGAACCTGAAGAGGTTACACTCAACAGGGTTTTGGGGAGTACTACTTGGTTCGTATGACACATCTGCACTCGTAATCCTAGGCTTTCTCTTAGGATTCACATTTATATACCGATCAGGGGTAGCTTGGCCAAAATTCTCCGTTGCCGGTCTGAGTCGCCTTGGGGTGAGTACTTTTTCCCACCAAGGTAGGCCCAAGTTCAAGAGTCAATAATCATTTCTCTTGCACCTAGGATCACACAAGTGCACAAGGGGAGAGGATACTTCGATTATTGAGTCGAGGTGACACATAAAATAGATGGGTCTAGCTTTTTGATCACCTAGTTTGCACAAGGTGAGAGCATAATCACCTACCACCTCCAAGCACAACAAACAGTGTTCATTGAACCCCTAATTAAGCCTATGTGAGAGAAGACAATTGTTCATTTTAAAGCACCAATTTGAAATTTTTTCTAATCTAAAAGACAATTGGTTTCAAAATCATGTCTTCGACAAACATCTTGCATCAAAATCTCATTAGTAGTTTCATGTCTCCTTTCTTTGACAAACGTATGTTCTAATTTCAAATCTCTGCCAAACGAACCTGCAAGAAAAACCCAAAATTAGCCCATAAATTGACAATTAAATTATGAAGAAAAAGACATTAATCTAAATTAAAGTTAAGCTAAAATTAGAAACTAATCTAGATTAAAAATTAATCTAAAATTAAAAACTACTCTAAATTAAAAGTTAATTTAAATTAAAAATTAATCTAAAATTAGAAATTAGTTAAAAACTAAACTAGTCTAAATAAATAAAATAAAACTAATTTAAATTAAAGCTAATCTAAATTAAGTTAAATCTAAATTAGAATTATTCTAAGCTATATTAATCTTAAATTAAATTAAATCAAAATGATTAAATTAAATCACATTCTAAATTTAGTCGAAATTAAAAATCAAATCTAAATAAAAAAGCTAAATCTAAATTAGAAATTAGATCTAAATTAAAAAGTAAAAGCTAAATTAAAATCAAATGTTAAAATCTAAATCTAAACTAACAGTTAGATTCAAATTGAAAGATAAATCTAGATTAAAATTAAATGCAAACTAAATTAAATCTAAAATTAGTTTAAATTACGTTAAATCTAAAACTAAATTAAAGCTAAATTAAAACTAAATTGAAACTAAATTAAAAACTAATTCAATTAAAAACTGACATAAGTTAGATTGGCTACTAAAAATTAAAATGGAAAACAATCAGCAAACAAGAATCAGAGGCAAATATTATGCCACAGTTGTAGACATGCACAAAATGCATTTGTTGAGATGGTGAATGCTGAAGACATCAAATGCATTTTGCTGAGATGGTAAATGCTGAAGACATCAAATGCATTTGTTGAAGACTTAAAAATCCTTTGCTGCCTTTGTATCACATAAAGTTCACAATTAAAGAGAAAAAAGAAGCTGATTTTATAAGCACAAAAATATAATCAAAACCTCTCTTAGATTCATCCCAGCTATTTGTGACTTCAAATCATGTCATGAAAACAGATTTTGCAGCTGTCTCTTCATGTATAATGGTAAGAGTGAATAGTGCAGCAAGTATTTTTCTCAAAATTTAAAACATTCAGCATTATTCTTCATTGTACCAAATTAGATTTGAGATTAATCATCAAACGTTTTCTTGTGCACCCAAATAAAAATTTGTGAAAGTATTTCATATGAGATAATAGCAAATATCTTCCATAGTTCTCACACAATCCAAGATGAAGAGAAAGTGACTGTTGAATCAAATCCAATTTTAAATTAAGAGCCAATGGATTATTTAAATCTGCAACACACTGTAACTAGAAAACCATTGGGCCCTTCACGTCAGGTTCACCATTTTGTTTATGCCGAAAAATTGAAAGCTGAATAATTTGAATTGTGAATCCAAATCAACCTCTCAACATAACATCAATGAAGCATCTCTAAATGAAAACACATGTAAAATGTAGCTAATTATGCAAACTAAAACAACATGAGCATTCGAAAGAAATCAAACTTTATTGTCATCCTATCATCAAGATCTTGTTTTCAAGCATTTTGATGCTCTCAGATTTTGCACAAGCACAAATGCTGCAAGAGGCTATGATGAATGGATTCAAATGATTGAAAAGTCCCTTTTTTGGTGAGAAGAGGGGGTTTATATAGATGAATGCATAATGTGAAAAATGAGAAATGAGAAATGAGTGGAGTGATTCATGCCATGATTCTTGTTTGAAAGCTCAAAATGTGCAATTTTGAGCTAATTTCATGGAAATGATTTATGAGTTTAAAGTGCATTTTTGAGCTAATTTCATGGAAATGATTTATGAATTTTAAATTATTTAATGAAATATGTGAATGGATTTTAATGATTAATGCAAATATATTTAAATGAAATATGCGATATTTAAATGAATTTATGGAGATATGATTATGCAATGAATTTAAGTGATAGATGATTGATGAAATGATAAGAATTAGTGAAATATGCAAATGGATCATCTAAATGAAATGGATAAATGTTTAAATGATTTTATGAACTATACAAATGGATGATGATTAATGTGGATGCAAATGATATTTTAGTGA
The DNA here is from genome assembly GCA_007115665.2 of Sequoiadendron giganteum. Taxonomy (NCBI): domain Eukaryota; kingdom Viridiplantae; phylum Streptophyta; class Pinopsida; order Cupressales; family Cupressaceae; genus Sequoiadendron; species Sequoiadendron giganteum. The sequence goes on from CM021110.1 coordinate 38,094,704, forward strand.
TTAATGCCTAAATGATAAATGATTATGATTAAATGCCTATAAATGCTTATAATATTTGAATAGTTTTATAAATATGTAGATGATGGATAAAAATGATCATGAGGAAATTTTCATGTGTCTACAATAATTAATGAGCAGGTACTAATGTGAGGAGAAAAATATGCATTCACAAAAAAAATCACATAACACCATGTATACATGGAAAACTCGATATGAGAAAAACCACGATGACCAAGGTTGCTTGAGTCTACTGTTCAAATCCAACATCACAAATGAAATATCTATTACAATATTTTAGGGATACAACCCAAGGATGCTGCAACACCCTGATTTAGGAGCTGCAACCCCAAGGATGCAACAACACCCTAATTTAGAAGCTATAACTTCAAGGAAGCAAAAACTCCTTGATTTGGGAGCTACAACTCCAAGGATGCAACAACACCATAGTTTAGAAGCAACAACTTCTAGGAGACTACAATCCCCTAATCTGAGCTACAACTTAATACTATAAGGCTACAACCTCTTACAACGCTTAAAGCTCAAATATGCATAAATTGGTTCTACCTAACCTATAATGCATTATTACATTCAATACATTGTTGTACGTACTTCAACTCACACTCTGCTATTGTAGTTGCACTCTCGGCAACACACCACTTTGCTCTAGACTCTCTCTTTTATTCCTCTGCACTTAGAACATTTCATTCTATCTTCTTACACTACAAACTCAACAATACATAACTCTATTCAGTATGTTGTGCACTTTACAGTCATCTAACACGCTAAACAGATACAACCACTTCAAAAATTATCAAATATTCTTCTTTTTGTTTAACTCCACTGATCTGCAATCTCTCTCTCGAGACTATCACCACCATTCAGGTGTTCTCAAATCTTCTGGTAGGGTTTCCTTTGCTTGCTATCTTCACCAACAAGCTTCTTGTTCATCTCGGGCCTTGCACCACCATCTAGCTCATCATTAAGACATCTGATAGGGTTTACCAAATATCATCATATCTTGCATCAAACCACACACACATTATATAGATTCATTGAATCTGCTAAACCAGACAACCTACAAAACCCTAAAACTAGAATACATTAAATACATTCTCTTGACAATAAGATCTGATTCTGATCTTGATCACCTATTAGGGTTTCTAGAAACCTTCATTACACAACCTCTGCATCGAGCCTTATAACATTAAATTTTGATACAAAGAATTTTCTAAGAGTAGAAAAATTTCACAACCCTATAATTAGATATGCATTAAATGTATTTCCTTCTCTGATCAATTTGATTCTGATTTTGATGGACATGGCTATCTATGCGACCGCTTAATAGATCAAATCTCATTTACATTGGTCATTGGGTGTAGTTGAGAAATTTGATTTTGTTCATATGTTAGTTGCTAGTTTGAAACCCTTGTTCACACTTGTCATAGCCATCTCAGATCTCTACGTTTGAATTCTGGCCATTGATCTTCTCCTTTCATGCCCTAATCCTATGATCTTCATTCACTATCATGTCTTAAAATCTCGACCATTGGATAAGTGATCATTCAAATCTTCATCATCGATCTATCATATTTCTCTATCGAAGAGATGTGCTTTAAGGTCATGTTGATACACCAATGTCACTTTGATATAAATTGCCTTTGAGTACTTGGGCCCACATGCCATGACCACCTAATTCACAATAATGATGTGAATTAGCACATCGAGCAATCATTCTTTGCCACCTGTCAACCTTTGTCACAATCGGGTCCCACTAGCTTCTCATCTTATCATTCCATCTAGGGGACATCTTTCAGACTCCCATCAATATGGTGCTGTCACAATGATTAACCTTAACTTTTGTATTGCTCTATTGAGGAGACATCTGAAAAAGTCTTTTCGATGACCTTCAGTCACATCATGAAGAATCCTTTCACCAACATCATCTAATCTATCTCGTGCGATCTACACTGTTCCCTGCTAACTTCATAGGTCTTTCTCGGGCCCCACCAACATCTTAATAGGGCTAGTGGGCTACTATAACATGTACACTTCTGATGCCACCACCTCCAATATTCATCATCCTATTAGTTTCTACCATGTGTCATCTTTTAATTCACTTCATGACTGCACACCATTCTCATCTTATCGGGTCTCACTTCCATGTCCACCTCACTCGGTCCCACAATCACCTATTGTTGGGACTAACTCCATAGTCCTGGTGATGTGCCAATGTATTACCAAAGAGATGGTCATCGGGTTGTTGGGGAGACATCCTTCAAATTCCTGTTGACACTACTCTATTTCGCCGATGGGTTACTATCGTTGTATTGGGAAGACCTTCTTCAAGGTCTTGGCATTATCACACTGTCACATCAATGGGAAGGTCATTGCTGCATTGGAGGGAAAACCTTAAGAGTCCTACTGATGATGGTATGTCAGTCTGATGAAAAAACTTAATGAATCCACCTATCCACCTTATTTCCATGTCACTACTCCATAATCCACACCAAGGATGTGGATTGCCATTCACCCAATCTTGTCATGCCAAGTGTCTGCTTCGACATCATCTGTCATATCATACCCCAGTTGTGTCCTACCAAGTAATATTCATGTATTTCTATGTCAAAGGGACATCCAAATGACTCCCACAAAAACCATTCACTCATGTTGATAACATTTATCACTCCAAGTGGTCCCAACATTTGTCAGCATCAAAGTCATCATATCACTAAAAAGCCGAACTTCAAAACCTCATGTCGAAGGTTCTGAAATTCTAAAAACCCGTGACTCATCGATAAAGCTCTCCTTTCTCCTTATCACTCCATAGAGGATAATTCTCCCTAACTCTCATCGATCATGCATGGTCACACCAACAAAGTTTCCATCAGTCCATCAGAGAGACTCTTGTGTGAGTCCCACCGAAATTGAACTATCTCCCTAACCCGCTAGATATGAGTAACCTTGAGTTCTAGGCAAAGGGGTCAGTCACCCCTATGAGATGATAGACATAAGTTGAAAATAATACAACCGACAACTGTAAATACTAGGTCAACATCAAAATAGAAATATATTTTGAACACCATGACTGCAAGTATCCTTAGGGTTTAACTAATAAACCCTAACACCCGAGAGCAGAAATAAAAAATCTCTAGGTGCATCCTTCACTTTCTCAACCTGCATAATACCTTTCTGGAAAGCTCTTAAATAACCCATCATAAATATACCACAAAATTTTCCATCAGATCCACTTCTCTCACATTAAGTCTCTATCATCATTCCAACAAACTCCTTTGGTTGATTTTCCCTTTTGACACCAATGACAACATTATGTGCTTATGCACATGATTAGCACACTTCTCCTCTGATCCTCTTTTGACATCAATCACAACATAGTCCAACAAACGATGTTTGACCAAGGAAAATGCATTTCCACAAATAAAACAACATTTTCCACTCTCTTTAGTGTGTGATTTGTAGGTTTAGGTTGAAGACGTTCTAAAGAGAAAGTTTGGAGAAAGTTGTCAAAGTGTCCAAAGTTGTCAAAATTGTCACCTTGCATTGGAGATACTTGGAAGACATATACAGACTGTAAATCAGGGTTTTAGATTTGAAAATCAATTGGGAAGCACAAAGAAGACATTGAATACTAGATTAAGACTTTGAAGCTTTAGAAAACCCTAACTAGATAGATGCACCAGTTCTGGCGTATGAGTCCCAATTTAGGTCATTTTCCAGGTTTTTGCAATTTTAGATACCCATTTTCCATATTCTAATTTTTGCATAGAAACCTAGATCTAGGATTTAATCACCCAGCCTAGTGTATGAGTCCCAATAGGTTTTAAAATTAGAATTTTTAGTGTTTCGGAGATTCATGTAGCTATCTCTAGGTTTCCAGGTGGATACCTTCTATCTTACAACTTTTTGTGTTGTTTTGCATATTTTTAGGTCATTTAGTGAAAATTTGAATTGCATTAGGTTTAGGAAATACATATTTCATTTCATTTGTCTTTCTAAGCCCTAGCTTGGTGGTGAACCCCTCTTTAGTTTACAATCAAACCCTAGGACATCCCTCTAGTTAGATCTCTTTCTCCTTTGCATACTTGAGGTTGATATCTCTAGGGATTTTCCTTGAATGAAAGTGTTTGAGTTTTGGTGTTCTATCTCCCAAGCATAGAATCCACCCCAAAATTCTTCCTTTCATTGGCATTATTCTTTTTCATTTCATATTTCATGGTGTAGTATTCTTACTTCATGCGATGCGTCTTTCGCTTTTTGGTAGCATCGGGTGTGTAGTCCTTATAGAGTGTGATCTCTCTAAGCATATAATATTCCTCTTAGTGGCTTGATGAGGCACATTTCATCCCCTAAGTTGTGAATCTTATATTCTTTGATTGGTCCTCTCTTGGAGACATTTGGCACAATGTTCCCTAACTTAAATACCTTACATGAATTAAACAAGACTCCTTTGAATGTTCCCTATTTTGCATTCATAAAGTTTCAGTTATATGGTGACCTTTCATAATACACTTTCCATGCATGTGGATCCATCTTGTTTGTTCATGAGTTCCAAGCATACAAAGCTTTCCTTACCTCATGAAGCTTGAAGTTCATTTTTTATTTCATGAGCTCCAACCATACAAAGTTTTTCTTGCCTCATGAAGCTCGAAGATCATTTTTTCTGTGACACCTTATCAAAGATATCAGGAGGTATAACTTTGATATGGTTTGTCAAGAAGCTGATATGAGGCATGACTTTCCCATAGCCACTCATGTGTGAGTGTGAGCACATACTAGTCGTGTTTGTATGTGTCTCACATCTTTTAGATCGTCACCCAATAGGCAACCGAAGTTTTGTTGCCTTAGAGTGACCATGCATACAAACAACCTAGATCTGATCCACATCACGATGGACAAATGATTGAATCTTGGCCTTCCCCTATTTTTCTTTTGTTTTTCTTGTCTTTGATAGTGCATGCTTGTGCCTTAATGATTCTCTTTATATCATGTAGCACCCCTCCATTTTGCTTTCTGGACTGGATAGTGTGTCCTTGTTTTGCTTTGATTGATGTTTCTGGATATTCAGATACTATATTCTGTGTGTGTATTTGATCGCTATTTATAGAATGACGAACTATCATTGTGTGATGTGGTTTATTTGATGATTTGTTTTACATGCTTTAATGGGTGTAATGATGTCAATGGATATAACATGTAATTCCTTATGAGATTATTAGATTATGATGAAAGTGTCAGTCTGGATGAGTGTATTGGTGAAGGGGATGGGTTTGCATCACTCACTTGCGAGTGCCCTACGATTCTGTGATTTCCTCTTCACAGTGTGTATTATATGCTATTATATTATATGATGTTGGTTAGTATATTTTCAGGTTTGCAGGTACATGACACCGACTCCACCTGGTTTCACAAGTCTGAGCGTGTCGATCCAACCGTTAAGTCAAAAGGTAGATAGTAGCTAGGTAACTTATGTCAAGTCTACACCCTAGCCTTAGTGTGTCGTCAGTTGTGTGTGTCGAGTCATTGATTGCCTTGCTTTAATCTTATTTAATTTTGAAAGGATTCTTGTTTTGGAAATAAATGCTTAGAATAATTGCATTAAATCATGTTGATGGTTATTTATTTAAATTATGCAAAGTGGATAGAAATTATTATTTAAAGTAATTGATTAAATTAAATTTATTTAAAGTAATTGATTAAATTAAAATTATTTAATTAATTATATTTAATCCATGGGGATAAATTTAGTTATTAAATAATTAAATTAATTAATTAAATGTGATGCTAGAAAATTAAAGGAAAGGAAAGAATTAAAATTAATTTTGGAATTTAATTTCAATTTGTGGGAAATTAAATAAGAAATTGTAATTAAATGTTTATATGGGAATTAAATTTGAATTAGAAGTTACTAAATTATATTGGGAAATTAAATGGAAATTAGTTTCAATTTTGGAAATTAATTTATTAATTGGAATTAATAAATTGCATGCAAATTAGATTTGGTGGTTTTAATTAGATATTTTTGATTGAGGACTGAAGTGCATGTTTTAATGAAGAAGAAGAATTAATTGAAAATGGATTCATTTTCATTCAAGAAGAGGATTTTGAAAAGAAAAAGAAAAAAAGTTTCTTAAAAGCAAAAAATAATTTTTGGGAAAAATTGCATAGAGAAGGGTTTGAAGAAATTTTCGATTGTAGAATTGATTTGAGGAAAGTTTGTTTGCATTGGTTGAGTTTTGGGAATTGGATTCATTGCACGGTTGAAGAAAATTCAGGAGATCTTTGGAGGAGGCTCTGCAACAAATTTTACATTACTTGTAGCTTCTTAAATCAGGTTTTCTTCTGTGGTTATTTTATTGATCTTTAATTACATTTAAAAGTGTTGAGATTAAAGAAATTGGTTGTTGAATCTGTTTTAGAAAAGGAATTTCTTATTAGAAGAAAGAAAATAAATAAAATAAATTTAAAGCTTCTGTTGTTTTTGTGGAAATTTCTTCAGGAAATTGTGTAAACCTCTGTAGAATTAAATTTATTTGAGGAAATGGATTGTTTTGTTATTTAAATCAAACCTAGAGGGTAAACAAAACATTTAGATTGTTTAAAGAATTTAAATCTTTGTAGAAAAATAATTTGTTTTGAAAAAACTTCTATATAAATTACGGTGGAGAAAACTAGAGGATTAGAAAACTTCTGGTTTTAATTTAGATCATTTTTGTTTTATTGTTCTTTTATTGTTCAAAAATTCTGGAAAATGGTTTTAAAGAAGTACTTTTTTTTAAACCTCTGTGAAAATTGAATTTTCTGGAAAATCTCTTCAATTTATCTTGTAGTTGAAATTCTGGATAAATATATATATATATTTTGTTAAATATATATATATATATATATACATATGAATTTACATATGATATATATATTTATTATTGCTATTGAAAATTTATTTTAAATTTCTGTGTTACCGTCCGTACGACGCTTTGGCTTTTGGAAAATCGAGGAATTCGAAAAAACACGAATTTTATTTGCTGTGTTTTTTTTAAGGCTTTTTGTGGGCCTAGGTTCGGGGGTTGGGGAGGACCTACCTCCCCACAGTTGCCCCCGTATGGGAGTGGTTGTGTGGAGGGAGACCCTCTCCACGCCTCCCTTATTGTTTTCGTGGGACTTTGGGGAGCGGTGAAAGTACAGCCGCGCCCCCACTCTCCCATTTCCTTTGTTTCATTATGAAACCTTTAATTTTAATAAAGGGTGCGGACTTTTAAATGTGCGAACTGTCATTTGAGTATTAAGTATGCTTCTTTATTGTGATTTTCGTAATTTATTAATATATTATTTTATATCTGAAGTTTATGATTGATTTGCTAAATATTAAAGGTATATTTAATGAAGTGTATATATATATAAATACATAATTTTTATATGTAAATATATAAATTGTGTATAATATAGGTATATATATGAAATGTATATTTGTTTTATTTAGAATAATCTTATTTCAAAATGGATGTATATTTAATGATTTGAGTAATTGGATGCATGCTATAAAAATTTGGAAAAGGGAAACTATTAGATGAAATGGACATAGTGTGTAGCTGGAAAACTAGAAGAAATATAGGATTTGGTTGGGTGATTGAAAAGATTTACTTGTAGAGGACTTAAGTTGGTTATTAAAGAAAACATTGAATTTAATTTAAATTATTTGAATTAGTATTTCTTATGTTTGTAAATTAAATGCACTTGTTTAGTTATCTCAATTATTTTGAAAGGGCAGGAGTTTTATATTATTGTAGATGGGGATTTTAAAAGATGAGATTAGAATGCATGGTAAATTAGATAAGGAAAAAGATATTTTATTATACATTGAAGAAATTGCATGTTTAGAAAGGAAAATTGAATGTGGTATAAGTTTTGGTTAGAAAATTGGAAAGATTTACTTGCATAGATTTATGTTGTTTTAAAAGTTAATTGAGAAGTTGTTTATATTGATGAGGCAATAAATTATCTTAATTTATTTATTGTCTATTAGAGCAATTTAATTATTGAGAATGAAATATGAAAGAGTTATGGATTTAGAATATCCGAAAATGGTAATATCCTCATAATTGCTTTTTAGATTTATTTTCGTCATATTTCGCAAAGGGATGTGATTTTAATTGTTCAAGATTTCCAAGTATGATAGAGGAAATAGGGTATATGATTATTTCAAATGATCTAGTATGGTGTCTTTGACTTTGTCAACGTTACCTATTGAATGAGTATGGATTTAGGAAATCCAAATATTAGATTTGATTAATGACTTGAATGCTTTTGTAGCTATGTCGTCAAGTTGTATTTTGGGATATGGGATTAAGTGTTAGTCCAAATTTGTAAGTCTTCCAGAAGATCTTAGAGGATGAGGGTTGTCAATTCTTTATGTCAACCAGTTGTTTTCCCTTGGGTAGTGCATGGTGTCTTTTCAGTATTCACCCGGTTTCCACGAAGGGGGATGTTTTGTACCTCCTGTGAAAGGAGTGGACTATGTGTTTTGTTGTCTCCAAGATGTTTGGAGTGAATTCTATTATTTGTCCTCCTAGAGATGGAGTGGTTTTGATACCTAGGTAGTATGCACTTGTGATTCCCTTGGTGATTAGTTTGTTTGTGTGTTGTCGAATAGATGAGTGGCTTCCATTAGGGGCCAGAGCCCAGAAGAGGCAAGATTTGGGTAACCTATGGAAGTGGTTTAATTAAGTGTTAACTAAAATTATAAACTTGGGGAGTCCTACACACTAAAAAGATAAGTTCTAGCTTCACTCCTAGTCAAGTGCTAGTTAAGGCTTGGAATGAGTGGAAAGGCCTGAAATGGCATAGTCATATATCTTGTCTGTACGAGAGGTATTTGATTCCGTACTAGTAAGTATGAGGGCCGAGGGTCGGTAGAGGCCACCAGGATTACCAGAGCCTATGAAGATCCGTATAGGGTAACTTATTATGAGCTGTGCGATGACACTGTGTCTAGGACAACAGTTGATTTTTATGTTATGTGTATGGTTCTCTGAACATACTTGATCTATTTTATGTCTGGAAGCAATGTGACCTATGTCAGTGATGTGAGTATTGTACTTGTTGTACTTGTGTTTGGTTGTGTTAGTATGAGTCAATATGAGTCTGCCTTTGGTTAGTGGTTGTAGATATTTGTCCATGTTATTTGGTTACTATCTGCTAGCATGGGGGGTCTTTGGGTACCACTTGGTTGGGTGGAACATGCACCATACACCGTTGGGTCCCCAGTTATCTTCAGTATTTGGTGGCTAGACATCCATATGGACAACTCACGGTTCTTGTTGTATATTCTTGCATTGTAATATTTATAATTGTATAAATTATTTTACCCCTCTTGTATTTGCGAGGTGGAATTCTGTAATTGTAACTTCTTTGTACTATTGCCTCATTCTGGGAATGAGAGATGTAACTATTTGTTTAAGTTAATGATTATGAAATTGTATCTTGAATGTATATCTCATTATGATGTGGTATCTTATGTTGTATGATGCTTATTGTTTAAAGTTATTTAATGCTATGGTTATATGTAAGTTGTATGTGTGGGTTTAGGTAATCCCAACCTTGTAGCCTTAGAGGTTGTTGTTAATTAGTAAGTGAATGTGTATGTTATTACACTTTAAATTTTTTTATTTTTTTCACTTAAGTCGTTAATTACAACTTCCTTTAGGGTTACTTGGCCGGGCATTACACATGGTATCAGAGCCTAGGTTTAAACACTAGGTGCTCTAGGATTATGATGTACTCATTAAGCTTAGTTGTGTAGGTTTTCAAGTGTATCTTGTCTAATCCCTTTTTGTGTCTATGTAGGAGTATGCCTCCTAGACGCGGACGAGGCCAAGGATGAGGATGAGGACGTGGCTGGATAGGCAGTTGCGAGGGGAGTCAACATGACTCGCCACCTCATGTTTCGCTTATACCAGAGCAAGAGGAACATCAGGCCTCATAGAATGGCCCAGGGGGCGGTGGTAGACAGTTGGATCCTCCAGGGATCGAAGCTATGCGTAGAACTCTTGAGGAGGCTTTGGAACGTTTAGGTCTGAGATCGGTAGTACCAGAGGTTAACCCTATTGTGAGGACAATTACATCACAGTCAAATATGTTAGCTTCTACTTATATGAGAGATTTGATTCGGTCACAACCACCTAGGTTTGACGGAGTTGGCACTGGTTTAGAGGCTGAGACTTGGTTGATAGGTCTTGACTGATATTTTACTATGCATCCTTTTGATAGTAATACTAAAGCACGGTGCGCTGTTATGCACCTGCAGGGATTTGCGACCACTTGGTGGAGACTAGAGGAGCAGAAGCTCCAAATGGATATGAGTTCAGTGACTTGGGAGATATTCCTTGAGTGGTTTAGGGCCCATTTTCTTTTTGACCTTTGGCATCAGCGTAGGAGTGATGAGTTCCACGCCCTACGACAGTTAGCCATGACCGTAGATGAGTATGAGAGATGTTTCTATGAACTTAAACAGTTCGCAGGAATAGGAGATGATGAGGGGATGCTCGTGCAACATTTCATCAGGGGTTTGGATGCCCGTATTAGTGGTGGTGTGCAGGTCTTTGAACCCAAATCTATGGAGACCGCTGTGAAGAAAGCACGGCTTGTGGAGGAGAACTTGACTATGGCACTAGGAGGGCATTCAGGTGTGCAGTTTAGCAGTGGTTCTGTAGTTGGGTCTAGTGCACGATGGGGTCAGACTTAGGGAGTTGGATCACCGATGACTCAGCAGGAGCCTACTCAGAGTGGGCAACAACAAAGTGCGCTCGGGAAGCGTAAGGATACACAGTCATATCAGGATGATGGAGGTTCTTCTCCTAGAAGGAACCAGAACTGGTGGCGCAATAAGCTCAATCGTCAGGTACAACCAACCCAAAGTTCATAGTTTATGGTTGATTGTGGTAGTATGGAGCAATCTACTGCACTGATAGGAGGCAGTGGGTTTGGTCACACTAGATGTTACTCTTGTGGTCAGTAGGGCCACCTTGCTAGGAATTATCCACATCGAAGCACTTCTAGATTTGGTCAGGGACCAATAGTTTTAGAGCCGACAGTAGGTGATGCAGGCAAGTTTCATCATGCTTATGCTGCGATTGATAACTGCCAGCCTAATTATCAGGGTGTTGTAGTTGAGACTTCTGGAGTTGGTCGAGCAGTGCAGGATACTCATCCTGGGGTCGAGGTTTTGATTTTATCTAGTTTGTTTGAGGGAGTTATATCCCTACTTGTGTGCAGGCTTCTAGGAGTAAGCCTAACCCTTAGGGGGGAGAATGTAACACCCCTCCGTTTTAATTTTCGACTGGACTGTGTGTCCATGTTTTGCTTTGATTGATGTTTTTGGATATTCAGATACTATATTCTGTGTGTGTATTTGATCGCTATTTATAGAACAACGAACTATCATTGTGTGATGTGGATTATTTGATGATTTGTTTTACATGCTTTAATGGGTGTAGTGATGTCAGTGGATATAACATGTAATTGCTTATGAGATTATTAGAATATGATGGAAGTGTCAGTCTAGATGAGTGTATTGGTGAAGGGGACAGGTTCGCATCACTTGCTTACGAGTGCCCTGCGATTATGTGATTTCCTCTTCATAGTGTGTATTATATGTTGTTATATTATATGATGTTGGTTATTATATTTTTCAGGTTTGTAGGTACATGACACCGACTCTACCTGGTTTCACAGGTCTAAGCGTGTCGATCCAATGGTTAAGTTGAAAGGGAGATAGTAGCTAGTTAACTTATGTCAAGTCTACACCCTAGCCTTAGTGTGTTGCCAGTCATGTGTGTCGAGTCGTTGATTGCCTTACTTTAATCTGATTTAATTTCGAAAGGATTCTTGTTTTGGAAATAAATACTTAGAATAATTGCATTAAATCATGTTGATGGCTATTTATTTAAATTATGCAAAGTGGATAGAAATTATTATTTAAAGTAATTGATTAAATTAAATTTATTTAATTAATTAAATTTAATCCATGGGGATAAATTTAGTTATTAAATAATTAAATTAATTAATTAAATGTGATGTTAGAAAATTAAAGAAAAGGAAAGAATTAAAATTAATTTTGGAATTTAATTTCAATTTGTGGGAAATTAAATAAGAAATTGTAATTAAATGTTTATATGGGAATTAAATTTGAATTAGAAGTTACTAAATTATATTGGGAAATTAAATGGAAATTAGTTTCAATTTTGGAAATTAATTTATTAATTGGAATTAATAAATTGCATGCAAATTAGATTTGGTGGTTTTTTTAAGATATTTTTGATTGAGGACTGAAGTGCATGTTTTAATGAAGAAGAAGAATTAATTGAAAATGGATTCATTTTCATTCAAGAAGAGGATTTTGAAAAGAAAAAGAAAAAAAGTTTCTTGAAAGCAGAGAAATATTTTTGGGAAAAATTGCATAGAGAAGGGTTTGAAGAAATTTTCGATTGTAGAATTGATTTGAGGAAAGTTTGTTTGCATTGGTTGAGTTTTGGGGATTGGATTCATTGCACGGTTGAAGAAAATTGAGGAGATCTTTGGAGGAGGCTTTGCAACAAATTTTACATTACCTGTAGCTTCTTAAATCAGGTTTTCTTCTGTGGTTATTTTATTGATCTTTAATTACATTTAAAAGTGTTAAGATTAAAGAAATTGGTTGTTGAATCTATATTAGAAAAGGAATTTCAGATTAAAAGAAAGAAAATAAATAAAATAAATTTAAAGCTTCTGTTGTTTTTGTGGAATTTTTTTTAGGAAATTGTGTAAACCTCTGTAGAATTAAATTTATTTGAGGAAATAGATTTTTTTGTTATTTAAATCAAACCTAGAGGGTAAACGAAACATTTAGATTGTTTAAAGAATTTAAATCTCTGTAGAAAATTAATTTGTTTTGAAAAAACTTATGTAGAAATTATGGTGGAGAAAACTAGAGGATTAGAAAACTTCTGGTTTTAATTTAGATCATTTTTGTTTTATTGTTCAAAAATTCTGGAAAATGGTTTTAAAGAATTAGTTTTTTTTAAGCCTCTATGAAAATTGAATTTTCTAGAAAATCTCTTCAATTTGTCTTGTAGTTGAAATTCTGGATAAATATATATACATATGTATATATATATATATATATATATATTTTGTTAAATATATATATATACATATGAATTTACATATGATGTATATATTTATTATTGCTGTTGAAAATTTATTTTAAATTTCTGTATTACTGTCCGTATGACGCTTTGGCTTTTGGAAAATCGCGGAATTCGAAAAAATGCAAATTTTATTCGCTGTGTTTTTTTAAAGGCTTTTTATGGGCCTTGGTTCGAGGGTTGGGGAGGACCTACCTCCCCACAGACGCCCCCATATGGGAGTGGTTGTGTGGAGGGAGACCCTCTCCACGCCTCCCTTATTGTTTTTGTGGGTGTTTGGGGAGCGGCGAAAGTACAGCTGTGCCCCCACTCTCCCATTTCCTTTGTTTCATTATGAAACCCTTAATTTTAATAAAGAGTGCGGACTTTTAAATGTGGGAACTGTCATTTGAGTATTAAGTACGCTTCTTTATTACTATTTTCGTAATTTATTAATATATTATTTTATATATGAAGTTTATGATTGATCTGCTAAATATTAAAGGTATATTTAATGAAGTGTATATATATAAATACATAATTTTTATATGTAAATATATAAATTGTGTATAATATAGGTATATATATGAAATGTATATTTGTTTTATTTAGAATAATCTTATTTCAAAATGGATGTATATTTAATGATTTGAGTAATTGGATGCATGTTATAAAAATTTGGAAAAGGGAAACTATTAGATGAAATGGACATAGTGTGTAGTTGGAAAACTAGAAGAAATATAGGATTTGGTTGGGTGATTGGAAAGATTTACTTGTAGAGGACTTAAGTTGGTTATTAAAGAAAACATTGAATTTAATTTAAATTATTTGAATTAGTATTTCTTATGTTTGTAAATTAAATGCACTTGTTTAGTTATCTCAATTATTGTGAAAGGGCAGGAGTTTTATATTATTGTAGATGGGGATTTTAAAAGATGAGATTAGAATGCATGGTAAATTAGATAAGGAAAAAGATATTTTATTATACATTGAAGAAATTGCATGTTTAGAAAGGAAAATTGAATGTGGTATAAGTTTTGGTTAGAAAATTGGAAAGATTTACTTGCTTAGATTTATGTTGTTTTAAAAGTTAATTGAGAAGTTGTTTGTATTGATGAGGCAATAAATTATCTTAATTTATTTATTGTCTATTAGAGCAATTTAATTATTGAGAATGAAATATGAAAGAGTTATGGATTTAGAATATCTGAAAATAGTGATATCCTCAGAATTGCTTTTTAGATTTATTTTCCTCGTATTTCGCAAAGGGATGTGATTTTAATTGTTCAAGATTTCCAAGTATGATAGAGGAAATAGGGTATATGATTATTTCAGATGATCTAGTATGGTGCCTTTGAATTTGTCAACATTACCTATTGAATGAGTATGGATTTAGGAAATCCAAATATTATATTTGATTAATGGCTTGAATGCTTTTGTAGCTATGTCATCAAGTTGTATTTTGGGATATGGGATTAAGTGTTAGTCCAAATTTGTAAGTCTTCCAGAAGATCTTAGAGGATGAGGGTTGTCAATTCTTTATGTCAACCAGTTGTTTTCCCTTGGGTAGTGCATGGTGTCTTTTCAATATTCACCCGGTTTCCACGAAGGGGGATGTTTTGTACCTCCTGTGAAAGGAGAGGACTATGTGTTTTGTTGTCTCCAAGATGTTTGGAGTGAATTCTATTATTTGTCCTCCTAGAGATGGAGTGGTTTTGATACCTAGGTAGTATGCACTTGTGATTCCCTTGGTGATTAGTTTGTTTGTGTGTTGTCGAATAGATGAGTGGCTTCCATTAGGGGCCAGAGCCTGGAAGAGGCAAGATTTGGGTAACCTATGGAAGTGGTTTGATCAAGTGAACTAAAATTATAAACTTGGGGAGTACTACACACTAAAAAGATAAGTTCTAGCTTCACTCATAGTCAAGTGCTAGTTAAGGCTTGGAATGAGTAGAAAGGCCTAAAATGGCATAGTCATCTATCTTGTCTGTAGGAGAGGTATTTGATTTCGCACTAGTAAGTATGAGGGCCGAGGGTCAGTAGAGGCCACCAGGATTACCGGAGCCTATGAAGATCCGCAGAGGGTAACTTATTATGAGTTGTGCGATGACACTGTGTCTAGGACAACAGTTGGTTTTTATGTTATGTGTATGGTTCTCTGAACATACTTGATCTATTTTATGTCTGAAAGCAATGTGACCTATGTCAGTGATGTGAGTATTGTACTTGTTGTACTTGTGTTGTACTTGTGTGTGGTTATGTTAGTATGAGTTAGTATGAGTCTACCTTTGGTTAGTGGTTGTAGATATTTGTGTATGTTACTTGGTTACTATCTCCTAGCATGGGGGGTGGGCCTTCAGGTACCACTTGGTTGGGTGGAACATGCACCATACACTGTTGGGTCCCCTATTATCTTCAGTACTTGGTGGCACGACATCCAGATGGACAACTCACGGTTCTTGTTGTATATTCTTGCATTGTAATATTTATAATTGTATAAATTATTTTACCCCTCTTGTATTTGCGAGGTGGAATTCTATAATTGTAACTTATTTGTACTATTGCCTCATTCTAGGAATGAGATATGTAACTATTTGTTTAAGTTAATGATTATGAAATTGTATCTTGGATGTATATCTCATTATGATATGTGGTATCTTATGTTGTATGATGCTTATTGTTTAAAGTTATTTAATGCTATGGTTATATGTAAGATGTATGTGTGGGTTTAGGTAATCCCAACCGTGTAGCCTTAGAGGTTGTTGTTAATTAGTAAGTGAATGTGTATATTATTACACTTTAAAAAAAAAAAAAATTGTTGGCTTAAGTCGTTAATTACAACTTTCTTTAGGGTTACTTGGTGCAACATTACATATCATTTCAATGTGTTTTCTTTTGTGCCTATGTTGGTTTTCCATGGGATCTGATCTTGGGGGGATTGATCACCCTTCTTGATCATTGTCATCCTATCCTACTGAAATTGGTACATTTGAACCCCTCTTGATGCGAATCCATCTACTTTAGTGTGATTTTAAAGCAAGTTTATCCTCTCAATAAAGTAGGGGCTAAATCACTGTCGAAAAAGGTCAGCAGTAACATTTTCACACTTGTTTGGTCCCTCCTTATAAAATTGAGCTTAATGTTGTCTTGACGTAGTGTCGTAATGTGTTTAACACACTCACATTAATTCTTGGGTCCTTTTAAATTAAATAAACATAATCATGCCTTATTTAGAGTGTTGAAGAATGTTGTATGACAGTTTCACACTTTTATAAGGTTGTCATTAATAAGTGGGCTTCTTTATTCTTTAATCGGCCTTATTTTTCATCCACAAGCCTCATTTAGTGCATCTTTTTGAGGATAATGCCAATAAAAATCAACAACCAATCATACTTCAGGTGTTTCTAGCTTGTGTGGCCCATATTTGGTGGTCTAAGACTCAGACACCACCTTGGGCATATGGGTCCCACCTAGGGTTTTGGGTCTCTATTTGGATTTTACACCTTCCTAAGCATTTTTGAAAATGGTCCCATAATTTATGCCTAATGGGACTCATATGCCACCTTGGGCGTATGAGTCCTGTGTGAACCAAAATCAAAATTAATTGAAATTATTGGTGGGATTTTATCTTCCTAGATCTGATGTCAGCCTAAAGTTTTGTAATTTCAAGAATTTTATCATAATTAATTATAAATACAAGGTTCTTTTACCCATTTTCAACCACAAGCATTCAAGTATTCATGCTTATAGAAAATTGGAGTTCAGAGGAGCATTCAAGTTTTTACAAGAGAATTCAAGAGCATTCAAGGGAAGATTATCAAATTTATTAGAGTATTATTCAAGCATCAAGAATCATGTCAAAGTCTTCATGCATCATGTTTTTTTTTTAGCTAACAATTGTGATGTAGGGTTTCATGATTCAAGCAAGAGTTAAGATCTACATCCATTGGAGCCATCGCATACATGTTTACATCCTCTTATTGCTATGGTTTGGTGAGTTGTAACATCTTATTTTGTCCATTCATCATTCTCCATTCCTATTTCATTTCATTTCAAGGTTTGATTACCAAAATGTGGTTTGACCAAGGCAAACCCCTTTCCACTAACAAGACAAATTTTTTCCCTTTCTTTAGTGTGTGATTTGTAGGTTTAGGTTGAAGACACATTAAAGAGAAAGTTTGGAGAAAGTTGTCAAAGTGTCCAAAGTTGTGAAATTTTTCACCTTGCTTTGGAGATACTTGGAAGACTTATACAAACTGTAAATCAAGATTTCGTATCCAAAAATCAATTGGGAAGCATAGAGTAGACATTAAAGACTAGATTCAAACTTTGAAGCTTTAGAAAAATATAACTGGACTGATATGCAAGTTCAAGTGTATGAGTCCCAGTTTAGGTCATTTTCCAAGTTTTTGCAGTTTTAGATACCCATTTGCCAGATTCCAGTTTCTGCACAGAAACCCAAATCTGGGACTGAATCACCTAGCCTGGCATATGAGTCCTAATAGGTTTTAAAAATAGTTTTCAGCATTTCAGAGCTTCATCTAGTTAGCTCCAGTTTCCTAGGTGTACACCTTCTATCTTATAGCTTTCTATTCTATTTTGCATATATTTTTAGGTCATTTAGTGAAATATTTTGTTGCATTAGGTTTAGGCATTACATTTTGCATTTCATTTTTCTTTCCAAGACCATCTTTAGTTTAAAATTAGACCCTAGGAAAACCCTATAGTCAAATCTCTTTCTCCTTTGCATATTTGAGGTTAAGATATCTAGGGTTTGTCCTTGAATGAAAGTGTTCGAGTTTTGGTGTTCTATCTCCCAAGCATAGAATCCACCCCAAAATTATTCTTTTCATTTTGGTGAACCTGCATTTAGAACATCATAATTCTGATGTGGAGTGCATCATCATCCTAGATTTTGCTTGCATTAACATTGCATTAAGGGTTTCATTAGTTAATTGTCATTCTAGGGTTTCTAATTTTGCATTAGTGAAAGTGCATATAGTTTGCATTTTTTCATCTTAAATTACTGAAAATCATCTAAAATTTTCATTTGCATTTAAGTTATAGATCATACAATCTGAAAAGCATAAAAATCAATTGAATTTTTTTGAAAATTGTGAAAAAAACCCTCACCGAGACTCATACACCCCTCTGGGAAATTTGGTCCCAGTGTAGATTTTGCATTGCATTTTCTAAAATTTAGAACTCTATTTCTATGCTCCTATTTTCTATGGATCACTTTTTGATTCATTTTATAGAGTTTTTGTTATATTCATTTCATTGTACTTAGCTTAAATTGCATTTGCATTCATTTTGCATTTAGTATCCCTTGCATGAGTATTTGGTGTCCTATTGCTAATAATATAGTGATAAGAAGTTTGAGACTCATGTCATCCCACGATAGCACAATCATTGTGGATCTTGGGTTGTCTGGCTCTTTCACTCCTAGTATTGACACTAGTACATTATGCATGGACAATACCCTTAACAACTCTTTTCCTTCAATTAGTGTGATGCATGCTGAAACATGGATTGATAGTGTTCCACAAGAAAACATAATTCAAATTCATGAAGATTTAGAAAACCTACAACATCAATAGTGCAAAATGACAATATTTCAACTACTGCCATCCCTACCATAGATAACATTCATCACATGCTTGAAAGTGAAGATGGACTTGACCTTATGCGAAACATAGTTCAAATCTTTGGAAAACACCTTACCTCAACCACTAGTTGTCCTTTACCTATGAATAATGTCACAAGCCAAGAATGAATTCAAATTCATCCTCCCACAAAAATTACCTCTATTCCTACCTATACCAACCCTCAAGTTACAACAACAATGCAACTGACTAGTAATGTTGTTCCTTCCTTGGGTATTTACGCTAGAATCCCTAGTACCTTTGTGGAATTGCACATCATATTTCCTACCACTTTACTACCTATAAGTATTCCATTAAATTTTCCTTCAAACACATACACACCCCCACCATATTCACCTCCATCTCATAATAAAAGCAATGACCCTCTCATAAATCAACTCTTGCAAACCGTTTCATCCCTTCAAAAGAATGTTTCCACTATTAACCAAAATCAAAATGGTCCACCTAGATATTATGTCAAAAGTAGTCCATTATCCTTGGAGATATTGTGAACATTGATGCCACAAGGTGTAAAAGTACCTAGATTCAAGAAATATGGGGGGAAGGGTGATCCTTCTAACCATGTTTCCACCTATATTGCCATGACTAGTGACTTTGTCCTTGATGATAAACTCTTGGCTAAGCTTTTCCCTAGGTCTTGAAAGATACTGCCTTGGAATGGTTCTCTTCATTATCAAACAACTCAATTCGTTCATTCAATGAACTTTTTGAGGAATTTACAAACCATTTCCAAGTTCATATGACTCCTAAGATGACCTTGGCTAACTTGACGAGATGTAAGCAAAAAGATTACTGACTTTATTTCACGCTATCAATTGCTTTATTCCCAAATCGATGTCCAGGTTCCTGACCCTCACCTTCAAAAGATGTTCATAGAAAATTTACAAAGTAAGATACAAGACAAGCTTACCATGATGAAATTTCCTTCATGCACTTATGCACTGCCCTCGGTGATTATCAAAACTCAGTTAGTCATTATGATACAAAGTCCACCTCTAGCTAAACTAAGAAGTCCAAGTCCACAAACCAAAATAATTACCAACCCTTAAGAAATAGAAATAAAGGCTTCCTTCAACTAAATCCTCCTCAACAAAAAACTCAACAAGTCAATACCCAAGTAGTTGTCATAAAATCAATGATACCCTTTTACTATGGGGACTCAAAAAGATAATTCACTCCCCTACCCGATACACTTCATATCAAAATGATCACCTTGCTTCCCATTAAAACCCCCAATCGTAATAAACCCTTTCCTCCAAAATTTAGATCAAATGTTTATTTTCATTATCATAGAAAAAATGGGCATGATACAAAACATTTCAAGCGTCTTAAACATCTTGTGCAAGACCTCATTGATTTCAATCGGCTTTCCATTGGAGGAAATAAATCTATTGCCCCTCCCAATAAAAACTTGCAAATCTTTACCAATCCCAATGCTGAAAGATAATATTTTATTTGTCAAAGCTAGTGAAACTACAAATAATCATGTGATGAATGTTGACATAGATGATGAGAACATGGATACAATTCAACAAATTCCTATGGATACCGATCAAAAATAACAAAATACTATCGATGGTTTGGTTGTATTGGTTGAAACTCAACATCATAAGGGCCGAACTCAAAAGCCTCTTGAAATTTATTTCTCCTCTAAATATATAATTAAACATGGAACCAATGGTCCTAAGATTTACATATCCAACCACATCTATGATAAGCCCACTAATGGGATATTAATATATCTTGTCTATGGAGAGAACATGATCACCAAGGAATTCTTAATTATGCATGAACTCTATCAAGATGTATACGCTAAACCAAAAGCATGGATTAAGACTCATAATGGTTTTTCTTTCCCTATGATGGAATTGATCACCTTACCTTTGTAAATAGGACTGAAAACACTAGATGTATCATTCTCCATCATCCCATAGCCGGACCAATTTTGTGTGAAGCTAGCATATCCACTGCTTCACTCCATGAATGCAGTCCCTTCGATTGTGCATAAATGCTTAAATTTTCCATTTGACAATGAAATTTTCATTGTCCATGATAGTGGCTTTAACCCTTTGTCTTCCCATGGAAACTTTCACTAGATTTCTTTTTGGCCAGAGCATATAGAACCAATTAAACCACAAGAAGACTTATTTTTCAAAACCTATCAAAATTTCAAGGCAAAGAAAATAGAAAAATTATCTCTCTAAAACATGCCTCAACCCACCACTGAGCCTACCATCCTTGAAAAAACCATGATTGAACCTAAATAAAATCCAAATAAGCAAGAACAACCTAAGACAAAACCTTCACCTACTTCCTACAAAATTCCAAGAGATAACGAAAACAATCATGTTACACTAGCAAGAATAAAACAAGTTTACAAAGTCAAAGAGAAAGTGGTTGAACAACCTTCTATGGCTCCTTATGTTCCTCCTCTTATGGAAGAAAATAAACCTAGGGTTGATCAACCCGCTCCTACACAAATGCATCTTGAAAATTGAACTAAAAAAAATAGAGGTGCTAGAGAGCATAGGTGTAGACGTCGTTCCCTTTCTCATAGGTTAAATGAAGAAATTAAAAAAAAATCAAGATCCAAACTTGACTGAAGCAATGCATGATGATTCTACCCCTTTCTCAAAACAAAAAGATCTTATAACACAACCACAATAGGAGTTGAACCCTTCTTTTTACATTATCATTCGACCTCCTATTGTGATTAATTTAGATGATGATGAGGAGATTACTAAAATTGATGAGGAAGTGCATAATGAATTGAATACATTATTTTCTTCTTCCATGAGCTTAAATGAAAATTCTCCTAGGAAGAGTGATGAACTTGGTGATGACCCTAGTTTGACACTTGCTATTGTTCCTTTAGCTAGTTGTCTACCTTCTATATACAATGAACATGATTGGGATGCAGATGACCTACTTTAGGTTGAATTGTATGTGCCTTACTAGTATTTTACATTATTTATTTTTTCTTTGGTGTAATTGAATGTGCATGATGTGATCCCCCATGTTGTTCTATTTGATGTTCTCTCTCTCTTTGTGACATTCCTCTATTTTTTCCTTCATTCTTCTCTATGTCATACATCTTTTTTCTTTTCCTTTTTTATTTTTTCTTGTGATTTCATTTTGGGGATGATGCAAGGAATCAATACATTCATGTCTCTTCCATGTTGACCCAAATGCGTTTTCTTTACTTTTCTTTATTTATTTTCTATGTCTTGTGTTTTCCTTTTAGGGATGATGCAATGTGTTGAGACATTCATGTCTCTTCCATGTTGACCCAAAAGAGTTTTCTTTACTTTCTTTATTTCTTTTATTTGTCTTGTGTTTCCCTTTTGGGGATGATGTAAGGCATCGACACATTCATTTCTCTTCCATGTTGACCCAAAATATTTTTCTTTACTTTTCTTTATTTCTTTTCTTTGTCTTGTGTTTTCCTTTTGGGGATGACACAAGGCGTCGACAAATTCATGTATCTTCCATGTTGACCTGAAAGTTTTTTTTGTTTTATCTCTCTTTATGTAATTCTTCCAATTCTATGTGTATTTGGGGAATGATGATAGTTCCAAGCTCTCTTAAAAACATTGTAGCAAGAACATACTGACCCCAAATCCATAGATCCCTTATGTGTGTTTGATGTTTTCATTTTGGGGGCAACCTCCTTGTCTCTTTTCCTTTGCATGACTTAGCTTTATTTAGAAACATATAAATTGGAATAGGGCTTTCCAAGTTGGCTCTCATGTCCTCTTTATTGTTAGAATTTATCATTTGCTACTTTAAAGTAATCTCTCATAGAATGGTGTTTAGCAATTTATTTAAAGTAAGGGCAAACATTGGCATTATTATTTTCCATTTCATGTTTCATGGTGTAGTCTTCTTACTTCATTCGATGCGTATTTTTCTTTGTGGTAACATTAGGTGTGATGTCCTTCTAGAGCATGATCTCTCTTAGCATATTATATTCCTCTTAGTGGCTTGATGAGACACAATCCATCCCCTAAGTTGTGAATCTTATATTCTTTGATTTCTCCTCTCTTTGAGACATTAGGCACAATGTTCCCTAAGTTAAAGACCTCACACGAATTAAAAAATAATCCTTTGAACGTTCCCTATTTTTCATTCACAAAGTTTCGGTTATATGGCCACCTTGCATAATACACTTTGCATGCCTATGGAGCCATCTTGTTTGTTCATGAGTTCTAAGCATATGAAGCTTTGCTTGCCTCATGAAACTCAAAGTTCATTGTTTGATCATGAGCTCCAAGAATATAAGGTTTTTCCCACCTCATGAAGCTCAAAGATCATTTTTTGTGTAGTTCCTTATCAAATTTATCAGGAGGTATAACTTTGGTATGGTTTGTCAGGAAGCCGATCCAATGCATGAATTTCCCATAACCACTCGTGCATGAGTGTGAGTGCATATCGGGTGTGTGTGTATGTGTCTCACCTCTTTTGAATCCTCACCCAACGGACAACCTGAAGTTCCATTGCCTCAAAGTGAGCATGTAAACAAACAACCTAGATCTAATCCACATGACGATGGACAAATGGTTGAAGCTTGATCTACCCCTTTTTTTCTTTTGTTTTTCTTTCTTTCCTTGTCTTTGATAGTGCATGCTTGTGCCTTCATGATGCTCTTTATATCATTTCCATGTGTGTTATTTTGTGCCTATGTTGGTTTGCCATGGGATCTTCATCTTAGGGGATTTATCACCCCTCTTTATCATTGCCATCCTATCCTACCGGTATTGGTTCATTTAGACCCCTCTTGATGTGAATCCATATACTTTAGAGTGACTTTGAAGAAAGTTCATCCTCTCACTAAAGTGGGGGCTAAATTTACTATCGAAAAATGTTGTCGGTGACATTTTCACACTTGTTCGGGCCCTCCTTATAAAATTGAGCTTAATGTTGCCTTGACCTAGTTTTAAAATGTGTTTAACACACTCAAATTAGGTCTTGGGCCCTTGTAAATTAAATAAACCTAATCATGCCTTATTTATAGTGTTGTAAAATTTTGTAACACACTTTCACAATTTTCTAAGGTTGTAATTAATAAATGGGATTCTTCATGCTTTCATTGGCCTTATTTTGCATCTACAAGTCTCATTTAATGCATCTTTTTGAGGATAATCCTAACACAAATCAACAACCAATCATAATTCAGGTGTTTCTAGCTTGTGTGGCTCAAATTTGGTGGTCTAAGACTGATACACCACTTTGTAAATATGGGTCCCACCTAGGGTTTTGGGTTCGATTTGGATTTTTCATTTTCCTAAGCATTTTTGAAAATGGTTCCATAATTTTTTCCTAATAGGACTCATATGCCACCTTGGTCATATGAGTCCCGTGTGGCCCAAAATTAAAATTAACTCAAATTCTTAGTGGGATTTTATCCTCCTTGATCTCATGTTGGCTTGTAGTGTTGTAATTTTGAGAATTTTTACATAATTAAGTATAAATACAAGGTTGTTTCACTCATTTTCAACCCCAAGCATTCAAGTATTCATCCTTATAGAAAATTGGAGTTCACAAGATCATTCAAGTGTTTACAAGAGAATTCAAGATCATTCAAGGGAAGATTATCAAGTGTCTTAGAGCATTAGTCAAGCACCAAGCATCATGTTAAAAGTCTTCATGCATCATCCTTGTTTTTGAGCTAACATTTGTGATGTATGGTTTCATGATTCAAGCTAACACTCAACTCAAGATCTACATCCATTGGATCCATCTCATACATGTTTTCAGCCTCTTATTGCTAGGGTTTGGTGAGTTGCAACATCTTATTTTGTTCATTCATCATTCTCCATTCCTATTTCATTTCATTTCAAGGTTTGATTACCAAAATAGGGTTTGACCAAGGTAAACCCCTTTCCACTAACAATTTTTTTTCCCCCTCTCTTTAGTGTGTGATTTATAGGTTTAGGTTGAAGACACATTGAAGATAAAGTTTGGAGAAAGTTGTCAAAGTGTCCAAAGTTATCAAAACTATCACCTTGCATTAGAGATACTTGGAAAACTTATACAGACTGCAAATCAAGGTTTCAGATCCAAAAATCAATTGGGAAGCACATAGCAGACATTGAAGACTAGATTCAGACTTTGAAGCTTTAGAAAACCCTAATTGGAATGATATGCCAGTTTCAGCGTATGAGTTCCAGTTTAGGTCATTAGCTAGGTTTTTACAGTTTCAAATACCTATTTACCAAATTCCAATTTTCTCACAAAAACCTAGATCTGGGACTAAATCACTTAGCCTGGCGTATGAGTCCCAACAAGTTTTGAAATTAGTGTTTTTAGTGTTTCATAACTTCATCTAGTGATCTCTAGGTTTCAAGGTGCACACCTTCTATCTTGTAGCTTTTTATTTTGTTTTGCATACATTTTTAGGTTATTTAGTGAAAGATTGCATTGAATTAGGTTTAGGCATTACATATTGCATTTCATTTGTATTTCCAATCCCTAGCTTGGTGGTGAACCCCTCTTTAGTTTACAATAAGATCCTAGAACAATCCTATAGTCAAATCTCTTTCTCCTTTGCATACTTGAGGTTGAGATCTCTAGGGTTTGTCCTTGAATGAAAGTGTTTGAGTTTTGGTGTTCTATCTCCCAAGCATAGAACCCACTCCACAATTCTTCCTTTCATATTCTTTAGTTCCCATGGAACCAAAACACCACCTTTCAAAATGTCAACTATAATTTTTGAGTCTCCTTCGGGGATGACCTTATGAAAAACTAAAGTCTCTTAGTGTCTTAATTCCTCCCCACACCGTCGTTGGCTAGCTTTGTTTTTGGTGTAGATACCCACATTTTCCCCATATACCACTATACAGTCTCCAAGGTGATCTCTTAGTAAACTTCCACCCCTAGAATGCCAAGATTACCTTTTGAACACTCGTCAAAGTTGCATTTTATCCAATCTCTCTCAGGAGGAGTTCACATTGTATTCTTCATAGAGAGAAGAGTAGACCAATTGATATTGGTAAGGTTCTTATTTATACCCCATAGCTGCTTGATTCTTATTTCTTTATAAGTGGACATACTTTTGAATAGTTGTACTCTCCTACTTCCACATTTTCCTATAATTGAGCCTTTATTAACAACATAGCTCATGGCTATTTCTCTTAGTTTCCCTAAATACCCTATTGTTCCTTTCCTTCCAAATTCCCCATGTTATGAAAGGAGGGATTTGTTTCTAGAGGTCAAATATTATCTTGTGGGAGTAAGGGCTATAATACTAACTTTCAACAAATGACTTCATGATAGGAGGGAAGACCCAATCCGTGAGTAGAAAAGGGAGGAAAAAGGACCAAACTTCTCTAGAGAATAGAAAATGGAAGAATAGATGCATAACAGTCTCTTCTTCTTGCTTACATAGGACACATATATTAACTAATTGGAACCCCCTTCTTACAAGATTATCAATAGTTAGGATTCTGCCATGGGAGGTTGCCCACAAAAAACAATTAACTTTAGGGGTTAGATTTTTTATTCACACCTTGTCCCAATGAATGTCTTTACAATCAATTAAAGGTTTTTCCATTTCCTTATAGGAATTTTGACCAAGAAGTAGCCAAAAGGGTTCTTAATCCACAACCATTCATCCTTCCTATCTTTAGAGAACCAAGTCACCTCCCCAATGAGGTTGTTTAGCCTTTGCACCACAAGCTCCCAGTTTTGTTGTCTTTGACCTCTCAAATTGGCACTCCAAAGAAAGCTATTAAATTCAATCCACTTTGGTTCATCTACCTCCCGATTAATGTAATATGGCACCTTTTTTCCATAAATTCTAGTCATACTCTATTTTAGGGGATTGAGGCCATCTAAAGAAGAGAGAGAGGGATCAATGATTTCAAGAGTCCTTCAAGAAATCAACATCCTTTCCATTTCCAATACGCTTTCTCACAAAAATGTTTAGCACACTTTTGGTTTTGATAAGGTGGTTCCAAAAGACAAATCCATAAGGCAGATTAGAAGAACTGAGGAAATAACTAGGTTCTCTATTCCTAAGGTATTTAGCTTGGAAGATCTTAACCCAGTCCTTTGTTCCTTCCAAAAGGCTCCACACCATCTTTGAAGAGTTTAATTCTCCTTATCCCCAATCCACCAAAATTTTTAGGGGTACACACTTTCTCCCATCCAACCAGTGCCAATCCATTTTCTCTTCAGTGCTAGACCACATGAACCTTCTCTAAATTTGTTCTATTTTTTCCACATTAAAGGTAGGGATTTTAAACAAAGATAAATAGTAGACTGAGATGTTTTGTAGAGAAGCTTTTAACAGTTGTATATTCGTTGCTTGACTTAGGAGTTTACCTTTCATCCAACTAACTTTTTTTGGGCTATTTCAATTAAGTGATTCCAATAATTATTTTCCAATTTTCTATAAATTAGAGGAAGATAAAGGTAAGAAATAGGAAAAATAGCTTCCTAGTAGCCCAAGATCTGCACAATTCTCTCTTTCACAATGTGATCAACAAGGAAAAAGTATAACTTACTCTTATTATAATTGATATATTGAATTGAGGTAGAAGCATAGTCATTTAATATATATTTCCAATGGCTAGCTTCACCATCCGAGGCTTCTCCAAACATAATAGTATTTGTAGACACTAAAAATTGTCCTAGGCCTACGAATTTATTAAATCACCTTTAATACTTAATAATTAAATAATTCTAATTATTTAATTAAGTCATTTCCATCACTCTATTTTATATTTTGATTAATTAAATTTTATTTAATTGCGTCACTAATGTTCATATCTCCTATAAATAAATAAATCTAATTTATTGAATTATTACTATCTTGTCTACTATAATTAAATAATTAATCCTAATTATTTAACTCACTTATCTTTTTCCTCCACAATTGAATAAATATTATTTATTTAAATGACTTTCTAAATTGACTTTCCCACCCACCTTTTTTAATTAAATTGTTATTTAATTTAAAAAAATAAAATTCCTTTTTGCCTCTATGATTAAATAATGCTTTCATTATTTAATTATTTACTTTACCATTTGACCTAAGTGATTTTCTTAGTTCCTCTCTTAGTATCATTCTTATCCTCCCTTGTCATGATCAATCCCAACCTTTGATTAATCCTTTTCAATCTTGGTTGTTCATTAAAATATGGCTCTTTGATAAAAGATGACTTTCATGGTCATTTTGATGTATCCAGTTTATGCAAGTAAGTGTTGTTGAGACAACTACAATATTTTTATGGTCATTTAGGCTACATTTTCACATGAATTTGAGGGCATTGATCAATAAAAGAAAAATGGAAAAGGGTAATAGAGGTGAATTAATGGAGGCTTGAGACTTTAGTAATGTTGTTTTACTGTTATGTTTTACACTTCCTTTGTTCTTTATTACTTGATTAGTATCATTAGGATATTTGTTTAATGCTTTATTGATGAGACCTCGAGGCCCTCTATATTAGTCCTTTAGGGTTTATTGGGTTAGTCATAATAAGTTATACATTGTCATCAAATACAAACAATCATCAAAATATCACACAAAGGTCATGAAACAACAAGGCAAACCAGTCAAAATTCCTTCAAGTCCAATTAGTCAAGTTGTCAAATCTATCAAACATCAAACCAACATCAAGATAATCTAAACTATGTCTTATAAAGAATGCTTCCTTCATGAAACCAAACATTGCCATTTGTCAAAATTTTGTCACTTGCCTTATAGAAGTGGTTGCATGGTCTAAACCAGACTTGACGTCTTATACAACATGTTTCTTCTCTTGAAACTAGGCCCTATCAAACAATCAACCCATCACTCACAATCAAATGTTGGAAAACACTTATTGGCAAACAATTCCTGGCAAACATTCTGAATGGATTTTAACTATTGATGGATTATTTTGTCTTATCTTTTTGACTTGTCTTTTGGATCATGTTACTAGCTACCTCGAGGATGTCCTGTGAAGGATTTAGAGGAGCAATGATGTCTCATGACCCATCTTTTCTTTGATTGTTGTTTGCAGTTTGTCTTGAAAAAAAGATTGGGAAAACTTTTCCTTTAGTATGAGTCAGGATATTCATTGTCTATGACTGTCTGTTTTACAGGTGGATGACCATGCACACTGTGGTCTATCTTGTTACCTATTTTTTGCCACTAGCTCAAACAGGTAGAGTTGAATTGCAAATTCAGGCTAAAAGGTACACAAGATGTTTTAAAATATTTCTACTGAAGTACTCATATTGTGCATTGTTTCATAACGATATATATTTCAATGATATTATGCAAAAACACTTCAAAATGATATCACAAGATTGCATAATTTTTGTTGCTTTATTCATAATGTGCAAACCAGAATCCCACACAAGCCATGGGAGTAGCAGATTTTGATTAACATAATCAAACAATAGGTACAAAAGTAGTTTGTATACTATACAACTGTTGAAAAAATAAACATAGAAGGGAGAGTGGTTCATCATTGCCTGTAATGATGGAACCCGTGATGCTTGATGTCTTGTATTCGTGTTGTTGAAGCTTTCCAGATTCTTTGACTTCGTTCTCTTTGAGTTGTCCTACAACATGAATGAAAATGATATTAGAGATAAACTCTATGCAATGATGAATCAAAATCAGTCCTATGCTTACATTGCCAGCAGGAATATAATTTACATCTATTTAGGCATCTATCAGATGATTACAAAAATTCAAACAACATAAGGAGAAAAGAGAAGACTTTCAACTTCTTTTATTTTTTGCTAACATGTTTGTTCAATGTGTAGGAACATGTTCATTATGTTCATGATCATTCCATCAGATATGTGGAGTAAAACGGGCTCCCACAAGGGTTGAGCCCAACATATCAAAAGGAACACTCTCTAGTCACTTGTGAGATTCATTATCAATACCAGAACAACCATAAAGAATAGCTACAAATCAATTTTCAACACTGATAGGGTACAATAAGCATTCAACATGATAGGGTACAATCACCTCATATGATGATGAAATACAGGCACAACAAGAGTCTATGTGACAATTATCCCTTGAAAAAGCTCATTGGATGTTACCAAATTTTGAATAATATACATGCTCAACATGAAAGATATTATAGCACAAACATGGAAACTCGGTCAAATGGTTTGATTAATGTTTCAGCTTCATAAAGGTTCTCACTTTCAATTTTTCAGGATGACCTTTCTATACAAGAGGCTCTCATTACAATTTTTTGATACAATCAACATTATTATCAGCATAAGGGGAATTTATTAGATATAGTTTTGAACAATAGAGATCATAAATTTTCCTTCTGTTATCATTAGGTGCTGGTATTGCATGCCCAAGGAAATGCGTTTGTTTACAAAGATGCTAAGTGAAATGATAACAAGTAATCATAAATGCATGTTTCAGTAAAGCATCAGGGATATTCATATTCAAGAAGCGGCAACTAAGATCATGTTAAGCAAGTAATGAATATGGGCAAAGGGACTAGAGGTCAAGGGTCCTTTATTCCCTCAAGTGTTTTTGGAGACTTTCTAAAATTTCAAAACAAAAGCTTTAGTCAGAAATAAAGGGGATGATATGCTACAGGACTACAAAGATAAATAAATGCCAGAGTTTGAACAGCGTTTACTAATAGCAAAAAATATGCTGAAAGTTCGTGGAGCTTCAAAGTTTCAAGAGTGAGAACATTTATAGCACAACATAAAATTATTTATGGAAGTAAGCAAGCTAGAGTAGAATCCATCAAGGATGTTCTGAATACAACAAAAGAGAGCCATACTAGTATAGAACAACCTCAATACATGAAATAAATTATTCATGAATTCTAAAACAATAATGTCATTGTAAGAATTCATTCATAGCAAACGGTGCTATGTATCTAACATTACAAAATTTTGAAAAAGAGTCGTATGGAGTACCCATAGAGGGGAAGAGCAGAGCGTCCCAAATCATTCACACTTTGTCAAAATACTTGGGAAACACTTAATGAGGTCACTACTGTAATACTCAGTTGGAAATATTCAAGAAGCCATGGTGACAGTCATAAAGAAAGTAGATTGATCATAAGTGCAGAGACAACCATGTAGAGGTAGATAGTCATCAAATCAGAAAGAAGCATCATATGTTCAGGAGGGTCACTATAAATTCCATTTTTGACTTGAAAGGAAATAATTTTATTTTCAGAATGTCAGCACCATTTTAAGCTACATGAAAAGCAACAAAAAGAAGCAGAAACAAATACCCTTCATGAAGGATGACTGAGTTTTCATTAAGTTAATGTTCATAATTGGGATAATTAAGTGGCTAGCAAAAAATCACTTCTGTACATTGCGTAATTTTCTGTAAAGCAAAAGAATTCACCATCTCATGGTGACTAGGAATGATTTTTGAGACCAAAATTTCTATCATAGGAAAGAATCAAAACCGAGACCTGTCAGAATATCAAAGATGCCATTTTGTGGAAGGATGGAAATGGTAAACTCTACAGAAAATATTTTATAGTATGATCATTTAAAACATTAAAGAGCATAAAGATTTTGTTTTTTTGTGCCAACAATGATGAACATAGAAAGTCCCATCAGAAAAATCATGGAAGCCGCGCCATGAGTACCTAAAAATCTTTGCATACAGAAAGCAAAGGAACTCACTGTGAAGCACCTATTGGGAACTAAGTGTCATGGCCAAGCATTCACTAAGCACCATAATACAACTCAAGCCTAGTATATCAATGGTGGCCAGCAAAACAAGATTTCATGCCATTAAACAAAAGCCTAGAAGGTGAACAGGCCATGGCCAGGTCACTCTGGTTTTCCATCGCCAAAGGATCAAATACAAAAATGGTAGTTCCGCACCCTGAGTATGCATAGACCAAGCCTTAGAACAAAAAAAAGAGAGCACATGATCGCGGCCAGGTGAAGTAATGGTGATGACAGGAAAGAAAAAAATTGTCAAAAAACAAAGAAATGATATAGCAAAGCAAAGCCTGCGACTTTCTAGTTCAGAGAATGTTTCAATACACAAAGAAAAGATGAGTTACAGAGGCCATGAAGAGAGTTAATATGACTTTACCTTGTGTGCCATTGAAGTTTCATGCTACGGACCAGCCATAGGACTTGTTTTCTTTGCATTTTATAAACCCCAAACTCCATCACTGGTGGCACACCATCTTCTCTAGAAAACTCCAAACAAAGTGAAGTGAAATTCAGTTTAGGGTTTTCCGTGGCTTTTTGTCAAATCCCTAAAGTCGAATGAGGTGATGTTGTGCTCTACAATATCAATGACCTAATATGATGGAGCCTGTGAGTTTAGTTAGACATTAAATTACAAGGCATATAAAATATGTAGTGTTTGAAGCTTAATTCTATGCATGGACAAACTCATCAAAGACTCCAAGTCTTCTAAGGATGGAATCAATATTTAGATAAAGGTGTGTAGTATGGTGAAAATGATGATATATCATACATTTTGTGATAGACATAGGTTAGGATTGCATTGATTAAATTCAATTAATTTAATGTTATTTTTGCTCACCCATGTAAAGTTGTATTAATTAAATGATAAAATTATAAATCATTTAATTAATACAACTATTTTAGAAAAAATAACATTGAGTTAAATAAATCCAATAATGCAAGCATATAATAAGGCAAAGATGGAGTTTCATTTTGCATGGGCGGATTGATACAAACAAGGCAATTTTTTACATGCTTTGGCCCACTTTTCAAGAATTTGCAGTTCAGTTAGAGTCTCCCATGTTTTAGTTATGACTTGGTAGTGAGTTTGAGCCTGAGTGGACTTGTTTTTGCATGGATTTGGACCTCCTTTTCAAAGATATTTTCTTCTGCTCGGAATTGACCTTGGAGTTATCATCCTTTCTTGGAGTTGGATTTTCAGTTCTTTTTACATGCCTTTTGAAAAGGCTTTTTGTATATATTGAAAAACTTATTTGTTTTTCATTAGTTCTTGTTTTTCTCCTTTGCTCTCTACAAAGAGAATTATTTGTAACTCAACATCTTTTCAGGTTAATGCAGGAGCAGGTTTATAGGTTACATGGAGTTGTTCCTTTTTGCTTAAAGGATTCGGGTTTTTCCTTCTCATTATTGGTTTTTGCATTGATGATTGATTTGATGAAATTTATTTTGTTTTAATAAATCATAAACCTTTAAATTTTTTCTCTTTCATTGATATGAGTTCTCAGATACAATCAAGTTTTAGGTCTTAAGTTGTGCTTGTATTCATCTATTCAAAGTTGTGAAACATAGTTTCCTACCAGGAGAGATCAGTCAGCCTTCTTTCAAAACACTTTTGCAATAAGATTGTCATTAATGAGATGTGTGAAGTATTCCTTGAGAGTAAATTGTGAATTAGTCTACCTTTTAGATCATCATTTCTAGGTGCATCACCACTAGTTTAAGTTTTACAGCTTAGGGTTTAGATTTAGTCTTTTTATCCTTTTCCTAGCATTTACCCAAGTATTAATAAAAAAACGATATAGGAACTAGCCTAGAATCTGGAGGTCTAATTCCTTATAGGGTACCCACAACTTGGAATTAGTTCCCATGTTTCAACAGATTGCTGAATTTCAATATTCGAGCATACGGGTGCAATTTGAATTGACAACATATCTAATACCATGATGTTTTTTATCCATTTGTCACATTTTACTACCTAATGATAATTAAATATAAAGCCTTGCATAGAAAAATATACATCTTTAAGTTGTCTCCACTAATGCCATGCTAACATTCATATCTTTTGCACTAATATTTGTTCTATCCACATCTTGAAAGAATCCTACGACACAAAAAATATCTTGCATGCATGATCATGTTAGGAAGCATTATAGTTATCATTATCATAATCGACATCATCATATCTATATTGCATGAGAAAATACAAAAAACATAGATTGGATCCATTAAGCATAATCCACAACATATTAAGCATGTCATTACATCCACATCATGTCATAAGAATAATCCATTTGGTTGTTTGTTGTCGATTGACCAAATGAAAAATTCTAGGAAGCGTATGGTTTATGCCAAATTCTGTGTGAATGTGGAACAATCAACATATTTTCCTTCCATGATAAAGATAAACTCTATGTTTGGAGTTTGGGAACAAGTGGTTGAATTTGAGTCTATTTCATTTGCTTGCTTCCATTGCAAGAAGGTTGGTCATTGGGTTAATAAATTTCCTCTCAAAGTGTCAAAGAAGATGTCTAAACAATGGAGAGAGAAGGAGAAGGTTCTAGAATAGAGTTTAGAGCTTTTGGAGTAAGGGGGGTCTTCCTTGAATAGTGAAGATGAGGCTGAAAAACTTATTGATAAACCTATGGAAATAGGTTTGGAATTGGCTAAGAAGGTTTAAATTCCTAAGGGCTAGGTGGATTTGGTAGAGTTGAATAAGGAACAGGAACAGGGGGTGAAGATATTTCCTCCCATGTTATCGATACTGTGGAGTCTATTGAAGAGATGCAGATGGAGGTTACAAAGGTAGATAAGGCTTCTGTGAATGTTAGTCTGGGTTCTCCTCTTTCGGGGATGATTCAATGACAAGATGTTGGGTCGAAGGGTGAAGGCTTGGATGTTTTTTCCGATGTTAAGGACATGGGTATCCTAGCCATTTGGATAATCCTCCTTACATTCTGGTTTGAGGGCGTAATAGAAAGAATCATTCGCCCTCACCGAAAGGTGACTAGGAATATCTAAAGATCTGACTATAGGTCTAAGCCGAGAGGTAGAGGTCAACCTCATATGAATGTTACCAAGGAGAAGGAGAGTTGATTGGACATTGCTAATGGCACGCAGAGAACTCTGTTGGAGATGTGCTCCAAGAGCACCTCCCATAAGCTAATATGAAGATAATCTCCTAGAAAATGAGAGGGTTAAATCACCCTCATAAGCATGATCTCCTCACTAATTTGGTAAGAGATCATCACCCTGTTATTGTGTTAATTCAAGAAAGTAAAAGGGTATGGATAAATTAGCTAGATTGAAGAATAAGCTTTTTAAGGACTATGGGATACACTGCTTGGATGCGGTGGGTGCTTCAGGAGGGATTGTGACTTTTTAGAATCCTAGGTTGATTCAGGGGGTTGAGGTGTTTAAAGATTATAACCATGTGGCTACTTATTTTATTAATTTGAGGGATAAGTTCTCTTAGACTCTGTCTAACATCTATGCTCCTAATAGTAAGAGTGCTAGAAAAACGTTTTGGGAAAGCCTTGGATCCTTCAAAATGAGGAATTATGTTGGTAATTGGTTGGTCATGGGGGATTTTAATACCCTGTTGCATGATGTTGATAAGATTGGTGGCTCACATATTATGGATGATATCATATATGATCTAATGAATCTTATTAATGATAATTCTCTTCTTGATTTGGATCTCAAAGGCACTTCTTTGACTTGGTCCAATAGGCAGGTGGGAGATGCTTTTATCTAGGTTAAGCTTGATCATGCTCTTATCTCCCCTAATTGGTTGGTGTCCTATTCTTGTTCGCTTTCAAATTTGACTAGATTGGGCTTGAATCATTTTCCTCTGTCTTTGTCACTGGATCTCTTGGGAGGAAAAAACATTCTGTTTAGATTTGAGAAGATGTGGATCTGTCATCTTGATCTCAATAATTTGGTTTCTAATTGGTGGAACATTCAAGTGGATGTGTCGGCGATGTTCAGAGTTGCTAAAAAACTTGCCAATGTGATGGAAAATGTTAGGAAATAGAATCGATCTTCTTTTGGTCAATTTTTTTTGGAAAAGGAGGGGGTGACTAAGGAGATTCAAGATGTACAACAATCTATCCAAGTTTTTGGATATTATCAAGCCCTAGTTTTGAAAGAAAATGTCCTTCTTTCCAGATTAGATAATATTGTTGCTAAGGAAGAGGAATTCTGGAAACAACATTCTAGGATTATGTGGTTGAAAAGTGGAGACAAGAATATGAAGTTTTTTCACCTATCTACTTTGAAACACAAGGCTTCCAATCGTATTAAGTTTATCAATTTTAATAATCATGTTTTGGAAAAGGATGTTGATTTGCAGAATGTTGCTTCTTATTTTTCTAATCTGATTGCAGTGGAGGGGGAGCTTGACTTGGATTGTCAGGTGGATATTCTAAGGGATATTCCTTAGATCATAAATGGGGATATTAATAAGCAACTGGTTTGCATTTCGTTGGTGGAGGAAATTAGAAGTGTTGTTTTCTCCTTTGAAGGGAATAAGGCACCAGGCCTTGATGGCTTACCCATGTTATTTTTTGAGTCCTTCTGGGAAATTATTGCAAAAGATGTGGTTGCTGCTACTAAAGAATATTTTTGGACTGGCTCTCTTATGAAGGAATTGAATTCCTCATTTATTGTCCTCGTGCCTAAGAAACTGGGTGCTACGTCTTTTGATGAATTTTGTTAGTTTATGCAACTCAATCTACAAGATCTTCTCTAAGGTTTTGGTGGTAAGATTGCAAAGGGTTCTGCCTCTTATCAATTTTTCTCAACAAACTGGGTTTTCGTTGGTAGGAAAATTTTGGATTCTATTCTCTTGGTTCATGCGAATAATCACTCTTTAACTATCAATAAGCATGCTAGGTTTATTCTAAAGTTTGAGTTGCTGAAATCTTATGATAGAGTTGATTGGAGATTTCTTTCCAAGATTCTGACTTCTTTTTGTTTTGGGGAGAAAATGGTGACTCTTGTGCTTCAACTTATATCCACTTGGTTCTCTTTTCTTCTCAATGGTTCACCCTCTCCTTTATTTGACTACTCCAGGGGTCTAAGGCAAGGGGATCCAATATATCCTTTTCTATTTATTATTATGGTGGAATATTTGGGGCACCTCATTCATAGATTCATTGATTCTGGGGCCATGATTTGATCCTCTTGGTTATCAAAAATTCAGGTTTTAACCATAAGAGTTTTCCAGGCCCCTACAAAATTTTTGGACAACATACAAGGCCAATTAATCAGTTAAACCTTTTGCTCTTTAGGTTCTGCTAGACCTAGGTGGGTGAACCTATGTGAAACATGTAGATTCAAAATAGATTTCCTGCTAAGCAATCTACCCACAATGGCAAATAAGAGTGGATAGACAAAATGACTACAACTACACCTACTACACAAAATAAAAGATTTGAATATATTATTTGTTATGAATTCTATCTTCTAGGATATGGTAGATCAGTGCCTTCTATTTGTTGGGCAATGGGGTCAAAAGTAACAAGAATTCAAGGTGTTTTCCTCTCCAACTTAATTCAAGTTTTTAGGCATATTTAAAGTATGAAATTCTATGATCAACATAATATTTTACCCAATTTATAACTTGCATAAATTATGCTTAAATGTTTCCCTACCAGGTTCTTATTTAATCATCCAATAAAAATCCTAAAATCACTATGACTTGCTTAAAATAATTTAGTTCTGACTCTACAGACACCTATTAATCAAACCACACAAAGTGAAAATTACACCATGATAAAAAAAATATATACTTGTTATCCAGATTTAAATGATTTAAAAAATTCTAATTGGAGACAATCGGATAGGAAATTCAAAAATTATATCATCTTAACAACCGAATTCAGAAAATATTTCACCACTATATATATATTTTCTCCATTACACCTTGTTTCAGAGAAGGACTATTAATCCCTTTTTTTTTTATCCCAGTTCTGTGTTTCTCAGAAATTTTTTCTTGGTTCTCTCTCCCTCACTGATTTTTTTAAAAATAAATATTTATACTTTGCAACCCAAGAGTCGTGACCCTTCAATTTCCTATGCAACCATCTGATATTCGTTAGCCAACATTTAAAATATTTAATTAAGTTTCCTTTCGGTAAATTAAATATTTCTGACTATAATCGAGCTTTTAAATTTTTCACTTTAATACATTCTCCCGCCTTTACATTTATTTCCCCGTGGCTTTCATTGCTTTTACCGTTCTACAACAAGTTTGAATTTTCCACCCGCGATTATGCGGTGACCGGTTGTTCTATCTGCTTCACTGCCCTACCATGGTCTTCATTCTGCCTAACCGCAAGATAGCGGTAACCATACTGACTGGTACCTCCGTCGTCTGTTGAATTCCCATCGCGCTACCTCAGTCACTATGTTAACTGCGCATGGTATAGCGGTAGACATTTCCTACTATGCTTCGCCTCTTCCTCCATCATCTATTTCTATTACCGTGACCACCACGGTCTCCCTTCTCACCATGTGTGGTATCGTGGTCTGACTGTCACAATCTATCATTCCTCCACTACTCCACTGCAGTCTCTAACTCGACTGTCAGCGGTATGATGATAACTATTTGCTGCTCATCCCTAACCATCACCCGTCTCTACCATTCAATTCTCTGTCACCGGTTGCATCTCTATCCACCACAATCACCATGGTCTACGTTCTGACCAGCCACGGTGTGGCAGTAGCCACGTCGCTGACTGCTAACTATTAACCTCTGTTGCCTCCCTGTCTAATGCGGTCACCATGCTCTGCCTCCTAACTGTCACCTTGCCGCTTACTACACCACCACAGTTACTGGGATGATCGCCAGTGGTAGCACGGTAAGCTCAGTTCACCGTGCCAGCTTTCCACCACGTAATCGCCGACTTGCTAACAACTAACCGCGGTAAACATTTATCGTGACTACTCCAAACTATCACCGCTATGATGCGAGCCACTTTGCAAAAGGTCGTGGTAAAGCGGTGAAGGCCTATGAAGGGTAAAAGGTGGCAGTAAAAGATATTTGAATATTATGAATGGGATACATGAATTTTCTATAGAAAGATAGTGAAAGTAAAAGCTCAAAGGGGGTGAAAGGCCTTGGGATTTTAAATGAAAAATAAGGTTCTAATTGTGGCTCTTGTTGGGGATGAGTGGTTACTCAATCACTGCAAGAATCCAACATTTACTCTGGGATAGCAGACCAAGACATGAATGGACATGAAAATGAGCGATGGAGGATGGAGGGAATGAAAGAGTGAAGGAGATGGAAAATGGAAAGCGGACCATGGAGAACAAAAGGTGAAAATGACCCTAAGCTACCATACATGGAAAGAAAGCAAAGCTTTCGAAAAGGGAATTCTTGAGAATGTCCATGTACTGGAAAACCCAGACCCTTGAAGATTCCTAAGCTACTGTGCACGGAAAATAAAACTTAAAGAGGGTTATTGAGAATTGTCCATGCACTAGCAATCCTTAACCCTCTACTAATCCTCAGGAGAAGAAAAGCTTTAGGAACTGCCCATGTACAGGAAACTCCTACTCCTCTCCAGACATGTTTTGCAGGAAATAAGAATCTTCACCTCCTTTACCAGTTACCACAAAAGGGCCAAGCCATAAAGCTTCAAACTTGCCATGTTTCCCCTTCTCCTGACACCAATTATTCCACATCAACAACTAGTCATCTTCTTCAAACTTTCTCTCCTTGGCCTTTTTATCAAAAAGGTATTTCATTTGTGACTGCAATTTTACATTCTTCTTTTGAGCCATTCTTCTCACTTCATCAAGCTCAACAAGTTGCTCCATTCTTTCCTCCATCTGATCAGAAATATCCAAGTCTTCTTGTAGAATGGAATTATAAACTGGAAAAAGGTTTTGCAGTGGCATCCTTGCATGTGTCCCATACACCAATTCAAATGGAGATTTTCTAGTTGCCTTCTTCACTGTAATCCTATATGCCCATACAACCAATCTTAACTTTTAATCCCATGCCTTTTTATTTGTATCTAGCATCCTTTTTACTATCTTCAAAAGATTTTTATTGCTTGACTCTGCTTGACCATTGGCTTGTGGATGATATGGGGCAAAATAAGAAATATTAATGCCATATGTTTTGCAAAAATCTCTAAACTCATCAAATCTAAAACACATCCCATTATCTGCGATCAATCTGACTGGGGTGCTAAGTCTGGTTATAACATTCACCATCAGAAAGTTCATCACTACTTTGCTTGTTGCTTTCTTAGTTGGGACAGCCTCCACCCACTTAGTAAAATAATATGTGGCCATTAGTATCCATCTATGTCCTCCACTTGATCTTTCCTGTATTTATCCAATGAAATCAACTCCCCATTGGTGAAAAGGTGCTTCTACCTACAAAGGTCTAAGTGGCAATGCTCCTTGATACTTAAACTTCCCTAAGAATTTCTGACAAGCCTCACATTTCCTCACATATGCAAAAGACTCATTGAATACCTTAGGCCAATAATAACTAGTCCTAAGAATTTTGTGTGCAGTAGTCTTAGCAAAATAATGGCCTCCACATACCCCTTCATGCATTTCTCTCAAAACGTATTTTGCTCAAGATTCATCTAGACATAACAACAATATACCATCCCTATTCTTCCAGAATAGGTCCCCTTCTATAAAAACATATTTAGAAGCCTGCAACTTAAAATTTATCCTTTGATTATCATTCAAATCTTCAAGGCACTTCATATGTTTCAAATAATGCATTATATTAGTATACCATGGAGCATGCTCAATACTTGCTATGACTTCTTCCTTACCTTCTACATTAAATATTGGGTTTGCTTCAATATTT
This sequence comes from Sequoiadendron giganteum, assembly GCA_007115665.2. NCBI lineage: Eukaryota > Viridiplantae > Streptophyta > Pinopsida > Cupressales > Cupressaceae > Sequoiadendron > Sequoiadendron giganteum. The sequence continues at coordinate 38,135,062 of CM021110.1, forward strand.
GTTTCTGCCATCAGCCTGGCCAGACCCTGTCCTCCTACCAACTTGGTAATTTGAATCTCCATGTTGAACTCTTGAATTTTATTAATCCATCTGCATGTCTTCACTGTCACTTCTGTCTGCACCAGGATATCCTTCATAGCTGCATGTGGAACATAAGCAATTACCTTAGCTCCAACAACATAAGGCTTGGAAGCCTTTGCTGCTTTGACCAATGCATAAGCATATTTTTCCATAATATCATACTTCAATTCTAACCCCTGCAAAGACTTACTAAAAAAATAAATAGACTGCTCATGACCTTCATTATTTTTTTGTAACATAACAACAGCTATGGTGTGAAATGAAGCAAAAGAAAAAATCTGAAATGGTTTAGTAAAATCAGGAGACTTCAGGATTGGGGCTTCTTTGATAGCTCTTTTTATAGATATGAAGGCATCCATAGCTTCAGCAGTCTAGTCCAACTTTTATCCTTTTTTCAACATCTTAGATATGGGTTTAACAATCTCAGCAAAATTGGACACAAACCTCCTAACAAAATTAATTTGGCCAAAGAATGATTGGATTGCTTTCACAGTTTTGGGAATGGGAATTTTATCTATGGCATATACTCTTTCAGGGTCTATCCTAATGCCATCTCTTGACACAGTATGCACCAAAAGTTTACCCTCTATGACAACAAAATGTCATTTTTTAGGATTAAGACTAATACCATATTCCAAAACTTTGATGAAGATCTTCTCCAAGTCTCCAACATGATTCTCTGCCTCTTTGGAATAAGCAGTGAGATCATATTGATATACCACCATTATAGCATTGATTAGATCTGCAAATGCCACATCCATTACCCTTTGAAAGGTAGCTCCTGCATTTGTGAGACCAAATGGCATTCTTATATATACATACGTTCCCCATGGTGTAGTGAATGTTGTCTTGTATTGCTCAGATTCTTTGACTTTGACCTGGTTATATCCAGAAAATCCATCCATCATTGACAATAGCTCACACACTATTACTTTGTGCAATATTGCCTCCATGTTTGGAAGAGGATAATTGTCTTTTAGGGAAGCAACATTCAGATTTCTAAAATCTACACACAATCTTATGTCCCCATTTTTCTTCCTGACTAGAACCAAATTCGAGACCCATGTTGAATGCCTAATGGGTTTTATGATATCTCCATCTCCGAGCTTTGCTAGCTCCTCTTGCATCTTAGGTTCCAGGGTTGGGTTGATAGGCCTCTACTTCTGTCTGAATGGCTTTGTGTCTGGATTAAGTGGAATCTCATGCTGAAAAAGATCTTCTCTACATGCCTTCAAATCCTCATAAGACCAAGCAAACACATGCTTGTATTTTCTCAGCAATGTAATCAACATTCTGTTGATAGTTGGGCTTATTTTCTTCCCAATATAAACCCTTTTTGGTGCTAATTCAGTTCCCAAATTTATTTCTTCAATATCTTCTTTCTTAACAAGTGTTTGCTTCATGAGAGAATGATAACTCCCATCATACACTCTCTCCAATGCCACAAGCCCTCTGGGAAGCTTGTTATTTTTAAGCTACAAAACTTCCTTCCCAAATACAGTTTGTTTCCCATCCACTTCTTCCATAAAAGCATTGAAATCTATCTCATGTGCCTCATACTGATCTATACAATGAAGAAATTTCAAAGGGTTAGTATCATCATTAAAAAATTTCCAAATATATATGTTGTCAGGGACTACTGGTCTTGTTTTAAATTCAACCTGAGGCACTCCTATCAAAGTGATATCATCTCTCTTTAAGGTGACATTAGCCAAAAATTCAGCCATTAATTTTTCAGATCTATCTATCCAATCAATTGAAAATGCATCAAATAGTTCCACTGTATCCCACACAACATTTCTATATTGTTTCAGCCTCTTATTCTTTGCAGCATACTTTGATCTAACTTGTGACATAACTAGCTCAAAATCTCCCAAGATAGACAACAACTTAATCTTATGTTTGACAACCATGTTCAAACCAATCAACAAGGATTCATACTTTGCCACGTTATTTGTACATTCAAAAGCCAACAAAAATGAATATTTAAATGTTGTACCTTCAGGTGATATGAAAACTATCCCAGCTCCATTACCTTCTTGGATGCAAGCCCCATCAAAATACATTGTCCACACACCTTGCTGATTTCTAGAAACAAGTCTATCAATTGGGTCAATATTCACTAATTCTGGATGAGATAATTCAACTCTAAAACTCCCTAAATCCACATCACAAAAGCAATTAAGTTGTTCTTGAGGAACACCCTCAACTATCTGATTCACCCTTGGTTCTCTATACAATTTTACCTCTTCACCATTAATGGGTATTGTGGCATATGATAAATCAAACTACACATTACCTCCAACTGCTGCATTCCAAACTAAGGAGGTGTACCAATCATAGTTATATCAATATTATAGGTTGCTTGTGGGTAGGCTGCTAATTTTACTTCTACATCCTTCATAATCTCCACTACTGGGATAGGCCTACTATCCATGGCATAACACTTACCACCCTCAATATCTATCCACATACCAAGCTGTTTCATTACCCCTACTGGCATAATATTCATAGAAGCACCTGAATCTATCATGCAATTTCTTACCAATTTACCATTTATGAGTAGGGTAGTAAAAAATGGATCAATTTGTGGTGTATTCATCAATGCATCATTTAGGCCAACTTTTGAAACTTTTATCTTTCCTTTCTTATCAGCAATTCCAGGATTCTCATTTTGTTCAAAATTTATAATTTGATTCCTCCCACTAGACATTAATTGAATAGCACTTTCCCTATACTCTTTAATTTTCATCATTTCAAGTAATGGGACAAATATTTTTACATAGGATGAAGCTTGCACAAAATTAAAAGATGCACCTTCAGCTCTTATCACCTTCTTTTGCTCTGTTGGTTCACCTTTTCTCTCCTCCTTCTCCCTTTTTGATGTCTAATCTATCTTTTGATTGTCTTTGGGGGGATTCTTTATTTTCTTCTTTGGGGACATACTTCTGTTCTTTTTTATCAAGGCGCTCATCATTTGTCTTTTTTTATATTTCATGGGACATATTTTTATCTTTCAAGAATATTCCTCTTTGAACACCATCATTCTCATTCACTGTTCTATTCCTTAGCCGATACTTGCTTTTAGCCAACTCAACTGCTGCAATAGTCAATCTTTTAATTTCTTCATCAGTTGGTCTCCTCATATTTCCCCTATTAGTCTGATATGATGTAGCAGAAGGAATTTGTTCATCATCACTTTTTTCATAGTCAGAAAAAATTTGTTGTTCTGCCATGTGAACATTATATTTCTGATGATCAAAATTATATTCATATCCTCCTTCTTCTAAAGATGAATACCCTTGCTCTGTAGAGTGAAGAGTATGGGAAGTCAAATAGATATTATGGTCCTCTTCATTATTATTTTATGCTATATATTTTCCTGATACTGAGTGAGCTACAACACAATGCTCTGAAGAATGTGGCAGTCCACAAAATGAACACCAATGACTATTATCAACCATGTATGTCCCTCTTTTCTTCAAAGGGTCAGGTGTCTCTTTATTTCTTGACCCATCCATCACTAGCTTTCCATTTCTCCAATTTGTATTATAAGGCATGTCATGTAGTCTTGGCCTTTCATTCCTATGTACTTTCTTATTTATTTGGGGGAGAATATTGGGGAACCCTATGGTTATCCCTCTTGGCAATCATCCTTGCAACTTTCTTGTTATTTCAATTGTGAGTGCTATCCTTTGAGCTTCAGCCAAATTTCTAGGACCCCTGTTCCTAAGCTCATATCCTGTCTTAGGATCAAAAGATTTTAAATAAATACTCAATGCAGTAGGATCAACCAATTTAGATCTAGGAGGTATCTTATTATGCAATTTAGAAAACCTCTCGTTGAAATCATAAGATGACTCATTTTGATGCTTCTAAATAGTCACCAATTCCTTCAATGCAAATTCAGGTGCATATTGATTCACATATTGCTCAAGAAATTATTCATAAAATACATAAATAGAATCAATAGAAGTTGTTGGCAGACTATTAAACCAATCTCTAGCGTCTTCAATTAGTGACATCATAAACAACCTCATCTGCACATCTTCATACTACATGTCCAAATCTTGCACAAAAGAATTAAAACTCCTTAAATGTTCTTCAACTGCAATTGCACTACTTCCTATGAATTTTGGGACAAGACTTCTCTAACTATTGTCCATAGGATAAGAACATATTTGAAATCTAGCTAAGTCAAACTTCCTCATCATGGTTGCATATTATGGAGGAGGATTTTGGTAATACTGATGTTGGTACAATGGATTATTATTTTCCACATATTTCTGACCTTTTGGGGGTACATGTTGCTGATAAGGAGGTGGTTGAACACCTTGATGTTGTGGTGGAGCATTTTGATGTCTATTTGGCTGATTTTGATGGGCTGTGGAGCTTTTGATGGGCCTGCATTATTGTTACCCTGTCTGTGTGGTGGTACATATTTATGCAGATTAGCCATTTGAGTATTGAGCTGAGCTTTCCTCAATTTCAACTCTTCTAGTTCTTTAATTGCTTGGAGCCTCTGCTCATATTCTATTTTTTCTCTCTCCACTTCTTGTCTCTCATGTTCCACTCTTGCATTTATTTCATCTTGAGCCATATGTTCATAGTTATCCTTAGAGGCCGTTTCATAGCTAGGTCCACCCTGATTCTCTTCAAGAAATGCCCTCTTCTGATCATATTCATGTTGTCTTCTTTCTCTTTCAGCCTCACATTCAGCCATGAACTCTTCAAATTTCTTAGGATCTGGTTGATAGAAGGGATTCCTCTGTTCCTTAGGAGTACATTATCTGGAAGGGTTGTTTTCATTTGCTAGTGTACCATATGAACTGTGTGTCTCCAATGGTTCTTTTGATATTTCATTTTTATTTGATGGGCCCATGTCATCAGATACTTTCTTCCCCTTATCATTCTTCTGAGTCCATTTACTTTTTTCACTAGTACCATCACCATCTTTGTACAAATACCTTCTTCCCTGCATGTTGTGAGTAACTGTGATAGTCTGAACTCTAGGATGATTTCTTTCTGATGTATATTTCAATTTATCAATTTCAACACATCTTTTCATTCAGAGTTGCCACTCACTTTCCAAAAGTGAGAAAATATGCAACTCTTTATTCCCAATGGAGTCTTCTACAAAATACTGACTCTATGACAAAGGCTTATTTTCAGATTATGGTTTCTAGTAGAGTCGCCAAACTGTTGGTTCTGAAAAATGCAAGTTTTAACCATAAGAGTTTTCTTGGCCCTTACAACATTTTTGGACAACATACAAGGCCAATTACTTAGTTAAATCTTCTTCTCTTTAGGTTCTGCTAGACCTAGGTGGGTGAACCTATGTGAAACATGTAGATTCAAAATAGATTTCTTGCTAAGCAATCTACCCATAATGGAAAATAAGAGTAGATAGAAAAATTGACTGCAACTACACCTACTACACAAAATAAAAGATTTGAATATATTATTTGTTATGAATTCTATCTTCTGGGATATGGTAGATCAGTGACTTCTATTTGTTGGGAAATGGAGTCAAAAGCAACAAGAATTCAAGGTGTTTCCCTCTCCAACTTAATTCAAGTTGTTAGGCATATTTAAAGTATGAAATTCTATGACCAACATATTATTTTACCCAATTTATAACTTGCATAAATTATGTTTAAATGTTTCCCTACCAGGTTCTTCTTTAATCATCAACAAAAATCCTAAAATCACTGTGACTTGCTTAAAAGAATTTAGTTCTAACTCTGCAGACACCTATTAATCAAACCACACAAAGTGAAAATTACACCATGATAAACCAAATATATACTTGTTATTCTGATTTAAATGATTAAAAAATCTAATTGGAGACAACCAGATAGGAAATTCAAAAATTATATCATCTTAACAACCGAATTTAGAAAGGATTTCACCAGTGTATATATATTTTCTCCATTACACCCTATTTCAAGAAGGATTGTTCATCCCTTTTTTTAATCCAAGTTCTATGTTTCTCAGAAAATTTTTCTTGGTTCTCTCTCCCTCATTGATTTTTTTAAAAAAATATTTATACTTTACAGCCCAAGAGTCGTGACCCTTCAATTTCCTGTGCAACCGTCTGATATTCGTTAGCCAACATTTAAAATATTTAATTAAGTTTCCTTTCGGCAAATTAAATCTTTCTGACTCTAATCGAGCTTTGAATTTTTTCACTTCAATACATTCTCTCGCCTTTACATTTATTTCACCGTAGCTTTCATTGCTTTTACCGTTCTACTGCACGATTGACTCTTCCACCCATAGTTATGCAGTGACCGACTGTTCTATCTGCTTCATCGACCTACTGCAGTCTTCATTCTACCTAACCGTGGTATAATGGTAACCATAATGACTACTACCTTCGTCTTCTATTGATTGCCCACTGTGCTACCGTAGTCACTATGTTAACCGTGCGCGGTATAGAGGTAGACATTTCCTGTTATGCTTCACCTCTTGCTCCATCGTCCGTTTCTATTACCATAGCCACTGTGGTCTCCCTTCTCATCATGTGTAGTATTGTAGTCTAACTGTCATGATCTATCCTTCCTCCATCGCCCCACCACAGTCTATGAATTGACCGTCAGCAGTATGTTGGTAACTATTTTCTGCCCGTCCCTAACCGTCACCCATTTCTGCCATTCAATTCTCCGTTACCGGTTGCATCTCTATCCACCGTAGTCACCGCGGTCTATGTTCTGATCAGCCATGGTGTGGTGGTAGCTACATCACTGACTGCTAACTGTCAACCTTTGTTGCCTCCCTATCTAACGCGATCATTGCGCTCTGCCTACTAACTATCGCCTCATCGCTTATCGCACCACCACGGCTACTGGGATGACCGCTAGCGGTAGCATGGTAAGCTTAGTTCATCATGCCAACTTTCCACCGCGTAAGCGCCGACCTGCTAACAATTGACCGTGGTACAATGGTAAACATTTATCGTGACTGCTCCAAACTATCACTGGTATACTGCAAGCCACTTTACAAAAGACCACGGTAAAGCGGTGAAGGCCTATGAAGGGTAAAAGGTGGCGGTAAAAGATATTTGAATATTATGAATGGGATACATGAATCTTCTATAGAAAGATAGTGAAAGTAAAAGCTCAAAGGGGGTGAAAGGCCTCGTAATTTTAAATAAAAAATAAGGTTCTAACAGATCCCTCATCGAGTAATTTGATTTGCTCTCATCAGTAGTTTATTGATGTTTCTCTCATGCTTGGGGAGGTGTCCATTAAGGAAGTTAAGGCTATTAAACTTATATTACATAGGTATGAGGCTACTTTAGGGAAAAAGGTTAGCTTACCCAAGAGTGTTATCTTCTTTTTTAATACTCTGGTCCACTGGCAGATCAAAATTACTAAAATTTTGCAATGCCAAATTGGTTATCTCCCTACGTCATATTTGGGTCTTCCCTTGTGGTTAAATGTTCCTGAGTCTTTTTAGCAAGGGATGATTGATAAGTTCAATTCTAAACTAGTTGGCTAGAAGGGGGTGTTGTTGAGCCAAGCTAGGAAAGTGCAGATGATAAAGTCTACATATCAAAATCTTCCAGTGTATGCTCTCGGTTTATTTTATATGCCAAGGAAATTTGTGGATAAATTGAAAGTAATTCAAAAAAAATTCCTTCGATTTGGTGTTGAGGACAAGAGAAGAATCCATCTAGTTGCTTGGGATGATGTCTATAGACATAAAAGGGTTGGTGGTCTTGGAATTCAGAAAATTTGTGAGTTTAATGTTGCTCTTCTTGGTAAATAGCTGTGGATTTTATTGTTGGATAAGAGTGAATGGGAAAAATTTACTTGGAGCAAGTACTTACATGGTGCTAATGGTATAAGGGATTTCTTAACTCTTGACTTTTCCCCCCCGTTTGGTTCTACTCTTTGGAATTGTATGCTTAAGGCTCATAGGCTTCTCTCTAAGAGTTTTTTTGACAGTTGGGCAATGGTAGGAATATTTTGTTTTGGGAAGATAGTTGGTTTAGCAATAAGCCTCTTAAAGATGAGCCTTGGGCTCAACCTTTCATGGACATGTGCTTGCAGAGGTTTGGTAGATTTTTTGTTGATTATATCGATGCTGGCTGCTAGAAAAGATTGCATGAGGCTAATCCAGGGCTAGAGGTTCTCTTCAAGGCCCTATCCTTGATCCATATTCCCTCTCTTCCTTATCCTAACAAATTTATTTGGAAGCCCTCTCCTATTGGTAACTTCTATGTGTCTTTGAATTTTCATCTTAATGATTCCTTTATTGGCCCTACTTCTTTTTGGGCCTGTGTTTGGTCCTCTAGATTGATTCCTAAGGTTAATATTTTCTTTTGGATCTTTTTCCAGAATAAGGTATTAACTATTGATAGTTTGGTCAAGAGAGGTTTTATGATGCCCAATAGGTGATTTTTGTGTGAAGAGGAGGCTGAAAATTATTTCCATCTATTGATTGGCTATAAATTTGTTTGAATTGTGTGGGCTCATGTGTTCTCTCTTTGGAATCTCAGTTGGGTGTTCCCTGCTTTGATTAAGGACTTGTGATCTCAATGGATTGGACCGATGTCCAATCCTGCTTTGCAGGTTTTGTGGTCTCTCTCTCTTCCTCATATTTCTTGGGGTATGTGGCTTGAGTGCAATAATAGGATTTTCAAAAATTATTCCCTCCTTGCTATCTTTGTGGCCTCTACAATTTGTGTGACTATTAAAGAAAATTATGTAGTTGGGATATATTTTCACAATGGGCCAAAGGTGATGCTCAATCATTATGATATTTCTATACCACAGAATTGGAAGTTGTCTTGTGATAGCCCTCCTAGTTACTAAAGGAAAAGCCTCCAGGAACAATGTTGTTTGGAAAGCTCCTCCGAATGGGTGGGTGAAGGTTAACTTTGATGGAGTTTCTAAAGGGATTCCGGGACCTACAAGTTGAGGCGGAGTGATAAAAAATTCTAATGGTAGGCTCATCTCTGTAGTGGTGCTCCCTTTGGGAACCCAAAACAACCACTATGTGGAAGCAGTTGTAGCCTATCATGGTCTCAAATTGGCACAAACTAAAGGGTATAAGAAATTATGTATTAAGGGGGATTCTCTCAATATGATCAACAATTTGAAGAATTGTGCTACCCCTTCATGGAATATTGAAGATTTGATTAGAGATGCTATTGATATTCTTAAGTCCTTTGATGATTATTATATTTCTCATATATTGAGAGAGGGAAATGGACTTGTTGATATTCTCACAAATCTTGGAGTTAGAGGTGCTAGGGAATGGGGACTGAACGATCCCCTCCCAATAGAAGCAATTGCAAGTATTAATCATGATGGAAAAAATTAAAGTGATTGATGATTTATTAAGGCTTGGGGTGTGCATTACTTTCATCACATGGCAGGTTATGATTTCGAAGGATGGTAAGCAAGATTTGGATCGAGCTAATTGTACAAGAGCTGATATCCATAGGGAACGAAACTCAAGTGTTTTTAATCTCTCCTGCCATTATTCCATTTCACACAAATTTTGGGAACTCTTTGCATTGCCTTCTTGAGGTTTTCTCTCATAGTGTTCAAATTTTTCAAAATCCTTGACTCTGCAATTACTGTAGCCATGGGAGGAGATAGGAACCAAGCTGAACCTTTCTAGTGTGATGCAACTAAGAAAAATATAGAGGTTTGGAAGATCTTTGAGAAGGGAGGGCTAACTCCGTACCTGGAGAGGTTATATGGTAACAATCCATAGACTACTGCATTGTTAACAAAATCTTGGAACAATAGGGTTCTGAAGTTAGGCGGAATAGAGTTTGATGTAAATGAATATTTTATAGCCAATATCACAGGGTTGTCGACAAAGGGAAATAATTTTTTCAGAGATAAAAAGGAATCACAGACTACCATGCAAATATTTTTCAAAGGTGATGAAGCTCAAGACCTAAGGATGGTGAGGAGTGGTGGTTATCAAAGGAAAAATCTTAAGGTGTTGTAGGGGGATGTGGCCAAGAAGCTCAGGAATTACATCTCCCTTGAAGGACATTTCCCTGCGGTAAATGCCTACCATTTTGTTTTGCTTAATAATTTTCACCATAAGAAAAGGATTTATTTTCCCTATTATATGTTGGCTTCTCTGGACTCTACCCTGATGGAGCATAAGAAAAATAAAAACAATCATGTTTCACATGTAGGGCTTATCCTTTTAATCTCTGATTATGCAAAAGGATTTTCAAGTTGTGAAGCCGCTTGCTATCCCTAAGGGTAATCAGCAGAAGGACGAATATGATATGGTCTCTAAGGAGGAGATGGCTAGTAAGAAAGGTAAGAAGAGGAAGCTCATCCTAGAAAAGGAGTCAGAATCTATGGAGGATGTTGACTATGTTCTAGACTCTCTTGCGACCATGCAAGTGGACAATCAATCCCCGACTTTGGGGAAGTCTAAAAAAGGGGAATCAAGCCCTAATAAGGGTTATGAAACCTGCAGTGAGGATTTAGCTATTGAAATGTTGATTAGATGCGTGAAGGAGAAGATGGAAGTGGCTAGTGAGGTGTCTTCACCTCCCCTTGTTTTGGGGATGAAACAAAAAAATGAGCTAGAGATGGGAAGTAAGAAGAGGATGGTTATTATGTCTACAAGCCAACTGCAGGAGATGAATTCTCCACTTAAGATTGTAGGCAGACAAGGTGTTCTGGATTCACCAATTGAGGTTCTAGATTTGTAGATGGAAAGGACGGTCATGGTTGAGGTGGGGCAGGGTGCTGAGGATTCTCCAATTGTGGACCGAGATAGGCAAAAGAAAAAAAAGGTGGTTGCTATGGAGATTGTGGAGTCTATTCGTAAAATCAAAATATCGGTTGCTGCTAGGAAGAAGCTAGTTGCTGATGGGAAGGGGAAAGAGGTCTTTTCCAATCAGGATAAGGTATGCTCCTCTCATGAGGAAGGTGTTGTGGGTTAGGGAATTTTCAATATTGATAAGAACAATATTTTTGATGTTTTAGAAGTTATTTAAATGGATATTCCATGAACTTAATATGACCAAAGTGAAAGTTTGTGGTGTGATGAGTAAAGTTGATGAATCCCTAGTTTAGGATCAAATTGATGATTTGATGAAATCTTTGAAAATTATGACAAAGGAAATGCTCATGATGATGCAGAATCTTGAAGGTAGAGTTCTCACCCTTAAAAATAATCTGAAGAGGATTTATGATAACATGGATAAGGGTGGGGAGGGGACCAAATTTAGGGTTAATTTTGAGTCTGTTGGTATTACCTCTCCTTTTGATAGTGCCAAAAAATGCAAAGAGACTGCTTATTCTGGTGAAATTGGTGTTTTTGGTAAGTTGTTGGAGGAAGAGGTGTATGTTGATAAGGGTGGTGATAAGAATATTGCTTTGATTAGTGAGGTGAATCTAGGTGGGCCTAGAGCTAGGACCCACAACAAGACTAAAGCTCAGGCAGGGGCTCCTGGTAAAGAAATATTTGATACCTTGGTTGAGGTCAAAAGGATGTGGCATGTGATGTGGAGGCTACAAATATACTGAAGAATATGTAATGTTGTTGCTTGGGTTCCTCCTTTTTGGCTAAATTTTTGTTGATGGTGCGTTGTGTATGGGCTGATATATACTTATTGTAGTTTTCTTTTGATTCAGCTTCTCTTTTTTGTAAATGGTTTTGGGCCCCTTCAAAACCCGCTCAGTTTCCATCAAACTCAGATTTCCCAAAGCATTTCATTTAGGGATTTACCAGAATATCATTGGGTGAACCTAAGAGGAGTGTCAGTTGGTGGTGTTACTCGCCCCCTCGTAGCAATCTTCATCAATATGTGCAAGGTGTTGGTAGTAGATCAGGATTCATATCGCCACCTCGCAACAATCCATGGTGTTGGCTGGTGGTAGTATGGGGATTACCTCACCATCCCCGTGGTAGTCCATGAGGAAACCAATAGTAGTGCAAGTAGCGTCGCCCCATGACAGCGCGTGTAAGTGGCTTGCAGTGGTGCAGTGTATATACTAACTTCCCATGATGGTTCAAGTAGTGCAAGGTAAGTGACATGTGGTGTAGTGGTGAACAAGATATCCCATGAAGGTCATTTGGAGGTGATTATAGTGCAATGATGTCTTGTGGTATGGCAATAGCTAGTGTGAACCCTTGTTACATACTTGCACAAACACAACAAACAAACATGTTATTAGATCAAAATGCAAGATGAAAGAAGGATTCCCCATGAAATCCATTTACAAAACTTAGATAGAAAGGAAAATGAAGAACAATGCAATAAACCAAGTTTAATCTATCCAAGCTAAACAAACACTTGATCCCATGGGGGAATTGGTGCCAATTGATGTGTCAAAATTGGCCCTTTCCCAACTCCTTAGTTGCAAATGTTGATGATGTGTGGATAGTTCAATCTCCTTGATGAGATTTTAGCATAACCTAGCTATGGAATTATGAAAACTATGGATACTTGAAGAGGAATGGGAAAAATTGGCTCTCAATGTGAAGAGAGTAACTTTGCATGAGATTGTGGATGACGAACGAGAGGAAGACCCTTTCATTTATAGATTTCCAAAATGGAAGAGAGAGTAAAATTGAGCAATGTGGGATCATTCAACATCCAATGGCCAAGTGCCACTTGTCAAAGATGTGAATGGTTAATGGTTGTCAACATTTTGGCCAAACTGCCAATAAATGCAATTAGGTGGAATTTGAATTTGAGGAAATGACATGTGAGAGGGAAAAAGGAATGAAATAAATGCCACTTGGCTCATGCACAAGGACATGTAAGAGGAGTGAATGCCTTGTTGGAAGTACCCATCCACTTGGACTTTTTGAATTCAAACTTGAGGGAATATTCCTTCCTTATTCCTTATTGAGAGAAAATAGGCAATTAAATAAATCAAAGTAATTGATTTATTGTGCAAGTTGCATTCTCTAGAGGATTTTAGTGATTGTGATTAAATTATTAAGATTTGATCAATTTAATGAGAGATTAGGTGATTTGACAATTTTGACTCAAATTTATGAGTTGATTTAAGTCAAGAATTGAGAAGAAAGATTTAATTAAATAAATGATTTGATTTATTTAACTAAAGGGGATAATGTTAGATTAAATTAAATAAGGTTTAATATATTCAATTTAATAAGAGGACTTTAGAGACTTAATCAAATAAAATGATTTATTTAATTAAAAGGAATTTTAGGGTTAATTAAATTAAATTGATTAATTTAATCAACAGGGGAAGAAAGACCTAATTAAATAAATAATGATTTATCCAATTAAGAGACAGAAAGTGATGATAAGTTGAGAGTGTGATTCAAGAAGAAACGTTGTTAGTTAATCATGATCAAATGTGCTGGATCGAATTGTACATTTTCCATGTCTACATTTTGCCCCTCTTTGAAGCAATGCACTTGTTGTATTGGTTCAAAGAATAAACTGTTGTGATCATAGTTCAATTTTTTTTTCTTGATTTTTTAAATGCCCCACTGCTACCCTAGTGGAAGGATTATGTTGGTATATTGCCCCCTTGAGAGATTAGACGAAATTTTTGATTTTTTGGATGATCTCACCAAAAAAAGATGACAAGTTGCCCGATAGGTCCAAAAATGGCCCGAGAGGCCAGAAAACATGTTAGAACGACAAAAATAGGATCGGGGGACCAACACCCTCGCCAAATGGCCAAATTAGGTCAAAAAACCCTAATTTTCAGGCTTAAATAGACCTTGAGAGGTCACTTTCAATTCATTTGCACATTCAGCCTTTGGAATTTTCTACATGACAGCTTCCCAAGCATATGTCAAAGAGAGTATGAGTACATCAATGGTCAGTCATTGCAGGACCTGTGGTATGTACCCCCATCCCAAACTTTAATTTTTTGGTTTTCGTACATTAATTAGGGTTCAATCAAATTTAGGTTGAGCGGCGCTATATAGCACCATTGAAAGTGCTCGATAGGCGTTGCGTGGTCCGATAACAGACCACATATGCAAAGAGTGTTGCGCGATGTAGTTAGGAATTTAGGGTTTCTAGGGTCAAAGTTGGCTGCATGCACAAATAGCACCGTGCGACACTAATAGGAATTTAAGGTTGTCAAAGTCCGCTACGCGACATAGTTTAGAACTTTCCAAACTGCACTACATTTGCAAATAGCACCGCATTTGCTATTTCAAATGCGAAAATACGACGTGAGAGACATATTTTTTATTTTTTTTACGAGACTTGATGTGGCGGTTTCCCTTGCGTAGGAGGAGCTTGATATACTTCATTCGAGGGAGCACAGATTGTCGGTGCTCCACAGATTACACGGTATGCATGTATATCTCCAGGAGCAGCTTGGTATTCTTGGTCTCTAGTACATTGCATACGTCCCTCTTGTTCGAACACATTTAGGTATGATGATAGCTTTGGCCGAGCGGTGGCATAGTGAGACTTCTTCCTTCCATCTGCCTACTGGTGAGGCCACCATCACTCTTGAGGATGTCTGGCGCATTCTCCAATTGCCTATTCATGGAGCCAAAGTGATTTTCAATCCGAAGGAGGGTAGGGATACTTGCTTTGACGTCATGGGCATTGATGAGATTATCCTTTCTAATGGACAGATTGACCTAGAGCGATGCCGGGGTAGAGCATCCACCTATAGATCGATTGTTGTTGCTATTATTTTAGATCTTGTGGCACCCGATTGGCGGGGCCAATACTTTAGTCCAGGCTGGGGATTGGCATGGCATCAGATGTGTGTTTTCTGAGAGTGCTTTGCCTGGGGACTAGTATTGTTGGCCTCCTTATACAAAGATTTGCATTAGTTTTCATACTTAGATAGTTGGGCCCTTGGGGCCAGAGTTACTTTATTACACATCTGGGCATGGAAGTGGATCCCAGTGCTTCGTCCAGATGTCACACCAGTTGTCCTCGATATTAATGATCTTGTTGTCTGGCGGTATGGTAGGGAATAGATTCATTTTACCCACACTGGCACAGGTGGCCTTGCTTATTGGTGACGGGTTCTTGATGAGATGAGATATTTTATCTAGAGAACTTGGATGGGCATAGGCCCATAGTATGATGATGCAAATCAGCTATTTTTTTCTCAGCAAGATAGGTGGATGAAGGGTCAGGAGCATACCATGATAGAGCGGTATCTCCGAGACAGGGTGACCCGTCAGTTTGGAGAGATGCAGGATAGGCTCGATGATCAGTACGTGGTGATCTTTGCCTGTACTACGAGAGAGACAACATGGGGCTAGCCCATCACAACAGCTGAGGCAGTGTCCTCCTTTAGATAGTTGGTGGCCTGATCATGGTTGTATGATAAAGGGCCAACAGATGTAGGGGTGACTCGGGCGTACAGAGCCTGGTTTAGACCTCCTTTGAGATTTATAGTTCTTAGTGCAACACTCCCATGGTGGAGACCCAGAGGAAGATCAGCCGATAGGGGGAGAGGAAAGGGGGGTAGAGGTGGCAAAGATGGGGGTAGGGATAGAGGAGGAGGTGGACCACCTCCTCATCAGACACCTCCACAAGATCCGTCACAATAGTCACCTCCATGGGTAGAAGCACAGGTCATTCAACCAAGAGATGGGGGCAGAGCAGTCCTGCAATAGTAGCCAGTAATGCAGGAAGACCACAGAGATGTGCTGATCTAACAGTTGTAGAGTCAGATTCAGGTGTTGACTGTAGAGAGGGATGAGGCTTAGTAGCAAGTTATGATAGTTACTACTAAGAGAGACTAGGCTCAATCTGAGAGGGATCAGGAGATTAGTCAGAAGAGGCAGCTGGAGAGTACGACATCATCATCCCAGGGCCAATCAGTTTCCATACGGGCATACACAAAGGTAGTCAGAGAGGTCGAGTACTATCGACAACACTATAGACAAGCAGTGCCAGTAGCAAGCCAAGTGCCATAATTCTCTTAGCAGATAGGGATGAGACCACCAGAGGACCATGGTGAGAGGTAGGTGGGAGAGGGCAACAGCCAGTAGGGTTAGCCCTTCATCACAGATAGATTCTTTATTTTTAATTTACGGGCCTCGATTACTTGCCCCTTTTTGTACTATGTACCTTGATCGTACACTTGATCTGATTTTTGTACCATGACAGTAAATTTTTGATGATTATATATGAGATGGTTCGGCTTTATGAGATGTCTCGCAATGTATGATATACCTTTCTTAATTTCCTATATGCTATGAGATGCTTCTATTTCTTATGCTCATGTGATATGATGTATGTTTCTAGTGGATGTACTTATTTTTGTATCCTTTTCATGCATTTATAATGATGATCCTATGAATGTAATGTACGCTAATGATGGTGTATTGATGTGCAAATGGATGCTAATGATTATGTATGATGTAATACAATGATTTCTTAAGATGCTTAGAACAACAAATTTATATTACTCCTCATAACTTAAGATAATGATATGATATGGTATGCATTTTATGCTAATGATCTGGTGGATGCAAAGTGTATGCATTGGTGATGTTCCGATTAACTATAATGATATCATGTTAGTATGGAAAGAAGATAGAAGAACTTAGAATCAATGTGTTAGTTAGGATGATGGTGATTTTCTTACTAGGAGTTAAGTTTTTCAAAGGGCCAATTACATTATGTTTGATAACACACCTAGGTACGATGCATCAAGGTATAAAGAACCAGGATGGCATTGTACCCAGTGTGATGGACTCTGACTTGATAGTTAGATAGGAGTATTCTTGTTCACACTTAGCATACACACCTCATTCAAGATGTACTTTAGACATTCTAAACATCTCAGACCAAAACACAGGAAAGCAAGGTTTCCTATATCGTCAACAAGATATTTAAAACATCCTCTCTACAAACCAAACAAAGTACATATGACTAAGTTATTTTACAAGTGTATCCCACAGGTGCAATAGATAAAAGAGACAATGATGCTTTCCCCATTCCTTTCTCTCTAAACCTATTTTGTTTAGGGATCATTGAGAGGTCCTTGGAATGAGTATAAAATAGGATAAGTCAAAGAAGACTAAATAAAGTAAATAAACAAGCTAATGTTCTTCATACCACTAGCCAAGACTAAACTACTGTGAGATACCTAATGCTTATGTCCATCGTGGGAAGGATTCATCCTAAGACATGTTGTGATCAGGGTTTTGGTGAGACTGACTGGATGATAAGCTATTGATACTCTGAGTTGACCAACTTGCTTGCTTACTGATTTAGACTTTAGGACTTTTGACACTTGGGTGTTCAATTTTGAACCTGCTAGACTTGCTTCTGACTGACTCACCAAAGGATGATGGTGATGACTGATATTATTATGAGTGGTGACAATCGCGGGTGAAAGCGAGATGAGATGAAAGAACCATTTTGGATTTTTCAGATTTTTTGAGGCTGTTTTTGGTATTTTTGAGATGTTTTACAAATGTTTTTGGTATTTCCACATTTTTCAATCTTTTTAGTATTTTTTGAGATTAATGATGAAGAGACTAACTTAAAAACCTATCCTAGGGGTCTCGGGAGCTGATCCATAGATTAGCCTTGCCTACGTTATACATGCAGAGACCACATAGTTCGACTGATGACAAACTTGACTCAATGATAAAATAGATGGGCAAACGGATTTCCATTGTGACAGACGCCTAAAAGAATGACCTAAAATGTGAATGGATGGACAACGGATTGCCAATGTGACAGACGCCTAAGGACTGACCTAAAATTTCTCGAGGGATGATCAAAGATCAACCTTGCCTATGTTCAAGCTCAAAGATGACGTAGTTCGGACAAGGGAAGACTGCAAAGACTCAATGATGAATTTTTTTGAAGACTTTTAAAATTTTTCCAATTTTTTTTATTTTTTGATGAATTTTTTGAAGGTTTTTGGATTTTTTGATGCCTTGGGAAGAGCACACAAAAAATATACACAAATTCGATCCAATGCCAGTTTCAGGAACATGCCCCTAGTGTTAAGCGATAGACTACTTCAATAAAGGCAGAAAAAACTAACCTTAGGAATATGCCAAGTAGTATTATGGTGGAATATGATACAAGCACAAGCTCAAGCTATGGTATGGATGCAAATGGGTGAATGGATGAAGGATTAATTAAATGTGATGGAATGGATGAGGGAGTCGTGCAGATCCTGGTGTATGGAGAGTGTTTTATTTATGCTTGGCACCTGTTTTCCATGTTTTCACCAAGGTACTTGTCCAAAGTGCCACTGAAGTGGTTTCACTAGAGGACGATTTTTTTCTTTACTGTTTTCAATCCTTTTTCTAAATTTTTTTTGGATTTTTGCTGTCACCAAGATGCCTGTTTGCCAGATTTTCATCAAGGTAACCATTTTTTTAGGACATTTTCTAATTATTTTTTTTGTATTTTTCAATTCTATACCTTGCAATTTCTTAGGCATAATTTTTTTTGAGATGGGAGCTGTTCAGAGGCTCTTGTAGAGGCTTTCCTTTTGGTGTTGATAATTGATAGGCTCTTGATTTATAGCTGGCTGTGATGACAAAAATTCCCAGCCAATTGGGTTCAAATTTACCTTTTCTCTTTGGATTTGCACATTCCTTGGGTTCTCCTTCAACACAAGTTCGCCAACTTGGAAGGCACATCGCCTGATCTTCTTGTTGTAGCTGCATTTTAGGCGATTCTGATAGATTTGTAGATGGTCGAGGGCATCCATGCACCGTTCATCTAATAATTCCATCTCATTTAGTCATGAGACCCTGTATTCTTCATCCCCGATGAGGTTTTCCAATGATATTATCAGTGATGGGAGCTCGATCTCAATTGTGAGTATGGCTTTTGATCCGTAGACCAGGGAGAATGGGGTGGTTCCTGTTGGCATGTAGATGTTGGTACGGTAGGCCCATAAGGTGGGATTTAGCTATTGATGCTAGTCATGACCAGATTCATTTACTGTTTTCTTAAGGATTTTCATAATGGTTTTGTTAGTAGCTTTTGCCTGGTCATTGCCTTGTGGGTAATATGGAGTAGAAAAGCGATGTTGGATTTTGAATTTGTCACATAAGTCATGGACATCCTAATTCTTGAAAGGTGTCCTATTATCAGAGATAATGGATTGGGGGACAACATATCAGAAAATGAGATAGTTTAGAATGAACTTGGAAATCTACTTTCCTGTTATGTAGGTCATAGGGATTGCTTTGACTCACTTTGTGAAATACCCCGTGGTGGTGATGATGAACTTGTGGCCGTTGGATGAGGTGGATGTGATTTTACCTATGAAATCAATCCCCCATTGTAAAAAGGGCTATGGTGTAACAATAGGATGGAGTTCTTGAGCTGGTGCATGGATAAGGTCTCCATGTTGCTGGCATTGTACGCATTTTCTGACAAATTTATGTGCCTCTCTTTCCATTGTTGGCCAGTAGTACCCTGTTCTTAGTAACTTCTTGGCCAAGGTCGTACCACTTGAATATGAACCACAAGTGCCATTATGTACCTCATTCAGAGCTGTCAGGGCTTCCTAAAGTTTTAAGCAATGTAATAGGGTTCCGTCAATGCTCCTATGATAGAGGGTTTCCCCTAGGATGACAAAACGTAAGGACCTTTTAAAAAAGGTTCATTTGACGTTCGGGGTAATGTCGGCTGGGAGGACTCATATTCTCTGGTAGGTGTATATGTCGTGATACCAAAGATCACCAGGACAAATGAGTTCGTAGACATATTCAGACTCTTGTACCTCGAAAGTGGGTACGAGAAGCTGCTCTACCAAGAATTCATGTTTTGAGACATTGCGAGGGATATCCAGTAAGGATCCAATTGTTGCCATGGCATTGACTGCTCTATTGTTAGCCTTCGGCATCTCCTCAAAGGTGATATCAATAAATGATTCTTTGAGGCTTTCTACTAACTCCTTTTATGGTGTGAGCTTATCATCCTTAGTTTGGTACTTGCTATTGACTTGGTTGATAATAAGCTGTGAATCTCCATAAACTTTTAATGCCATGATTCACCATTGTGCTACAATTTTGAAACCTATGGTTAAAGCCTCATACTCTGCAATGTTGTTGGTACAGGGGAATGCCAATTTGTAGGATCTAGGTATACAATCCCCCTATGGGTTGATGAAGAAAACACTGGCTCCTGATCCATGTTGTGTGTGTGAACCGTCGAAGTAGAGTTTCCAATGATCGACTATGTTGAAATTAAAGATGGACTCGTCTGGAAATTCTGATATGAGTGGATTCTTTGAATAGATGGGAGCTTCTACTAGTTGGTTTGCAATGGCTTGTCCTTTGATTTCTTTTCGCTCCACATATTCAATGTCATATTTTGATAATATCATGAACCACTTAGGCATCCTTCCTGTGAGCATAGCCTTTGATAGTAGATACTTTAGGGGATCTATCTTGGCGATGAGTTTGGTTTTGTGTGCCAACATGTAATGTCAAATTTTTTGTGAAGCAAACACTACTGCTAGATAGGATTTTTCAATGAATGAGTAGTTTAACTCATGGCCGACCATTATTTTGCTGATATAATAGATGGCCCTATCTATCCCATTTTCATCGTGTTGAGATAAAAGAGCACCCAGGGCTACTATTGTTGTTGAGATGTATAAGATCAATAGTTTTCCTACAATGGGTGGCATTAATATTGGCGGCATGAGCAGATATTCTTTAATTTTATCAAATTATTGATTGCACTTGTCGTCCCACTTGTATGCCACTCCTTTGTGGAGTAGATGTGAATATGGAATCTGTTTGTCCACCAATTGTGCTATGAACCTTCAGATGGATTGAAGGCTACCTTGTAGGCCTCTGAGTTGTTTTAGTTTCCTTGGTGCCTCCATGTTGAGGATTTCTTTGACCTTGGCGGGATCCACCTATATTCCCCTCATTGATAATATATATCCCAAAAGTTTACCTGATTGCACCCCAAAGACACATTTCTTGGGGTTGAGCCTGACCTTGTACTTCTCCAGTCTATCGAAAATGGCACTTAGGGTTGCTATGTGATTTTGTCTCTTCTTTGATTTGGCAAGTATATCATCCACATAATCTTCGATGATTTTTTGTATCATGTCATGAAAGATTAGTGTCATGGCCCTCTGATATGTAGCCCCTACATTTTTTAGCCCAAATGGTATCATATTCCAACAGTAGGTGCCCCATGGACATGTAAATGTCATCTTATGCTAGTCTTCTTTTGCAATCATTATCTGGTTATACCCCGAGAAGCCATCCATCAGTGATAGCATCTCATGCCTAGCTTTCATGTCCACTATCATATCAATGTTAGATAGTGGAAAATCATCCTTGAGACATGCTTTATTGAGGTCTTTGAAGTCCGTGCAGATACCGATGCCCCCATTTGGCTTTGAAAATGACACAAGATTGGACACCCATTCTAGATAATCAATTGGGCGTATGAAGCCGACATCCAAGAGCTTCTATAATTATAGCTTCACTAGCAAGGCTATCTGAGGGTACATTTTCCTTAATTTTTGTCTTATTGGCTTCGGTCCAGGGTAAATAGCCAAATGATGAACCACAACTTCTGGATCCAGACCTGGCATGTCAGCATAGGTCCATGCAAAATTTACCTTCCTTTCCTTTAGAAATGCTACTAGTAGTTCTTATTCTTCTATCAGAAGTGACTCAACATAGAAAGTGATTTGTGGTGTTGTCTTCGTTCCCAAGTTAACAGGATTACACTATTCCTCCAAAATTGCCGATTTCACCTGATGCAGTGTCGTAGGGGGGAGACTAAATCCTTCATCTTTCGATGCCTCAAAGAGGTTTTCACTATTAGATGCGTCCTTTATTTTTACTATTCTTTGGTTAGAGAGCGCCATAGTGTGGTTTTCACTCAATAACTCTGAGCTTATTCTCATTCTTTTTCTTTTGTGACTGAAAGACTCAATCATCTCCTCATAATATGCTTGAGTATCTAATGTGATGTCGAAACCAGCCTTGTGATCCCCGCACAGAACTACATCCCTTAGTCCCATGAATTATGAGAGTGCCTCATCATTTTCGAATGAGTTTAGAATTGGCAGTCCTCGTTGGTCATAGTAGATGAGTTGAGGGTATACTAATTTGATTTTGTGGGTTTGTTGGTTTGACTCAGTGGGTGAGGCACTAATAATTAGTAAGGAGGAATCCTCAAAAAGAAAGGGAAGGCTAGCTATGGTATCCTTATCATCACTACTGGTACAAACATCAGTTACGTGAAAAGTGAAATTATCTAGGGGTAGACCTGTGCTTACGGGTAGTCGAAGGGTGGCTGCTGATACTTGAGGAGGGGACCTGACTGCCCTATTGGGAGTACTTCTGCCACGCATAGTTATACTCAGGGGGTACATCTGAGGCCATGGTTTCTCATTCTTCTTTCTACAATGATGGGCTCTAGTCGTCCATCACTATTTCTTCCTAGGCTCTTGTTCCTGTTGTAGCTCGTACCAAACATTATTTGCAATCCTCTATTGGCTTCATCCATGGGTAGAGTGGGTGTGGGTCCTTCATCATGGTATAGAGTTCTTGAAATGTATTCCTCATCGACATTTTCCTGACTTAGGTCTCCCCAATGGTGAAATCCATAAGGGTCTACCCTAAGAGTGTGGACAGGTGTTTTGGCTGATCGAGGTTGCCCATGCGACCTAGGATATTATGGTAACTCTCCTACAACAAATGCACTCTTCTTCATTATGTAGTCTCCGCACCCATTGTCCTGGATCATGAGCTTGATTTCGGATATATTAGGGATGGTAGGTGTCTCTATCACATAAGTGGAGGAAAGGTTAGATGGGTATATGTATGCAGTGGATGGACCTTCATCATTTTTTGGTACTTGGGGGATTTTTTAAAACTTCGCTTCCAGGTTTTTGCAATAGGCAAATGGTTCGAGATCACCATGTATTGTGACCTCCTCATTCTGGTATAGAAATTTGACACATTGATGGAATGTTGAGGTGACCACCTTCATTCCATGGATCCATGGGCATCCTAGGAGGATGTTGTATGGTAGGTCGAGGTCAAGGACCTGACATGTGGTTTCCATGGTGGATGGCCCCACTTGGATTGGGATTCTGATAGTGCCTTCATAAACTCTTTCTTGATCATTGTATGCCCTTATGGTGATGCCTTTGTTCTTGTTGATGGAGTCCTCTGAGAGTCCCAAGTTCTTTATAAGTTTGAGAGAGCAAATGTTAAGCCCTCCACCTCCATCTATCAGGACCCTTTTAACTTTTTTTTTGTGAATCAACACTTGAAGGTGAAGTGCACGATTATGAGATGGTTGGGCAAGGAAATCTTGATCGGAGAATGTGAGGAGATTTGGGGTAACGATATTACCAACCATAGCTTGGAACTGTTCTGTGTCAAGGGTGGCAAAGATGGTGGATGTAGTTAATGCTTCATCAAGGATTTTCCTATGGGCAGCGGAAATTTTTAATAGTTCCATGATGGACATTTGGGCAGGGTTCTCTTTAGTTGGTCGATGACACTATAGTCATAGGGAACAACTTTTGTACTTGAAATGGAGGTCTTAGATGGTTGTGATGCCCCTACAATAGTGACCTTGCTACCATGTGTGGTGACTCCACAATCGGCGTTGGCTCCTTTGATGTTAATGACCGTTACCATCTCGTCTACACATGCAACTATCTCTTCATATACAAGGTTAGCACTAGCATACTTTTGCTTCCCTTTGTTGTTCCCTTGGTTATTTCCTTGATTATGATTCAGGATCAGATTTGTGTATATTTTAAGGTCCTGATTTCCAGCTGGCTATTCAACATTTATGATCTTGTCCCTAATGAGGTCTTGGATGATGTTCTTCAGCCTCATCTAGTTTGCGGTTGTGTGTCCCTTGATTTTGTGAAAATCATAGAGGAGGTTTTCATTGTACCATGGTGGTTTTGTCATGGGTTTCGCGTATTGTTCAGAGTTGGAGATTTTGATAAGGTTTTCCTTGACCAACTTTTTCATTATGGATTCAATTGATTCTCCAAGAGCCATGAACTTCCACTTGGGAGGATACTTGTTCTGAGGAGGTGGTCCTCCTTGATTGCCCAAGTTATTGATATGGTTGTTGTTGTGCCAATATATTAGTTTGCACATTATTGTGATTGTGATTCTGTGTCTGGTGATGAGTTTGGATGTTCTATTTAGGAGCATTTATGACTACCTTAGCATCAACCATGTCGTCGTTTGTGATATTTTTGTTCCTCGACCATGTTTGAGGTTTATCATTATGGTGGAGGAAATGTTGATGAACCTCCTCGCACAGTAAGGGCTCTTTTGATATTGAGTGCCTTTGGGATCAACTGATCATACGTTGTGATGCATTGCATTTTTAAGTAGAACGCAAATTTTTCATCTAGATTGGATATGATTGTGTAAAATTGTTGTTCTTCTGGCATAGTCCACTTGCTCTGATTGGCCTTGGATCGCCATCTTTGTAAGAAGGATGTGAATAGCTCTCCTTTTATTTGTTTGAGTGTTGATAGTTCCTCCAAACTAACGTCTGTACCCATATTGAATGCATAATTTTTAAGGAATGCTTCCATGATTTCCTGGAATGTTTTAATGCCTATGGGTAGGTGAGAAAACCATTCTATGGTAGGACCAGTCAAAATTCAAGGGAAAAGTCACATTAAATATGTGTCATCGTATGCAACGTCCATGTAATGCACTTGGAATTCCCTGACGTAATTTTTAGGGTTTCCCGTTCCATTATATTTATCGAATTTGGGGATTTCAAATCCCTTTGGGAATGGTATCATTGTGAGATCTCTGTCAAATGGATAGGGAAACAAGTTGCTCAACATTCTGGTTGTTTTTCCTACTTGGAGGTCCAACACCTGCTATGAGAGCAGTTTGATTTGCCTTGTGACATCGTTGTGCGGATCAAGAGGTGGGATGAATGTGTTTTGAGGTGTTTGATTGATAAGAGGGGTACTAGTGGGAGTTTTCTACAAGCTCTGCTGTGTGTTCAAGGCATGTTGATATACCTACATTTGTGTCAACAATGCTTGTTGCTGATCTTGCTGTTGTTGTTCCAACAAAGCTTGTTGTTGGTCTAACTATTGTTGCACCAACACAACTTGTTGTTGCACCAACAAAGTGTTTTGTTGGTCTAGCTACTATTGTGCCAACAAAGCTTGTTGTTTAGCTTGCTGTTGTGCCTAAAAATCTTACAGGGCTTGTTGGTATGCTTTTTGATGAATTTCTTGCAGTTGTGCTTAGTATTTAACTTGCACCTATTGAGCTTGGTGTTTGGCTTGAGCTTGTGCTTGTTGGGCTGCTTGCGTGGCTTGAGCGGCTTGCTGGGCTTGTGCAACTTGTTGGGTAGCTAGTTGTGCTTGCACTTGCTGAGTAGCTTGCTGTGCAGCTTGTTGGTTTTGAAGTACCCTTTGATGATTGGCCTTTTGGATGCCCTGAATCATGGTGATGAATGAATTCATCATGTTAGATTTTGGTGGGATTGGTGCTAACTGTTGTGACGGGAAAAAGGGTTATGTTGGTGGTCGGGACTTGGGTTGTTGGTGGTGTGGTTGAGATGCTCAATCCTTGAAAAGTTATGTTTTGAGAGATTTGAGGACCAACTAATGTATTGACCATGGTGGCTTGAGTATTTGCTACTTGTTGTTGTGGTGCTGCTGGAAAAAGGAGATGATTCGATGTGATGCTTAGATTGCCTTGATTTGAGAAACTAGCAATGGGTAGGGGGGGAAGACCAATCCAAGAGGTGATACGGATGTGAGCGGTAATGGAGGGAGTGATGGTATTTTCCCTTGGAAGAATGATGATGAAAATGGGTCATTGACTTATGTTGTTTTGAACAAACCACCTTCTCCTTGTGATAAATAAGTTTGTATGTTTAACGGATAGGCTAGTGTTGCATAGAATGAGGATGAATCCACATGATTATGGAAAGTGAGCGGGACGTATGGGTTTGATGGATTCACCGGGACAAAGTTATCTGGTGTGGTGCTGATATTTACCTCTTTGTTGTTTACAAGGCGATGCTTTTGTAATTCACAAAACATGGCACTTCCTTTGTTTTCAATTGGTGAGGTTGATGTGATTGTCGATATGGTTTGGGGCATTTCTTGAGTGATATTTGGAATTGACATTGGGGATATGCTTGTAAGAGGCCTTTCCATACTAGTGCCTACATCAAGGTCTGAAGGGACCTGGACCCCTCCTTCCGTTAACATGTGTATGTATAGAGAAGGATTAAGTTTAAGCATGACATTGACAATTCTATGATTCTCTGGATTTTGAATCATTTCAGTTATCTCCTTTTGTGTCATTCCCAAGTGCTCGTTGATGATTTCCTCTTCGTAGCCTTCCTCTTGAGGATTTTGTGATGGTAGATAAGAGTTGTTTGGGGGATTGCTTGATCTCATAAGGTTTACTTCGGTATTTGCTTCACTTAAGTCACTAGAAGTTGATATTTCTTTGGTGTTTTCCATGTTCCTCTTGTGTTGTGATCTTGTTTGGACCAGAAAATAGAATCGTTTGATTTTAATCTTTAGGCCCAAAAGAGAAGAAGAACTAGGAGAGTCCAAGGATCAAAAAGGTGTGGTGATGGGGATGAGATAAATGGATGAGGTGAATGAGTGAAAATTTTGAAGAACTTTTTAGGGTTAATGCTAAAATTTTAGGGCTTGGATTGATTTCAATAGTTTGACTAGGTGTATTAAGTCAAACAAGATGATGGTGAACTTGTAAACCCTAGGAAGTTGTGTTATCTTAGAGAGAAATCGCACAAGAGAATGAATTGGCTAAGTGTATTAAGCCAACCAAGGTGATCATGAACTAGTAGATCTTAGGAAGTTGTGTTATCCTAGAGGTAAATTTGTTTAAGAGGATTGAAAGTTTGACTAGGTGTATTATGTCAAACAAAGTGATGCTGATTTTGCCTTTAAGTTTAGCATAAATGATGTTTTAAAGTTCCCAAAAGTTTGTTGGTGGGATGAAATTTGATTGATGGAGAGATGGATGAGAGTGAAGACTTTGATCCTAGACTTTGATCTAGACACGACTCTTTTTTACAAGACCTCGGTATTGAAGAGCATGCCTTACTTCCTATGTGAGAAAAGAAAACCTTTCAAAAAGCTCTGGATTTTGTTGGTAATAGATTTCATACAAACTTGGTTTGTTCTTTGAAGCCATCTTATAGAAATTATACACCAACCTTTCTCTAACTTCAAAAATCCTTTCAAGATGCTCCTCACGAGCTTTTAGACTAATCCTCTTGAATCTTGGTTTTGGGATTTTGACTTTACAGGAAATCATTTGAGAACACACATTCGTGAGGTCCAATTGTTCTTGTATTTTCTTAGTGAGTTATTTTTACCAAAAGCACTTTCTTGATTATGTTTCAAAATGCATGTCTAATTCCTTACTTTCTTTTCATCCCACAAGGTCCATTATGCGGAAATCAAGGAAATTAGAGCAATCGTTTCCTAGTGTTGACTTTGGTGAAATAAATGGTGTTTAAACCCAAGCACTTAGAAACCTCTAAGGATATAATCCCTAGGGCAAGCAAGAGCACTTAGATTCATCAAAGGATATTTGTTTCCTCAAAAGGTTTGAAATTTCAAAGCTTTAATGAATGTTTGTTTCTCAATGTTTTAGAACCAAGCAAGGTGTTTTGATCTCAATAACATGCACAACCCTAGGCTGAAAAGATAGTATTTGTTGGGTTCCCACTTGGATGAATCCAGTTGCGCATATTCAGTGTGGATGATTAGATGCATGACCACACAAACTCCCCCTTACAGTGCACTTATTTCTCAGGTCAATTAAGTATCAGTACCCATGAATCTCCCATGGCATACTTTTCATCTCTACAAAAAATCCACATGTATAATGGGGGGCGGCTACAAAGGACATGACCTTTTGCACCAAAAAATAGATAGGATTTTGGCCTTTGCTAAACAAGAGGTTTTAATACGGGCATTCCATTCATGGGGGACTATCCAGTATGGTGAGAGACCATTGCTACCCTTCTCGTTGGAATAATTCTTGTGATATTGGCCTTTGTTCCAATATCGACACTTATATCCTGGGTGGAAGTCGCTTGGCTTTAGCGTGTTCTCGATTGGTTCATTCCCTTGGGTGATTATTTTTTCCCACAAGACAGGCCCACTAAGATAAACAATAGCAAGCTAGCATATCTCGTAGTTCAATCAACCTTTGTTGAAAAACAAAGGGAGAACACTCACAATATACCATGCTCACACTTGCATGTTTGGTTCAATTTTAATTCCAAAAATGAAATGTGGAGGCAATTATTTTATTCAACTTAAGATCACCAAAAGAAATTTTGATTCTCAAGATTGCCATAAGGCGCGAGAGAAGTGCATACGCCCTTTTGATGATATTATCTTGAATAAATAATTACAAAACAAAATAGCACTTGTTCATTTTAAACCCTTAAAGAAAAATGAATTCCTTTTAAAGCACCAATTCAAATGTGGAAGTTGCGTTGTTCAATTTTTAAACCTCAACCAAATCTAGTAAGATTGCTTCTAAGGTATTTTTTAAGTCCCTTTGTAAACTTTTGAAAAGGAAATTAGAGTTTTCTAAAGCATGAAAGGTAACAAATCCTTGAAAGAGATTCAGGATTCTCTAAAGTGTTAAACAACACTATAGTGTTAAAAAAAACTTAATATAAGATGGGAATAATGCCATTATGTAACCTTCCATTTTGCTTTCTTCCTTGTCCTAACCTACAAGATGATAAAAACTTGAGAGTACAAGAACAACAAACAGGCCAATAATTGAAAAATATAAAAAATAAAAAGGCCATGTTAAAAATAAAAATTTGAATTTCTGACTATTTTTCAGCGACGTAGTTAGCGAATGCGACATAGTTTGGAACAAATGTGACACTCTGCAGAAACAGAGAGTGCGGGTGTGGCAGAGTTTTGCCAGGTGGCACAGCTTGCAACCCAAAAAATCTGTGACCGAGTTTAAAATTTTAAATATTTTGAGTGGGAACGCAGGTGTGGCATAGTTTGGACTAAGTGTGGTGCGATATAGCATTGTGGCTTTGAAAGTGGTGCAATATTGTGTCGCAGGACTATGTGCGGCATAGTTTGGACTCACAGATCTGTGATGTATTTTGGAATTTTAAAATTGTAGCGCAGGAAACAAGTGCAGCGTAGTTTAGATTCAAAGCGGTGTGATATAGCGCCACACCTTTGGAAGCGGTGTAGTTTCCTATGTACAAAAAAAATGTTAAAAAAAAGCACAAAATTGTTGAAAAACGTGATGAAATGTTTGAGATAAGCCCTCCTTCTAGTGCCAAAATGTGAACCCTTGTTTCATACCTGCACAAACACAACAAACAAACATGTTATTAGATCAAAATGCAAGATGAAAGAAGGATTCCCCATGAAATCCATTTACAAAACTTAGATAGAAAGGAAAATGAAGAACAATTAAATAAACCAAGTTTAATCTATCTAGGCTAAACAAACACTTGATCCCATGGGGGAATTGGTGCCAATTGATGTGTCGAAATTGGCCCTTTCCCAACTCCTTAGTTGCAAATGTTGATGATTTCTGGATAGTTCAATCTCCTTGATGAGATTTTAGCATAACCTATCTATGGAATTATGAAAACTATGGATACTTGAAGAGGAATGGGAAAAATTGGCTCTCAATGTGAAGAGAGTAACTTTGCATGAGATTGTGGATGATGAATGAGAGAAAGACCCTTTCATTTATATATTTCCAAAATGGAAGAGAGAGTAAAATTGAGCAATGTGGGATCATTCAACATCCAATGGCCAAGTGCCACTTGTCAAGATGTGAATGGTTGATGGTTGTGCATATTTTGGCCAAACTGCCAATAAATGCAATTAGGTGGAATTTGAATTTGAGGAAATGACATGTGAGGGGGAAAAAGGAGAGAAATAAATGCCACTTGGCTCAATGCACAAGGACATGTAAGAGGAGTGAATGCCTTTTTGGAAGTACCCATCCACTTGGACTTTTTGAATTCAAACTTGAGGGAATATTCCTTCCTTATTCCTTGTTGAGAGAAAATAGGCAATTAAATAAATCAAAGTAATTGATTTATTGTGCAAGTTAGATTCTCTAGAGGATTTTAGTGATTGTGATTAAATTAATCAAAATTTGATCAATTTAATGAGAGATTAGGTGATTTGACAATTTTGACTCAAATTTATGAGTTGATTTAAATCAAGAATTGAGAAGAAAGATTTAATTAAATAAATGATTTGATTTATTTAACTAAAGGGGATAATGTTATATTAAATTAAATAAAGTTTAATTTATTCAATTTAATAAGAAGACTTTAGAGACTTAATCAAATAAAATGATTTATTTAATTAAAAGGGATTTTAGTGTTAATTAAATTAAATTGATTAATTTAATCAATAGGGGAACAAAGACCTAATTAAATAAATAATGATTTATCAAATTAAGAGACAAAAGGTGATGATAAGTTGAGAGTGCGATTTATGAAGAAACATTGTTAGTTAATCAGGATCAAATGTGCTGGATCGAATTATACATTTTCCATGTCTACAACTAGCAATACATTGTCCATGTTAGTTACCTATATCGATGGGAGGTGTTATGTCATCCCCTCGAGGTCCTAATAGTATGAGATAAGAGTGGTAAGCTATATGCATATTGGGGTGACGATAAGAGTTCAGAGGGACATGAATTAAAGTCTTGATGTTTTGATGTGGATTTGTTGAGACAGTGAGTGTTGATGGTTAAACAGTATTGTGACCATTCATCTATGAGATGTGAAATGACTATATCATGGTAATGCTTGGAGAATAGAATGGTTGGTAGTCAACATCATATGTTGTAAGCTATAACAAATAGAGGATTACTGTGATTGTGAGTGTGGTTGAAATAAGTTGTAATCAAATGCTACTAGATTGATATTGTGAATCAACACCTATGAAAGTGGAACTTTGTAACTTGTATGTAATTTGTTTACTATAATACAAGAAAGTTTCTGCTTTGGTGTGTGGGTTTTTCCCCATAAGGGTTTTCCCATGTAAAATTTGGTGTTCAATTCTATGTGATGTTTTAATTGTCTATTCTTTTTTCTCATGAATGTGCTTCTTAAATGAACTATAATTACAAATTGAATGATCTATCTGTATCTCTTTTCTAAAATTGGCATTTGAAAGGTGTATTTCATACTTTTATTTCCTTACAATTGGTATCAAAACTTGGCCAGATTTGTTATCCTTGTGGGTAAGAAGGGTTTTTTGTATTGATTCTATTTAGTGGGAGTTTTGTAGAGAAATATAGGTGTAAACTAATTACAAATTTAATATGGCTAGCACATCTAGAAGAATCAAAATTGAGAAATTCAATGGCAGTAATTTTGAGTTGTGGAAACTCAAAATGGAAGATTTTCTTGTTGATTGAGATCTGTGGGATGTAGCATCTTGTAATAAACCATCAACAACATCACAAGGTGATTAGGATGCAAAGGATTGGGAAACCAAAGGTTTGATCAAACTGTGCTTGGTTGATTCAGTGCTCTTGAACATCCATGAAGAGAAGACATCAAAACTTCTATGAAAGAAACTTGGTGACATTTATCAAGGGAAATGCAGAGAAAATATTTTGAGATGGCCAAGGAGGCCCTTTATATTTGAGGTAGATCAAAGGAGAAAGGCAAGAAGAAATAAAGGAAGTCAAAATCCAATTCACAGGGGAGATCAAAGTCTCCTGGTAAAAATTCCAAGGTGAAGTGTTGGAACTGTAGGCATACTGGACACATCTGAAAAGATTGTAAAGAGGAGGAGAAGAAAAATAATTCTTCTAATAATGATTCTTCTTAGAGTGATGCAAATGCCTTTATTGCAGCCTTGGTGACTCATGCATCAGAAGATGTCTGGCGGATTTACTGAGGTGTGTCCTTTCATATGACCTCTCATCAAGGTTGGTTCTCTAAATACAAAATGTATGATGTTTGAAGGGTGTATCTAGGTGATGATTCTCACCTAGAAATTATTGGTCGTGGAAGAGTCAAAATTTATTTTCTTGATGGAAGAATAAAGGGAATCAATGATGTAATGCATATACTAGGTCTGGCTTGAAATCTATTCTCTGCAAGTAAGCTTAATGATGATGGTGTAGAAATATCTTTCTCAAATGGTGTTTGAAAAATGACTAGAGGCTCTATGGTGTTGGCTAAGGGTGCAGGAATTGGCACTCTATACAAGTTGGATGCATGTGTAGTGCAATGTAATAGTGCTTTTGTAAAGTCAAGAAAATCTGACCAAGTAGAGAATGGGGACGTTGTTCCTGTGGGTAATAATTCCTTGGAGGTGAAACTCCCAATAGAGAAGAAAATGTTATGGCATCAAAGGCTTGGCCGCATTGATGAAAAAGGATTAAAATCCTTGAAAAATAAAAGCATAGTCGAAGGGCTTGATGATTGTAACCTTGAATTCAATTTTTGTGAACATTGTATATATGAAAAGCAACATCATGTTTCATTTTATTCAAGTCCTCATAAATCTTCTATAATTTTGGATTATATTCATGCTAATGTGTTTGGTCTAGTTAATGTTATTTCATTATCAAAATCTATGTATTTTTTTTCATTCATAGATGATTATTTGAGAAGGGAATTAGTTTATTTTCTTAGAAGTAAACCACAAATTTTTAGTCAGTTTAAGGAATTTGAAACCTTGGTTGAAAATCAGAATGGTAGAGAAATAAAATGCTTGAGGATGAATAATGGAGGTGAATTTTGTTCAAAATATTTTGATAGGTTCTGCAAAGATCACAAAATTAAAATTCATAGGACCACTCCTTATACTCCACAACAAAATAGAGTTACAAAATAGATGAATAGAACACTAATGGAAAGGGTGAGAAGTATGTTGAGTAGTGCTGGTCTAGAACAACAGTTTTGGGTTAAGGATATAGCTACAACATGTTATATAATTAATAAATCTCCCACTTAGGTGCTCATGAACAAGACACCTATGGAAGCGTAGTTTGGTAAGAAGCCCTCTTTGAGACACATTAGAGTTTTTGGTTGTCAAGCGTATGCTTATGTGCCATGTGAAAAAAAGATCAAAATTAGAGAACAAGGCTATAAAATGTATCTTCATCGGTTATGGAATTGGTAAGGCTACAAGATTTTGAATCCAATTATAAGGAACGTCTTTTATAGTAGAAGTGTTATCTTCCATGAGCTAAAACCTTCTACATTTCATCTATAGCTAGAGGTCGTTGAATTTCCTATTACTCGAGATAAGGAAGTACTATGTACTCTTAGTGGACCAGTAAGTGAGGAGAACTCAGGCAACTCTAAAAATTCTAATAAAAAAGAAGAACGTCAACCTCAACCTATGAGGAGGTCTACACACACGAAGTGAAAACCTGAAAGGTTTGGATATTCTATGTTAGATTCCAATTGTGCCTATGCTTTGATTGCTAACACTGATGAGCCTGGGACTATTTGAGAGGCTATGGGTATGCTTTATTCAGATTCTTGGTTAGAAGCCATGAATGAAGAAATGGCATCATTGAAGAAAAATGAAACTTGGGATTTGGTGCCTTTGCCTGAAGTTCAAAAGCCCATTGGATGCAAATGGGTGTTTAAAAAGAAATTTGATCTGGATGGTAGTGTTGAGAATAATAAAGCAAGGTTGGTCACGAAAGGACATTCCCAAGTAGAATTGACTATGGAGAATTTTTTCTCCTATAGCTAAGCTAACATCTATTAGATTTCTATTGTCACTTGAAGTAGTGTATGATTTAGAGATCAAGTAGATGGATGTGAAGACATTTCTTCATTGTGATTTGAAGGAAGAAATATATGTCATAGCTAGAGCACTTCATTGAAAAAGATAAGGAAAATATGGTTTGCAAATCAAATAAATCTTTGTATGGTTTGAAGTAGACGTGTAGAATGTGGTACCAAAAATTTGATACCTTTGTATTGTCATTAGGGTTTGTGAGATCAAATTTTGATCATTGTGTGTACTTTAAAACTGAAAGTGGTTGTCTTCTTATTATTTCCCCATATGTGGATGATATATTGTTCATTGGGAATAGTAAGGGTATGATTTCTGAATGAAAATTTGAATTGTCAACACAGTTTGAAATGAAAGATTTAGGTGCAACAAGGTATATTCTGGGGATGTAAATCAAAAGGAAGATTGGAAATAGATAAAAATTTCTCGGCCAGAGCAAGTATATAATTTTTTTCCTAGAGAGATTTAATATGATAGATTACAATCAGTTAGTTGTTCCAGTGTCACAGGGAACAAAACTTTATGGTGAAGATTGTCCAAAATATCCTACTGAGATGGAGGACATGACCAGGGTGCCTTATGCAAGTGTAGTTGGAAGTTCAATGTATGAAATGGTTTGTACCAGGCTAGACATTTCCCAAGTAGTGGGAGTACTTAGTTGATTTATGGCTAATCGAGGAAGACCACATTGGGATGTTGTGAAAAGATTTTTCATATATTTGAAGGGTACTTCTGAGTATGCCTTATATTATCATGGTCACTCTACTGGATCATAGAGTTTAGTTAGCATTCATGGGTATGTGGATTCTAATTGGGTAGGGGACATTGAAATTAGAAGATCCACTAGTGGATATGTGTTCACATTGTTTGGTGGTGTAGTTAGCTGGATAAGAAAGTGGTAGGATGCAGTCACTTTATCCACTACTGAGGTGGAGTACATGGCAAAAAATCATTCCTGCAAGGAGGACATTTGGCTTACAAATTTGTGTTCTGAAATTGGTTTTGATTTAGGGAAAATTGTAATTTTTTGTGACAGTCAAAGTGCTATTTGTTTGGCAAAAAATCCAACTTTCCATGCCAAGACAAAACATATTGATGTGAAGTACCAGTTTTTTCATGAAATGTTGGCGAATGGAAAGGTTGGTCTAGAAAAGGTTGATACTATAGTGAATGTTGTTGATGCATTGAATAAGCCTATGAGAATGAACACATTCAAATGGTGTGCCAGTTCTATGGGCCTTGGGGCCTAGAATGTTCAGTATCTTCAAGTGTTGGAAGGGGTTTAGTGAGTTCTTCATCAAGTGGGAGAATGTTGAGAATGTGTGTCTCAAACTCACTATCAAAACCCTAGCGCAGTTTCCATCAAACTTAGATTTCCCAAAGCATTGCATTTAGGCCTTTACCACAATACAGTTGGGTGTACTTAAGAGGAGTGTGGGTTGGTGGTGTTCTTGCCACCTTGCAGTGATGTTCATCAAGGTGTTGGTGGTAGAGTGGGAGTCATACTGCCACCCCATAGTGGTCCATGGTGTTAGGTTCCGGTAGTGGGAGGGTTACCTCGCCACCCCCATGATAGTTCATGAGGAGACCAACAGTAGTGCGGGTACCATCACCCCATGACAACTTGTGTAAGCGGCTTGTGGTGGTACAATGTATATACCAACATCCCACAATGGTTCAAGTAGTGCAAGGTAAGTGACTTGCGGTGTAGTGGTGAACAAGCTATCCCATGAAGGTCCTTTGGAGGTGACTACAGTGCAGTGGTGTCTTGTAGTATGGCAGTAGTTGGCAATACATTATTAATGCGACTTTTCTATATCAATGGGAGGTGTTATGTTGTCCCCTCGAAGTCCCGATAGTATGAGATAATAGTGGTAAGCTATATGCATATCGGGGTGATGGTAAGATGTTGGAGGGACATGAATTAGAGTCTCCTTTATGTTCCAATGTGGCATTGGTGATACAATGAGTGTTGATGATTAAATGGTATTGTGACCATTCATCTATGGGATGTGAAAGGATTGTATCCTGGTAATGCTTGGAGAAAAAAAATGTTGGTAATCTGCATCGTATGTTGTAGGCTATAACAAAGAGAGGATTACTATTACTATGAGTGTAGTTGAAACAAATTGTAATCAAATGTTGTTAGATTGATATTGTGAATCAACACTTGGGAAAATGGAACTTTGTAATTTGTATGTAATTCATTTATTGTAATACAAGCCAATTGTTGCTTTGGTGTGTGGGTTTTTTCTCGTAAGGGTTTTCCCACACAAAATCTAGTGTTCAATTCTATGTTGTGTTTTAATTTTCTATTCTATTTTCTCATGAATGTGCTTCTTAAATGAACTTTAATTGCATATTGAATGATCTATCTATATCTCTTTCCTAAAAAATTGGCATTTGGAAGGTCTATTATGCACTTTTCTTTCCTTAAAAATATTACATTCAATAAACATCACATTGCATAGTCATATCATATCATTTCAACATAAATTATAATGCATTCACATAACATCCACAATCAATCACATTTTCATCCATAATACCATGATGTCAAATGCATCCAAATATAATCTAAACATCATATCATTAACATAGATTAAGTTATCCAAAACACATTAACATATAGTAGCATTGCATAATCATATACAAATGGATAAACATCATAAGAGCATAATC
The DNA here is from genome assembly GCA_007115665.2 of Sequoiadendron giganteum. Classification (NCBI taxonomy): domain Eukaryota; kingdom Viridiplantae; phylum Streptophyta; class Pinopsida; order Cupressales; family Cupressaceae; genus Sequoiadendron; species Sequoiadendron giganteum. The sequence continues at coordinate 38,171,556 of CM021110.1, forward strand.
ATCCATCACATAACATCATAAATGTATAAGACTACATATCATATAAATCACCACCAAAATCATATCATATATATATATCACTCAAAAAGTGTCATAGTATAATGTCAAGATGTACCATCTATATCCCAAAAATAGGGCTCAGAGGCTTGATGGTAAAAAAAAACAAGTGTTATGATATAATGTCAAAGTAGGCTCTACCCAAAGCTACCCTCATCTTGTCTTGGTGATTGTCGTGGTGACTATCATAGAAAACCTGAAGACTTGTGCTCTGAAGGTGGCCTATCATATGGACTTGTATGTAGCCTTGAAACTCCCTCGCTACTATTTGATGGTTTGTTGTGTGTCCTACTATGTGACCTACTCTGGGAATAACTTTGGACATCAGAGAAGCTCAAATATATCCTCTAAGGTGGCACTACTCTCTCATATAGATCCCGATAATATTGCAGCCCCATGCTAGACCTCACTAGCTTTTGTGCCAAATGTGTGGTCGATCCACTATAGGTAGCTACAAGATCTAGCATACGCTTATCTGTCTACTGACGACTAATCACTGCTATATATTGCTCTATATGAAGGGATCCCACCTCTACCTTCAATGCCTACACTTTGGCCTCTAATGCATAAATTGGTGCCTATACATCCCATAGTCTCTAATCTACTGATCTATCCTCACCTCTAATAGGCATCTCCTCTAGTCCAACCTCCACATCCACCCCCATAACTATCCTCTCTTAGAGGATTCGCTCTACCTCTCCCATATCCTCCTCCTCCCCAACCACCTCCTCCATCTCCACATCTTGATGGCGTCGAGAGCAGGCATCTCCTCATTTCGCTCCTCCCTGGCTACCTCCTCCTCTACAACCCTCTCCTCCTCACCCTCCTCTCGAATTGGGGATAGTGGTCTCCCCCAACCTCGTATTGCCATCATCCTCCTCTTTCCTCCTCTCCCTCCATGTCCATCTCTGCCATCATCTAGACTCCCTTTGTCTCCCCTCCCTCCATCTCCCCTCCCTCATCTCCATCCTCCTCTTTGGCCTTGCAAGCCCCAGCCTCGACGCTCTACTAGAACCTACTGATCTAGGTTTGTATATGGCTCTAGCCTATGACTGGTCCACCATGTATCATACTCTGTGCTAGTGCCAAGATCTATTGCCCCACCTCTGTAGGCCCACTGTACTAGTTGTAGTGTATCTATGTCATGCTCTGTTGTAACCACTAGAATCATCAGACCCTATGGCTACACCTCATGCGAGGAGCATGTGAACTTTGTTGTACCTTGAGGCACATCATGTACCTCTATGAATTTCATCCTCAGCCACTCTGGTAGATATCACTCAATAATGTGCTATGACTGGACTATCTGTCAAATCAAAATTTTCAACTACCTGCACCACAACAAATGTTAATCCTCATCTGGCCACTACGTTTAGTCCCTATAAGGCCTCCATATAAAGCTGACCAATGTGTCTATCCCATGTCTCTAGTAACCTTTTTCCCCAACATGATTCTGGGTCATGATGCCACCATATAAATACACATACGACATATTGACTCCTAGCTGCCTACCGATTAGAGTATGGAACACACCAATGTGCTCCCAAGCCCACACCATCAATAATGTCACTCCATAGCTCATAGGATGACCCTCCCCATAAGCAATTCCATGTAATTGGAAATAGAGTGTGGATAGTAGACAAGGCCCCTAAGCATAGACTGTCCCATCCTGTAGCATACCAACCAACATCTCGCCCCATCCGACTAGAAAACCATGTCCTCGATGGTCTATAATAACTATCCTAGCAATAAGTGTACATAGCATGCAATCCTATCGCTCATACCTCTTTGCCAGACACTCCCACCTAATCTTATAGCTCTATACACTGAGATATCTAATGTCCTTGTACACAAAGTAATCCTTGATGGCCTAATATCCTTGCTCAGTATCTACCTCACTCGCTCTCCTCAGATCAACAACCTCAAAATATGGTACACAACCTCCTAATTCACTATAGCCTTCCCAGGTGGAATGAGCACGTCTCCAAGTTCCACCTCTCTTCAAGTGCAATCAACAACCCTCTATTTTCCCTAATAATGGGCATGTATGTCATGTGATACAATCCTAGGTACCACAATTGGCACTTCTCAACGCTAGTCAACAACTCTTGAAGATGAAAGGTGGAAGGTTAGAAATCCTCAGTGTAAATGGGATCAAGTACAACCTATAATCACAAATCCAAAGCATTATGTTAGGTCAAAACATTAGTTAAATCTATCAGACTAAAATTGCACAAGAAATTTCATCCTAACTATGGAAAATTTTTAAAACAGTCAATCGTGTCACACAGTCAAATAATTTTGTCACACAATTTTAGTTGCATCTCCAAAAATCACTTGTGTTGCATGCCTCATCAACTGCATCTCATTAGGTCAATTTCATCATTTCCCTAGAAACAATTGCGGCTCATTATTTCACTAGCATTATTTCCCTAATCAATTGTCACAAATTTGTGATTGCGTCATTTCCGAAAACATATGCGATAATTGAAACACTTGTGACATATCACATTTGACCTATAAACCTAACCTAAGCATGATCTTTGCACTTGTGGTGAATCATGAGAAATTGTGTTGCTCACGATAATAGTTGTGGTTAACTGTGTTCACCGCAACTACCTGTTAAATTTTCCTAGGCCTTAGAAATATGTGAAAATAAAAAAATTGACCAAGTAGGAAAAATGTACTTATTGGGTCTCCTATTCCATCTGGTCATCAAAAAGTGTGAATGTGGTACTTGCGATGATCAAAATGTGGAACAGGGGAAATCTCGACAGCAAGAGATTCTAATCTCCAAAGTCAAAGTGCACAAATGAGGAATTTTACCCTCCAATTTCTATTTTTATCCATCCAAATTTTAGGGTTTTCCATAGGGTTTGCACTGGCTTCACTTGCTAAAGGGTCCTAAAGTCTAATACCATCACCCTAAATGTCCTAAAAGTCATATCTTTCATCACTAGTGCATTCCTGGCTATTAAATTGACTTATTAGAACAATTTCCAATATTTTTTGAATTTTTTCAAAAATTTGGAAAAAAATTCTGAGGGGGCATATGTCCATCCTGTTTACACTAGGGCATGTTTTGATTGATTTTATTTGGCACAACACAATAAACAATATTGTATCAAAGAGGGGAAAAATATAGACACTAAAAATTGTCCTAGGCCTACGAGTTTATTAAATCCCTTTTCATACTTAATAATTAAATAATTTTAATCATTTAATTAAGTCATTTCCATCACTCTATTTATCTTTTGATTAATTAAATTTTATTTAATTACATCACTAATATTCATACCTTCTATAATTAAATAAATCTAATTTATTTAATTATTACTATCTTGTCTACTATAATTAAATAATTAATCCTAATTATGTAATTATTCACTTATCTTTTTCCTCCACAATTGAATAAATATTATTTATTTAAATAACTTTCTAAATTGACTTTCCATCCCACCTTTTTGAATTAAATTGTTAGTTAATTTAAAAAAATCAATTTGCCTTTTTGCCTCTATAATTAAATATTTTTTCATTATTTAATTATTCACTTTCCCATTTGAACTTAGTGATTTTATTAGTTCCCTACTTAGTGTAATTCTTATCCTCACTTGTCACGATCAATCCAAACCTTTGATTGATCCTTTTCAATCTCGGTCATTCATTCAAATTTGGCTCTTCTATAAAAGACATATTTAATGGTCATTTTGATATATCTAATTTATGAAAGTAAGTGTTGTTGAGACAACTACAATATTTTTCTTGTCATTTAGGCTACATTTGCACACGAATTTGAGGGAATTGATCAATAAAAGAAAAATAGAGAAGGGTAATAGAGGTGAATCAATGGAGGCTTCAAACTTTGGTAATGTTGTTTTACTATTTTGTGTTTTACACTTTATTTGTTCTTTATTACTTGATTAGGATCATTAGGATTGTTGTTTAATTCTTTATTATCACTAACCTCGATCTCATCCCTGATCACAGTATCATCAATAAACTGTTGATGAGAGTCAGACAAGAAGGATGAAGTGACCTTGACTCCTTTCAACACTTTATAATCAACGAGTTTTTGAATATTCCTACCAAGGACCTCTACAACTATTATAAATAGATAGGGGGAGAGAGGGTCTCCTTGTCTAAGACCACAATCACATGAGAAGAAACCCTGTGGGACTCCATTCACTAAGTGGGATATGCCAAAGAGTATGGATATTTTTATAAGAAATTGTGTTTGAATGGATCATGTGTTTATTGTGGTACTTGACCATGTTTGAATATTTTATACATATAGAGAGCACACATATGATTTCAAATAAACTAATTAATTTAAAAAAATATAAATCAATAAAATTTGGAGTAAAATATGATTAAGAGTTAAAGATATGTTAGTTAAAAAGTCAAGATATAACTAGATCTAAATTTATGCAAATATTTCAAGAAAAATAGTATATAAGTATGCAATGCATATATACCAAACTCAATGGTTAGATCATCAATGAAAGTTATGTAAGGACATACTTTCTCTTGGTACCATTGTGTATATTGTATAATTTTTAGATAAATATATATAGCAACCGCATAATGAATTTCAATCCCAATATTATAGCTATATTTAATTAGACTACTATTTTTGTGCATAAAATATTTGTTCATGCATATGAAAGTATAGAGAAATCTAGAAATATTTGGCAGGAATATCATTTTTATATCAATGATGATCATACTCATTCTACTAAATTTGTACAAGGTTATTTTCAGATGTTCTATGATAATTTAAGGGATATAAATAACATATTTGGCAAACACATTATATGGTTAGATAACTGCACATCACAATTTAAGAATTCATGGATGTTATATTGGTTGAGAAATATGTATATGACTAGTGGTGTTCAACATATTTATAATTTCATTGATGCTAGGCATGGAAAAAAGGAGTATGGTGGTGTAGGAGTATATGCAAAAAATGACTTAGCAAAAGAAGAGTTGAAGTACCAAGGTGATTATAAGTTGATATAACAAGAATGATCATGGAATGGCGTAATTCAATATTAACTCTAAGTAATGAAGGTAAGTCTATAATTTGTTAAAAAGTAGTTTATAGAACAAGATCACATTGTAAAATATGGAGATTGTTATATAATATTAGAATTACGTAAGTTAGTTTTATTCAAAAGTTTAAATACAAGTTCATTGATTATTTATACAAGAGATATGCAATGCTTTAGTTCATTGTCTATGAATTTATTTAGGAAGTGAGTGAATCAAAAGAGTGGTTGATGAACGGTATAGTATACCTTTAATTCCATGTGAGACATATCAAATTTCATCTACATTCCAATTGAAAGAGATGGAGGTATCAATTGACTTTGGTTATGTTTTATATCTAATGTAATTAAATATTAAATCATTTTATTAGTTAGTTAAAATTATTATTTTAGCTCATTATATTATTTTTTTATAATTTAGTAGAAGTAATTTATTCATATATATAATTCAATATACAAGTCATGCATATGCATTTATTACTAATAATAATAATGAAGAATTAATATATTATTACTTTTCATTGTATAGAGGCTAAAAATAAATGGACTATCACAACCATTGATGGAGAAGATATTAACATCTTACAGTTTAAATTATTTTTCTACTAGAATGTGGCTTACAAGGTACCTAGTGAAAGAAGTATGATGTGTGGTTATTCAAAGACTTTGACATGCAACTTTTATTATTATTCTGACCTTGATGTTGCATTTAATGTTTAATTGATAAAAAAATTACAACTAACTAAATAAAAAAAATTGTGTAGATTATGTGGGTTTGACCACGTAGCAATACTTTGTAGGTGTAATTAAATATTTAATTACACTTTATTAAGTTTACTTAGGTCCTCATTAGGTTTTCCTTTTAGGGTTTTGAATCTTGATCTATAAGGCAAGTTACCTCATTTAATTCATGATTCCAAATAATATTATTTGCACATCTTTTGCAAATTGATCTTGCATTCATGTTTGATTTTTATCCTTGTAGAAGGCTAATACAAGTTTTGCAAGTGATATTGGTTTTATGGAGTTTATTGGAAACTCTAACATGGTATCAAAGCTTTGATCTACAATCCCCTTCTCAGATCGAGAGAAATTCAATCAAAGAGTTTTTTTGGGGATCCTCAAAGGATCAACCTTGAGAAAAAATTTGGTGCATTTTGGATAAAAACAACCAATATCTTTTTCTTCGTATATTTTGAGAAAAAACATTTATGGGTTTTGTTTAAAATCATGAGATACCATCTAGGTATCTGCTATATTTTGTAGATAGTGGGCATAACTTACAAACATGGCTTCCAAAATTATGGCTATTTTCATTGCGAGTGAATTTTTTTATTTTTACCAAATCGTGTTCTAGTTTTTGGATTGAAAAATGCTTTCTTGGTTTTATTAGTAGCAACAAAATATTATCTAGATATCCATTAGTTTTTGCATGCAACAAGTAAATTTTTCAAAAATCAAATCAGAAGGGTGATGTTTGTATTGTCGATTGACAAAAATTACCCTTTTTCAAAAATTCATAACTTGAGCATACATTGTTCATTTTTTGAAAACTTTATATCATTCGAATGTTGATTTCATCCTCTACATAGATCTAAGCTCAATTTTTTTCATGAAGGTAGATGTGAACATTAATCCTTGCATACAATATTTCCTTTTTGCACGCTTTATGTTTTCATTTTTTCTTTGATTTTTACATGTTTTGCATGTTCTCATTTTACAATCTTGGGATATTGTAATAAATGAACTTCATTAAAGTTCCATCAGGGGGCTTCTTGCATAATAATTTGATTAGTTGCATGGCATGCACTTTGATCCCATCTTCATATTGATGACAACTTGCATGAGTTGTATCTGTATTATGCAGTTTCTTTAGGCCACAATCTTGCTCATAACTTGACACGTTTTGGTTCACATCAATTCATGTCTGAAATTGAGAGCCTATCTGATGAGGGATACATTACCCAAACCACACAAAAGATGCGAGATAAAAAATAACCCACTTTCAATTATTTTCAGAAAAATTAAATTATAGATTCAAAACTTACATGCTACATCCTCATGGGCTTAATTCATTACAATAAAATCAACTCTGAAAGGAAAACTATTATTCAGAGCCATAATCTGCACTAATGGAGCCACCCTCTACAACCCCCCACTTAACCCTTTTATTTTACCCTAATAACCACCATAGAATGTTTTAGAAAGTGCAACTTTCCCTTTTGTTTTGGTGACAAAAGTCCCGCTATTTGATTTCTGGCCTAGGCAGAAATTATAATGAAATTCACTTTTTAGAGGGGCAACTTCGTAGGGCCATAACTTTTGATCCAAATGTCTGATTTTCTATTTTAGAGGGGCAACTTCGCAAGGCCATAACTTTTGATTCACGTGTCTAATTTACTATTATTGCATATCGTTGGAAAGCTCTTGAAGAGATCTACAATGCATGAATCCACCGAAGGTTGGTTCGACCACTTTTCAAGTTGTTTTGAGGCCTCTAAAGTTTTATATTTGAATCTGAAGTTACATTGGAAAATTTTCTCGAGACAAAAACTTTAATTTCTCCCAAACCGTTCAGGGTATTGAGGCGATTCTTTCGTGATCGGAAATGTTTTTCAGCTTTGCTCCTTTAGGTAAATTTTTAGGTCCATATAAGCCTGTTTAGGTCGACTTACTAAAAATAGTAATTGAATATTAGTTGCTATTTTTGACTCTTGACTATCTTATGCCCCTTAAGTTCCATCATGGAACTCAAAAAAACTAAATAAAATAAAGAAAACATTTTTTTTGGGTGATGCAAGATTGCCCTACACTGCTGGATGCTCTTGCATTAGACACCTAGGGTAATTTGAAAAGTAACCTTGTCACTTCTCAGGAGTCAAAGGGAAACCATGATGAATCCTCAATAGGCCTTCCTTTACATTTAAACATATATTCTTCATACTGCCTATTCCTTGTACTTCTACCCACACGATTATCCAAGATTTCTTCTATCTCCTCCTTTTCTGAAGTAGGTGCGGGAATATTCTACTATGCTTCTATTGTTTCTTCATTAATTCCCCCTTCATGATATTCTGTTAAATTTGAAATGTTAAACACAGGTGAAATATGAATTTCATCAGGCAACTCTACCTCATGTATGCATTTCCGAAATCATGCTTCTTTAGGATCTTGCATGGTCCAAAATTTTTCATCTTTAACTTGTATGTACCAGCTAGAAACCTCTTCTTTCACAAATGAACCATGACTTCATCTACTACCTAGAACTCCTTATACCTCCTTTTCTGATATGCTTTGGCCTTACATTGCGAGTTCATCTTATTGATATGTTTCTTCACTTCTTCATGCAAATTTTTCAGGTGCTCCACAAAATTTTCAGCCTTAGCACTACTCTTCTCCCAATTATCCATCTTTCTCAGTTTAGAAGTAGTTCTTAAACTACTCCCATACATAATCTAGAGTGGTGATTTACCAGTTCTCATGTTGAAAAAATCGTTGTAAGAAAACTTTGCCTGTGGTATAATAAAATCCCATCCCTTGGGCTTATCTCCTACTAAGAATCGTAGTAGGTTACCTAAACTCCTGTTTACCACCTTCATTTGTCCATCAGTCTATGGATGGTGTGCATAATTGAACTTCAAATCTATTTTCAACTTCTTCCATAATGTCCTCTAAAAATATCCAACAAGTTTAGTATCTTTGTCTGAAACTATACTCTTCGATAGACTACATAGTCTCACCACCTCTCTGAAAAATAACTCTACAACATGAACAACATCACTAGTCTTATGACAAAAAATGAAATGTGCCATCTTTGAAAATCTATCCACCACCACAAATATGTAATCATGCCCTCTATGTTTCCTTGGCAAGCCAAGAACAAAATCCATGCTAATATCCTCCCATGGCCTCTTACGTACAGGTAATGGCTAATACAATCCAATATTATTACTTGTCCCCTTCTCCATCTAACATACTCTGCAAGTTTTTACAAACTTCTTCACATCTTTTTGTAACTATGGCCAATATTAATTTTCACTAACAAGAGCAATGGTCTTATTTTGACCGAAATGTCCTGCCAATCCTCCACTATGCTTCTCCTTGATTACATTATCTTTCATATAACTCCTTGGAATGCACAATTGGCTTCCTCTAAAAAACATCCCATCTTGGATTAAGAATCGAACCATATTTTCCTATCTAATGTAACAGTTTCCAAACAAGCCTTCAAATCTTCTGAAAAGTATGGATCTTCGGGATACAAACTCTTGAGTTCATTGAACCCAACAACCTCTTTATTCATCTCTATCAACAATATTTTCCTTCTACTTAAGGCATCTTCAACTTTGATTGAACTTCCACTCTTGTGCTAAAAAAAATTATAACTCTGAAAAAACTCAACCCATTTTAAGTGAATTTTATTTAACTTTCCTTGACTATTGAGATACTCCAAAGCCTGATGATCAATATATAAAAAAAAATCTTTTTGAAAAAACAGTGTCTTCATTTCTTTAAATCCAGAACTATAGGATAAAACTCCTGATCATAAACAAAATAATTCTTCTTGGGATCATTCAACTTCTCACTAAAATAGGCAATTAGCTTACCTTCTTGACTCCAAATAACTCCTATGGTAGTTTCACTAGCATCATAATTTACCTGAAAGTGCCAAAATAGGTTGCTATGTGACTTTCTTCTTCAACATATCAAAACTCTTGGCTGCTCCAATAGTCCACTTAATCTCTTTTCTATCCCCTCTCATTTCTTTAGTTAGAGGTGCACAAATACTATTGAAATTCTTAATAACATTTCTTTAAAAACTTTCTAGACCATGAAATGATCTTACCTCTGTAACACTCATCGGTATAGGCCATTCAATGATAGATCTCACCTTCTCTAGATCCTTTTTAAGATCCTCTACTGAGACAACAAATCCTAGATCCACCAACTTTCTACTCACAAAACTATATTTCTTCAAATTAATCAATAGCTTCTCCTCCCTTAGCTTCTCAAAAACTCTTCGGATATGCATCAAGTGCTCCTGCAATCTCTTATTGAAATTCAAAATATCATCCAAATAAAGAATAACATTTTTTTCTTAAAATTATTTCAATACCTCATTCATAAGCCGCATAAATATGCTTGGTACATTGGTTAGCCCAAAAGGCATGACTAACTACTCGTAAAAGACCTCCTTGGTTTCATAGGTTGTCCTCCATTCATCTCCTTCTCTAATTCAGATCTAGTGATATCTGCTCTTCAAATCTATCTTTGTGAAGTACCTAGCTGCACTCAAACAATCCATAATATCATCCATTCTCGGTAAGGGAAATATATACTTGATGGTGATCCTATTGATGGCTCTAGAATTTGTACACATCCACCATTCCCGACCTTCTTTGGTGCTAGTAATGCAAGTACTACACATGGACTCAAACTCTTGCACTCTTTTATTCAACTTTTCACTCTCTACTTGAGTGATATGATGAGCTAACTTATTCAGAAAACTGGCTCCAGGAATCAAGTCCATCTGATGACTAATCTTTCTTACTGGAGGTAAACCTTCAAGTACATTATCAAAAATAATAGCTTGAAACTCATTCAAAAAAATTGAATCCTCTATAGATACCTCAGTAGTATATTATTTATCAACTCTAGGGATCAATGCAAAACACATATGCTCATGCCTCATACTTCTTAGGAACTTTCTCCCATCAACCAAATAAATTTTTGCATTACTGCATACCTTTTCTTCTACCTCTTTCAAGGGCTTTAACTTATGACGAACCCCATACTTTATCAAAGAATAGGTGTTGGGATTTCCATCATGTACCACTTGCTGATCAAACTGCCATAGTCTACCTAATAAAATATGACAAACATCCATAGGAATAATATGACACAATACCTCACCATGGTAATTTCCAATCTTGAACTTTAACAAACATTGTTCATTTACCAAGGCTTTATGGTCCTTTTGTAACAAAGAAATTTGGTATGGGTTCAGATGCCTTCTTCTCTCCAACTGCAACTTGAAGGGAAAAGAATGTGGATATACTGACCCAACAGTGCGGAATACATTCCCTTAACACCTTTACTACAGGGGAGAGAAGCAAAAATGAAAAACTAACAGTTTCTAAAACTTATAGAGATGCATACAACCATGGAAATGAGAAACCAGAAAGATAAGGAAACAAAGATGACACAGTATTTACGTGGGAAAACCCTTTCAGGTAAAAAACCCACCACACAAAGTCAAATCAACTGTATTACAGTAATGAATCAATTACATACAATATCCAGACTTCTTTGTTCAGCTCACAATCACCCAGAGAGTTTTAGATCCACTGTTAAAATGTTTTCACAACATACAGTTCAAAACCCTCTTCAAGAACTCACATCCTTCTTGTTCTTCAGCTCGCAACTTCAACTTGCTCTACAACTTACGAATCAAACTCAACTTGTCTAACTTATGAGAAATCACACATCTCTCATCCATATGTAACCAACTTAGAAGAGCAATGAAGTCCATCTTCAAATCACGCATCTGGTTGGATCTGACAGATCTCCCTGCAACGAGTCCTCCATGCATTCAATGCCATCACCAAAATGGTTGAGCTCGCCACCCTTCGTTGGCAAATGCAACTACCACAATAACTATCTTGGTATCCGTCCAATCACTATTCAACCAGGTGCCACATGTCTAAGGCCCATCAGCAATCGTAGCTGACAGAGCAACCAAAACGGTCAAATAGACATCGGGTGCGACCAAGACTTCAAGTCATTTCTAACACTGCCGGAGCCAGAGTCGAAACAGGAGTCAAAACAGAACTCCACTGAAAATACACACTGTCGGAGTCAGAGTCGGAGTCGAAGACAGAACTGGAGTTGAAACATGACTCCACCGAAATTAAAGGTTCAGGAACCAATTTGGTTCCACATCCGCCCACGACAAAGGGGAACTCATCAGAAACAGTTTTGACTGGGGTAAGTCAACCCAGGGTCAAACCAAGATGGGAACACAAAAGACCAGAGTCAAAGTCGGGGATGGAATAGGAACAAAAATAGGACTTTACCAAAAGTCCAAGATCAAGAACAAATCCGGTTCTGGTTTTTCCTCCGCCAACTACAAGAAACAACAATCCAGAACCAAGAAAAGGCAGAGGAAAACACACCGAGGAAAATCCAAACATCCAGAGGAACTAGATCGTAAAAGCAGGAGTTGGGCTTGGAGTTAGAACAGAAACTGAAACAAGAACCTAGAAAATGGACATTGCCAACTTCCAAAACCGGTTTCACCTCCGCTAGAACCTCCGAAGTGAAGTGAGAAGAAACAGATGGTAGGAAGTGGAGTCAGAGTAGGAACGAGAACCAAAACCTAGAACATAGGCAAACAGAACAATGCAGAGTTCCATCCCGGTTCCGCCTTCGCCAGAGACCCAGAACTTAGGCAAACAGAACAATGCCAAGTTCCATCCTGGTTCCGCCTCCACCAGAACTTTGCAAACAACACAAAATCACCAAGGCATGAAAATGAGGACTTCAAGCTGGAAGTTGAGACACAATTTTTTAACAATCTCCCACTTGGTGAACACTTCTAGCTTCCTCAAAACATCAAACCTTGCTGTCTATCATAGGCCCCAAGGCCCATCGATCATGTGCACCATCTGAACTTGTCTGTGCTAACCGGCTTTGTCAAGGCATCTGCAACATTCTTCAAGGTGTCAACCTTATCCATACTAACCTTGCCATCTTCAACCATATCCCTCACGAAGTGATATTACACATATATGTGCTTGGTCCTAGCATGGAAGGTCGGATTCTTTTCCAAACAAATGGCACTTTGACTGTCATAGTAAATTGAAATCTGCTCAGCATTAAATCCAATGTCTAAACAAAAACGCCTCAGCCACACTGCCTCCTTGCAAGCATGAGTTTCTGCCATGTACTCTACCTCTATCATGGATAAAGCAACTATAGCTTGTCACTTGCTCATCCAACTGATTGCTCCACCATTAAGCATGCAAGTGTATCCACTGGTGGATCTTCTGTTGTCAATGTCCCCTGCCCAATCAGAATCAACATATCCTTGAATGCAAAGAGTCCTTTGTGATGCAACCATACTTCCATGGTAACACAAAGCATAATTTGAAGTACCCTTCAAATACATGAACACTCTCTTTACAACATCCCAATGTGATCTCCCTAGATTTTCCATGAAATGGCTTAGAACTCCCACTACTTGGGCAATGTCTGGTCTTGTGCAAACCATAACATACATCAAACTGCCTACTGCACTTGCATAAGGCACACTGGTCATGTCCTCCATCTCAATAGCAGACTTTGGATAGTCTTCAACAGATAGTTTCAATCCTTGCATGATTGGAACAACTAGCTGCTTGCAATCAGTCATGCTAAACCTCTCTAGAACGGTTTTCACATACTTACTCTGACTGAGCCAAAGCTTTCTGCTTGTTTTATCCCTGGTTATCTCCATTCCAAGAATGTACCTTGCTGCTCCAAGATCTTTCATTTCGAACTTAGCAGACAACTGATTTTTAAGATCATAAATCATTGCCTTGCTATTACCAATGAATAACATGTCATCCACATACAGAGTAATAACAAACACACGATCATTCTCACATTTATAATAAATGCAATGATCATATTTTGATCTAACAAACCCAATTTTCAACACAAATGTGTCACATTTCTGGTACCACATTCTAGGAGATTGCTTTAGACCATAGAGAGATTTATTTAACTTGCAAACCAGATTTTGTTTGCCTCTTTCAACAAAATGCTCAGGCTAGGACATGAAGATTTCTTCTTCCAGCTCACCATGGAGAAATGTTGTCTTCACATCCATCTGCTCAATTTCATAGTCATACACAGTTGCCAATGACAACAAAAATCTGATGGATGTCAGCTTTCCTACAAGGGCAAAGATCTCTCCATAATCAATTCCCTCAACTTGGGAAAAACCCTTTGCAACCAGTTGTGCCTTATACTTCTGTACACTGCCATCAAGGCCTGTCTTCCTTTTGAATATCCACTTGCAGCCAATAGGCTTTTTCCCTTTAGGCAGTGGTACCAACTTCCAAGTATCATTCTTTTTTAGGAAATCCATCTCCTCATTCATGGCTTCCAGCCAAGACTTTGAATTAGCCATGTTGATTGCTTCTTTCACAGTCCTAGGCTCATCAGTGCTGGTAATTAAGGCATATGCACAATTTGAATCTAACATAGAGAAACCATACCTTTCTGGTTGCCTTCTTTCTCATGTAGATCTCCTTAGAGGCTAAGGTTGTTCTTCATCATCAAAACTTTCAGAGCTACTTGAGCTCTCCTCAATCTCAGGTACACCATGCAGCTCTGCCCTTTCTGGATTTTGGGGAATCTCAATTGCATCCTTCTCCTTATCACTTTGATTTGTCTCAAGCTATTGATCACTTACTAGAGGTTTCAGCTCACGAAATATCACGCTTCTGCTATACAAAACCTTCTCAGTAACAAGGTTCCAAAGCTTGTATCCTTTCACACCAACTCCATAGCCAATGAGAATATATTTCATAGCCTTGTTATCTAGCTTAGATCTCTTTTCATTTGGCACATGAACATATGCCTCACAGCGAAATACCCGAACATGCCTTAATGAGGGTTTCTTACCTGACCATGCTTCCAAAGGTGTCTTATCAACAAGCATTGAACAAGGAGATCTATTAATCAAATAACATATTGTGGTAACAACCTCAGCGTAGAACTTCTGCTCCAAACCAGTACCACTCAGCATACTTCTTGCCTTTTCCATCAGTGTCCTGTTCAACCTCTCAGCAACTCCATTTTGTTGTGGAGTGTAGGGGGTTGTTTTATGCCTTTTAATTTCATGATTAGTGCAATACCTTTAAAAATTTGTAGAACAAAACTCACCTCCATTGTTTGTCCTTAAACACTTTATTTTCCTTCCAGTCTGATTTTCAACCAAAGATTTGTACTCTTTAAACCGACTGAACACTTCTAATTTACTTTTAAGAAAGTATACAAATGCCCTTCTCGAACAGTCATCAATAAAAGAAACATAATATCTAGAATTTGATAACGAAGGAACATTAACTGGGCCAAACACATCAGAATGAACATAATCCAGTATACCGGAAGATTTGTGAGGACTAGAGGACAAAGAAACACGGTGTTGCTTTCCATAGATACAATGTTCACAGAAATCAAACTCAAGGTTACAATCATCAAGCCCTTCTACAAGGTTTTGAAACCTTTCTCACCAATGTGACCAAGTTTATGATGCCATAACATTGTCTTCTCTGCTAGGAGTTTTACCTCCAAAGCATTTGCAGATAGTGAAGAGTCTTCATCTTTCTCTATAGGTGCAAAAATACATGACTTTATAGAGACACTGTTGCAAAGAATAGGTCATGCATCTAGCTTGTAAAGAGTGCCAGTACGAACACCTTTAGCTAACACCATTGCACCTCTAGCCATTTTACATCCCTTACTAGAAAAAGAAACTTCTACACCAGCATCATTTAACTTACTAACAGAAAGAAGATTTCGAGCCAAACCTAGGATGTGAAGAACACCACCAATTCCTTTGAATCTCCCGTCAGGAAATTGAATTCTGACCCTTCCTCTACCAATAATCTCTAGTGTTGAATCACTTGCCAAGTATACCTTTCCACCATCATACTTCTCATACTTTGAGAACCAATCTCTATTGGATGTCATGTGAAAAGAGGCACCTGAATCAACTAACCAAACATCATCTGATGCCTGAGTTGTCAAGGCTGCTGTAATGAAGGCATCTGCATCACTTTGAGAAGATTTGTTATTAGAAGCATTCTTCTTCTTCTTCTCCTTGTAGTCCTTCCTGATATGACCAGGTTGCCCACAGTTCCAGCACTTTACCTTAAACTTTTTACTAGGAGACTTTGATCTCCCTTTAGACTTGGATTTTGACTTGTTGTCTTTCTTCTTGCCTTTCTCCTTTGTTCTACCTCAAACAAAAAGAGCATCTTTGGCCATCTCAGAAGATTTCCTTCGCATTTTTTCAGACAGAAGCGAAGCAACCACATCATCAGTCTTGAAAACAGTGGTTGTGCTTCCAATAGCCATCACAAGATGATCCCAACTATCAGGTAATGAACACAATAGGAGCATGCAACGATCCTCCTCCTCAATATTTACACCTATAGATGCCTGTTGACTAACACTCATATTAAATGAGTTTAGATGATTTGCAATAGATGCACCTTCATCCATCTTCAAGGAGTACAACTTCTTTCTCAAGAATAACTTGTTTACCAGAGATTTTCCTTGGTAGATATCACCAAGCTTCTTCCACAAAGTAGCTGTAGACGTCTCCTCATGAACATTCAAGAGCATAGAATCAGGTAGACTCAGTCTTATCAATCCTCTTGCTTTTCTATCAACAAGATCCCAAGCTTCTTGGGTCATAGTTTGTGGCTTAGTTCCAGACACTGCAATCTAGAGGTCTATATCCACAAGCAAGTCTTTTATCCTGAGTTTCCATAACTCAAAGTTGCTGCCATTAAACTTCTCAATATCTATCCTATTAGATGTACTCACTATCTCACAACAGAAACAAGTTTAAACAATGCAAGTCTCCCAATGAAATAGTATTAGTGCAAAAAACTAATTTTCCCTAGCAAGGATAACACAAACTGGCCAATCTCTGATACCACTTTGAAGGGAAAAGAATGTGGATCTACTGACCCAACAGTGCGGAATACATTCCCTTAACACCTTTACTACAGGGGAGAGAAGCAAAAATGAAAAACTAGGAGTTTCTAAAACTTATAGAGATGCATACAACCATGGCAATGAGAAACCAGAAAGATAAGGAAACAAAGATGACACAGTATTTACGTGGGAAAACTCTTTCAGGTAAAAAACCCACCACACAAAGTCAAATCAATTGTATTACAATAATGAATCGATTACATACAATATCCAGACTTCTTTGTTCAGCTCACAATCACCTAGAGAGTTTCAGATCCATTGTTACAATGTTTTCACAACATACGGTTCAAAACCCTCTTCAAGAACTCACGTCCTTCTTGTTCTTTAGCTCGCAACTTCAACTTGCTCTGCAACTTACGACTCAAACTCAACTTGTCTAACTTATGAAAAATCACACATCTCTCATCCATATGTAACCGACTCAGAAGTGCGATGAATTCCATCCTCAAATCACGCATCTGGTTGGATCTGATAGATCTCCCTGCAACGAGTCATCCATGCATTCAATGCCATCACCAAAATGTTTGAGCTCACCACCCTTCGCTGGAAAATGAAAATGCCACAATAACTATCTTGGTATCCATCCAATCACTATTCAACCAGGTGCCACGTGTCCAAGACCCATCAATAATCGCAGCTGACAGAGCAACCAAAATGGTCAAATAGACATCAGGCGTGACCAAGACTTCAAGTCATTTTTAACACTGCTGGAGCCAGACTCGAAACAGGACTCCACCAAAAATACACACTGCCAGAGTCGGAGTCAGAGTCGAAGATAGAACTGGAGTCGAAACATGACTCCATCGAAATTACAAGTTCAGGAAGCAATTCGGTTCCGCGTCCGCCCATGGCAAAGGGGAACTCATCAAAAACAGTTCTGACTGGGGTAATTCAACACGGGGTCAAACCAAGATGGGAACACAAAAGATTGGAGTCGGAGTCGGGGACAGAACAGGAATGAAAATAGGACTTTACCAAAATTCCAAGATCAAGAACCAATTCGGTTCCAGTTTCACCTCCGTCAACTGCAAGAAACAACAATCCAGAACCAAGACAAGGTGGAGGAAAACACCTCGAAGAGAATCCAAACATCCAGAGGAACTAGATCGTAAAAGCAGGAGTTGGGCTCGGAGTCAGAACATAAACTGAAACAGGAACCTGGCAAATGGACATTGCCAACTTCCAAAACTGGTTCCGCCTCTGCGAGAACCTGCGAAGCGAAGCGAGAAGAAACAGATGGTAGGAAGCAAAGTTGAAGCAGGAACGAGAACCAACACCTGAAACTTAGGCAAACAGAACAATGCCAAGTTCCATCCCGGTTCCACCTCTACCAGAGACCTGAAACTTAGGCAAACAGAACAATGCCAAGTTCCATCTTGGTTCCGCCTCCACCAGAACTTTGCAAACAACAGAAAATCACCAAGGCATGAAAACAAGGACTTGAAGCTGGAAGTTGAGACATAATTTATCAACACAACTTACTAACCATTTCCTCTGAAACAAGGTTATCAGTACTACCTCCATCAATAATAACATTGCAAACTTTACCTTCACACTTACATCTGATGCGAAACAAATTCTTCCTTTGAGTTGGTTCCTTCTCCTCACCCAACAAGGCTCTTCTAGTAACAAGAACCCCCCCTCTTTCTACATCCTCAGAATGTGAAGATTCAACATCTTCATCTACATGAGCAACTCATGCATTAACTTCAAGTTTTCTATTTATCCTTCCTTGGTGTTGAGGACACTCATAGGCTCTATGCCCTTCTCCACACTAGAAACAGGTTCCACAAAATTCTACTCTTCTTGTTCCTCGCCCAGATCTTCCTTTTCCTCTTTGGTCTCTACTATTTTGATCACGAGGATGATAGATGTTATCCCCTTTCTAGTTTTGATTGCTACTGGATCCTTCACCCTTCTTTTGATCTTCATTTCGACTTCCATATGACCATCCACTAATCTTTCCACCACAACCTCCACCTCTTTGCTTTCTTTCTAACCTTCTATTCAACTTCTCTTCTACCTTCAAAGAAAAATGATATGCATCTTCAATGGTAGAAATTATTACCAGAATCAGCTCTTCTTGAATGCTTGGCTTCAACCCATTTATGTAATGAGAAAACTTCTCCTTGTTGGCCTCGAAATGACTTGTTTTGATCAAGACTCGGTATAATTCTTTTGTATACTCCTTAACATATTTTCTTGCTTGTTTCAACCCTTGCATCTTCTTCAACAAATCCAACTCATAATCCCTAGGAATGAACTATCTCTTCTATTTTTTTCTAGCTCACCTTGTTTCCACCATATGCTAGCATGGCCTTTCAATTTTTCTTTTGCAAATTTGACCTTATCTTGGAAATGGCCCTAATCAGTCTGAATTCTCCAAGATCCATTATATCTTGTGCTTCCTCTTCGAATGGCTCCTCGTCTTTAGCCTCATTGTCACTTTCATCGCTTCTTCTGAAATCAGCTCCTATATGTAGCTCCTCCTGCAACTTTTGAACTTTTCTTTGGAGGGCTCTAAAACCCTCTTCCATTACCCCAACATTTCTTCCACCACGGTTTCTTTGTGGAGGCATCTTTTCTCATAGACCCACAACCACAAGTCCTAGTGTAAACTACCTCACGTTTGGTCATCTGTCTACAAACTCAAGAACTCCTACTATGAAACCACTTGATGAGGGCTACACTGCCCAAACCACACAAAACACAACAATAGATAACAACACAGAAGATTCAAGACAAAAAATAACCCACTTTCACTTATTTTTAGAAAAAACTCAATTGCAGATCTAAACTTACATGCTACAGCCTCATGGGCTTTATTCATTACAACAAAATCAACTCTAAAATAAAAAACTATTATTCAGAGCCACAATATGTACTAATGGAGCCACCCCCTACAATCCCCCACTTAACCCTTTTATTTTACCCCAATAACCGCCTTAGAATGTTCTAGAAAGTGCAACTTTCCCTTTTGTTTTGGCGCCAAAAGTCTCGTCATTTGATTTCTGGCCTAGGAAGAGATTTTAATGATATTCACATTTTAGAGGGGAGACTTTGTGGGGCCATAAATTTTGATCCGGGAGTCTGATTTTCTACTATTGCACATCGTTGGAAATCTCTCAAAGAGATCTACAACACTTAAAACAACCGTAGGTCGGTTCGGCCACTTTTCAAGCTATTTCGAGGGCTCTAAAGTTTTATATTTGAATTTGAAGCTACATTGGAGAAATTTTTTGGGATGGAAACTTTATTTTCTCCCAAACTATTCAGGTTATTGAGGCAATTCTTTCACGAATGGAAAAAAATTTCAACTGTACTCCTTCGGGTAAGTTTTTAGGTCCATACAAAGCCCATTTTGCCTGACTTACTAAAAATTGTAAGTTACCATTTTCACTATTTTTGAATCCTGACTATCTTATTCCCCTTAAGTGCCATCATGGAACCCAAAACAACTAAATAAAATAAAGAAATCAATTTGTTGGGTCATGCAAGATTTCCCTACACCACTGGATGCTCCTACATCACTATGGTTAATGATGCTGAATCACATCATATTCTTATTGGGTCACATCTCAGTTTGAGGGTCATTCATCTTATGGCTAATGTTCTAGAATCTTCATGGTACTTGCTCCTATGGATTAATTTTAGTTGTAGTCCGCCTTTGGCATCGAGATACACATAGCTTCCAAATTCTTTCATCACATCTTTCCCTCTTATGAGGGGGAATTTCTTATGTATCTATGTGATGGATAGTGTACTTGGGGGGTTTTATGGAGTCCTCCATCTTTCATCACTTGGTTGAATTCTCTATTTCTTTTACATTGCATATGTACATGGGTATCTAATATGGCCTTGTAGTCGATACCCATTCATGCTTTCATGGACCCATCCTTGCATTATTTGTGTGTTTCTTATTCTCCCTAAGTTGCACTCAAGGAGGGTGTTGGTGTAATTAAATATTTAATTACACTTTATTAAGTTTACTTAGGTTCTCATTAGGTTGTCTTTTTAGGGTTTTTCTATGGGATTTGAGAAATACAAATCCACAGAACTCGATCAATACCTGCATGCAAAAGACTTGTCACAAAGAAAGAGAGAGATCAAGACAAGGGTTTGGCTCTCACAATGTGCAAGGTGTATTCTAGAAAAATGAATAGAGCATCAAAGAAAATACAAGAGATCGATCCTTATAAAAGGAGATCAAAACCTAAAAGGAAAACCTAACCCTAAAGGTGAGTGCATTTAATAATTAATATTAATTATTAAATGACTAATATGTGTGCAAGGCGAAATCTTAAGAGGAGAGTAAAGTTAATTAATTACTTTACTCTAACACCCCCCCTTAAGATGAGCAAGAGTGCAGCTACAAACTAGTGCAAGAAAGAAAAAGTAACTACAATGCATGAAAGTAAAATTGGGTCCCGGCAACTAGGCCTGATCAGGTACCCAAGTACAAGGAAATCTCTATGAAACGGAGAAAAGGAGAAAACCTAGTGGGAAAAAACTCCTCTCCAAAAAGAGATGCAAAAAGAAAGTACAAATGGAATGTCTCAAGAGACTCTCTCAAGAACATATACAGATATACAATTAGATACCCCCCCATGAGAGAGAGTGGAGACTCCAAAGCCCCCCCAGAATGAGAGAACCCCTGTGCTAATGATCAAATCGATGTGTCACCTCGGAGGAAGAAACAGATCCAACGGTCGAAGAAGAGGAAATCCCTGGATGTGAGGTGAAAATGGAAGTCCTAGATGATGCTCACTGAAGAACTGAACAACAACATGAGTGTATGGATAACAAAATGGTGAATCAAACAACTCAAGATGATCCTGAAATGGAATCTCCAATGAAGAAGGGATAACAGGTGTGATAAATCTATCATCTGTGAGGAAAGGAATATCCTTAGATATGGCCTCAACAACTGTACTTGATGGATCGATGAGTGGAGCAACAATGTCAGTCACAACTGAAGAGGTATCCTGCTGAACAAATGTGATCTCAACAGGAGGAAGAGGTGTAGAAGTCTCAACACTAGTCTCGTGAACAGATGGAAGAACACATAAGTTCAAGTGACCGAACTTCTCCTCAGATACTGCATGCTCTCTTTTAGAAAGAGAGGGAGATGGTGGACCAAATTGTGTAAATGCATACAATCAAGAAGAATGATCAACTATCCCTTTTGCAACAATGTTGCCAGTCTGAATGTCTCTGATGTGCACTGAATCAGGTGTGAACTCAACTGTCTTCCTTGTCCCACTGTGAGCAATATAATAGATGGAGAGAATATTAGTGGACAAAGATGGAACACATAGTACATCATTGAATGTACCATCATCAATTTCAATAGAACTTTTCCCACATACACTCATATAAGTGTTATTACCCATCAAGATGTGTGGTGAGGATGCAGCCTCGAAAGATGAGAACATGTCTGTAGAAGATGCCATAGGTGTGAAGCACCTAAATCCAGTAGCCATCTAGATGAATGTGAATTGGTGGTTGCACATAATGCATGACCCTTATGCGGGGCCTGTCCATCTATCTGGAATGATGGTGAAGAAGAAGACCCGCCTGAAGTAGATGAAGAAGAATGATGAATATGGTTCTTCTCAAGAAGAGTTGTCAAATATGAAACCTATTTTTCATATCCATCTGTCTTCTTCTCATAAAACTTGGACTCATCATGTCCTAGCTTAGTGCAATAAGCACACTTAGGTCTATCTTTCTTTGATGATTCCCCCTTAGAAGAAGGTGAATCAGAAGTCTTATGTGAACTAGAATCCTTCCAATGCTCTATGGTTTGTGGTTTTTGTTTTTGTTTCTACTTCTGCTTCCCCTGAGATGACTATGCTACCAACGATTGGTGCGGTGATCCTATGAGAGCATCCAACTATGATATCTTAGCCTGCTCTCATGTCAAATGATCACAAAACACCTCAAAAGAAGGCATGGTAAAAAATGCACCCAAGGAATCCATAGTGGAATGGAAGGTAGATGAGAATATCTGAAAGTTCCCATGAAGCTTTGACAAAATTAGGTAAATACACTTTGTATCAGTCTTAACCTTACCACAACCCTGTAGAAGAGATCTCTGTTGTTTGAATTTCATCAGAAAGTCCTCAATGGAGGGAAAAGAATTAGGTACAAGGGAAGTCAACTCTGCCTCAATTTGCAATGCTCTAAACTCATTGATAGTGTCAAAAAGTCCCTCAAACTTGGTCTAATAGGCCCTAGGTGTGAGACACCCTTCAAGATGAAACAGGAGACTGTCTAAAATGTGCAAAGCCATCAATCCCATAGCCTGATCCATATTGTTCTCGTGCTGCATAACCTCAAAGGCGTGAGTCAATGGAGGTTGAACCACATCCAAATAGGACCATAACCCTCAAGACTGGAGAAGTGTCATCATTTGACCCTTCCAAGTGTGATAATTATGCAGTGTGAGAAGCTCAATAGATCTGTCCGCCATGCTGTGAACTGTGCCTCAACTGCTCTGAATGTTTTTATTATTATTATTATTAAGTGGTCTTTCAGAACTAGATAGAAGATGTAGAATGGTTTTTTTTGTTTTGGTGTTTATAGATTCTGGTTTTCTGATGTAAATAATAGAAAGCGGGAAAAACCAGCCCCCCACAATGCAAAAAACTAATCCCCAGTACAAACTGAAAGCCAAAAAACAATAGAAAGCAGTATATGATTGAGACAAATCTCTATGTACTTGAAGAATTTTTGATGAAAAATGATCAGATCACTGAACAGATCATGTAGATAGCTTTCCAATGCCTATTTGAGTGAGTAAAAAGGAGAAAAAAGGAGAAAGTTATGCCCCCTGGAGTGTATGAATTAGCATGAGTCTTTGACTGCGATAAAAGGAAACCAAATAGAAAAATTTTGAAAAATTTCCTACACCATCAAAAGGGTGCCAGAACCAGCTTTCCAATGCCTATTTCCATTTGAAAAACAGAGCTCAAATGTCCGAGATACACTCGATTTTGTGAAAAAGGCTCAAAAGGATTTTTTTTAAAAGTTTGAATAGCCCTCAGTGGCTTAAAAACCTTCGGCCCCCAGTCACATGGCCGACCAGGGGTCCTGGTGTGTAGGTAGTGGCACGCGGGCAGCTGGTGGCATGGCGGTGGAGCTTGGGTAGAGCTCGGGCGGTCGGTGAGCAGCGTGCCTGCGCCCGGCGAAGCGGTGGCCGCTTGGCCACGGCCAATAGATGACGCCGGCGGCGGTGGCTGAGCGGCGGACCAATGGCGATGCGTTTCAACTGGCCACGCCAAAGAAATAAAAAAAACTACATGTTTTTTTTTAATTTTTTTGATTTTTTTGAAATTTTTGACCTCGAACGGTGTGCCCTAGGGTCGTACGACCGTAGGGCAAAAAAATTTTGCTTCCCAAAATGACTGTAGCCAAAATCAACGAATGAACAGTCAATTTAGGGGTTTTTGGATGCTGCGAACTCAACGGTGAGGTCCGTTTGAGCTCAAAGTGTACCAAGAAAAAAAAGGAAACCCCCTATGCCAAAATAAAATCTGAAAATGAAAACAGATCTGATGCAACCAAACCTAGATCTCTAAATCTTTCAAAAAACTGAACAAGCTGCAGCAAATCTGGCTCTGATACCATGTAGGATTTGAGAAATACAAATCCACAGAACCCGATCAATACCTGCATGCAAAAGACTTGTCACAGAGAAAGAGAGAGATCAAGACAAGGGTTTGGCTCTCACAATGTGCAAGATGTATTCCAGAAAAATGAATAGAGCATAAAAGAAATACAAGAGATCGATCCTTATAAAAGGAGATCAAAACCTAAAAGGAAAACCTAACCCTAAAGGTGAGTGCATTTAATAATTAATATTAATTATTAAATGACTAATATGTGTGCAAGGCGAAATCTTAAGAGGAGAGTAAAGTTAATTAATTACTTTACTCTAACATTTTCATCTTTCTCTATAAAATAAAGTTATTTCATGTAATTCATTATTCTCAATGATGAGGGCTACACTACCCAAACCACATAAAACACAACGATAGATACCAAAACAAAAGATGCAAGACAAAAAATAACCCACTTTCAATTATTTTTCAAAAAAATGAAATTACGGATTCAAAACTTACATTCTATAGCCTCATGGGCTTGATTCATTACAACAAAATCAACTCTGAAAGAAAACTATTATTTAGAGCCACAATCTACACTAATGGAGCCACCTTCTATAATCCCCCACTTGACCCTTTTATTTTACCACAATAAATACCCTAGAATGTTCTAGAAATTACAACTTTCCCTTTTGTTTTGAAGCCAAAAGTCTTGTCGTTTGATTTCTGGCCTAGGAAGAAATTTTAATGAAATTCACTTTTTAGAGGGGCAACTTCACAAGGCCATAACTTTTGATCTGAGTGTCCAATTTTCTATTATTGCATATCATTGGAAATTTATCGAAGAGATCTACAATGCACAAACCCACGTAGGTCAGTTCAACCACTTTTCATCCTATTTTGGGGCCTCTAAAGTTTTATATTTGAATTTGAAGCTGGATTGGAGAACTTTCCCATGACAAAATATTTAATTTCTCTCGAACTGTTTAGGGTATTGAGCTGATTCTTTTGTGATTGGAAATGTTTTTCAGCTCTGCTCCTTCAAGTAAATTTTAATGTCCATACAATCTCATTTAGGCAAACTTACTAAAAATAGTAAGTGACCATTTTTTCTATTTTTCACTCCTGACTATCTTATGCCCTTTAAGTGCCATCATAGAACTTAAAATATCTAAAGAAAATACAAAAAAATTGTTTTTTGGGCAACTCAAGATTTCCCTTCACCGCTGGATGTTCCTACATCAGACACCCAGTGTAATTTTAAAAGTGACCCTATCACTTCTTAGGAGTTAGAGGGAAACCAAGATGATTAACCTAAGCTTTAGAAAACCATGATGAATCTTCAACATGTCTTCCTTTCCATTTGACCAGATATTCTTCATACTACCTGCTCCTTGTACTTCTCCCCAAGATTTCTTCTATCCCATCCTTTTTTGAAGTAGGTGCAAGAATATTCCACTATTCTTCTATTGTTTCTTTATTAATTCCCCCTTCATGATATTCAGTTAAATCTGAAAATTTAAACACAGGTGAAATATAAATTTCATCAGGAAACTCTACCTCATATGCATTTCTTGAATCATGCTTCTTTAGGATTTTTCATGGTCCAAACTTCTTCATCTTTAACTTGTTGTATGTACCAACTAGAAACCTCTCCTTTCACAAATGAACCATGACTTCATCTCCTACCTGGAACTCCTTATGCCTCCTTTTCTGATCTACCTTGGCCTTATATTTTAAGTTCATCTTATTGATATGTTTCTTCACTTCTTCATGCAAATTCTTTAGGTGCTCCACAATTTTTTTAGCCTTAGCACTACTCTTCTCCCCTTATCCATCTTTCTAAGTTCATAAGTAGTTATTGGACTACTCCCATACACAATCTAGAATGGTGATTTACCAATGTTCCTATTGACATAATTTCTATAAGAAAATTCTTCATGTTGTATAATCAAATACCATCCCTTGGGCTTATCTTCTACTAAGAATCTTAGAAGGTTACCCAAACTCTTATTCACCACCTCCATTTTTCCATCAGTCTATGGATGGTGTGCATAAATGAACTTCAAATATGTTTTCAACTTCTTCCATAATGTCCTCTAAAAATATCCAACAAATTTAGTATCTCTGTCTAGAACTATACTCTTCGGTAGACCATGTAGTCTCACCACCTCTCTTAAAAACAACTTTGCAATATGAAGAGCATCAATGGTCTTATGATACAGAATGAAATTGGTCATCTTTGAAAATCTATCCACCACCACAAATATGGAATCATTCCCTCTTTCTTTCCTTGGCAAGCCAAGAACAAAATCCATGCTAATATCCTCCCATGGCCTCTCAAGTATAGGTAATGGTTGATACAATCAAGTATTCTGACTTGTCCCTTTCGCCATCTGACATACTCTGCAACTTTGTAAAAACTTCTTCACATCTTGTTGTAACTATGGCCAATAATAATTCTCACTAACAAGAGAAATGGTCTTATCTCAATCAAAATGTCTAGCCAATCATCCATTATGCTTCTCCTTGATTAGATTCTCTCTCATAGGACTCCTTGGAATGCACAATTGGCTTCCTCTAAACAACATCCCATCTTGGATTAAGAAATCCAACCATCTTGTCATATCCAATGTAACAAGTTCCAAACAAGCCTTCCAAGCTTCTGCAAAGTCTGAATCTCTAGGATACAAGCTCTTGAGTTCATTGAACCCAACAACCTCTATATTCATCTCTATCAATAATATTTTCCTTCTACTTAAGGCATCTTCAACTTTGTTTGACCTTCCACTCTTGTGCTTCAAAACAAAAGTATAACTCTGCAAAAACTCAACCCATTTTAAGTGACTTTGATTTAACTTTCCTTGACTATTGAGATACTACAAAGCCTAGTGATTAGTATATAAACAAAATTCTTTTGGAAACAAATAGTGTCTCCATTTCTTCAAAGTGTGAACTATAGCATAAAACTCATGATCATAGATATAATATTTCTTCTTAGCATCGTTCAACTTCTCACTACAACTGGAAACCTTATTACCTTCTTGACTCAAAACAACTCCTATGTTCGTGCCACTAGCATCACAATCTACCTGAAAGACCTTATTGAAATCTGGAAGTTCCAAAATAGGTTGCTCTGTAACTATATTCTTCAACATATCAAAAATTTTGGCTTCTCCTGTAGTCCACTTAAAATCTTTTCTATCCCCTCTCATTGCTTCAGTTAGAGTTGCAAAAATATTATTGAAATTATTAATAAAATTTTTATAAAAAACTTGCTAGACCATGAAATGATCTTACCTCTGTAACACTTGTCAGGGTAGGTAATTCAATGATAGATCTCACCTTCTCTAGATCCATTTTAAGACCCTTTATTGAGACAAACAATCCCAGATACACCAACTCTCCCTTCACAAAACTACATTTCTTCAAATTAATCAACAACTTCTCCTCGCTTAGCTTATCAAAAACTCTTTGGATATGCATCAAGTGCTCCTCCAATGTCTTACTAAAAATCAAAATATCATCCACATAAACAATAACAAATTTTCCTAAAAATTCTTTCAATTCCTCATTCATAAGCTGCATAAATGTGCTTGATGCATTGGTTAGCCCAAAAGGCATGACTAACCACTTGTACAAGCACTCCTTGGTTTTTAAGGTTATCTTCCATTCATATCCTTCTCTAATCCAGATCTGGTGATATCCACTCTTCAAATCTATCTTTGTGAAGTACTTAGCTCCACTCAAACAATCCATAATATCTTCCATCCTGGGTAAGGGAAATCTATAATTGATGGTGATCTTGTTGATGGCTCTAGAATCTATACAAATCCATTATTCCCCATCCTTCTTTGGAGCTAGCATTGTATATACTGCACATGGACTCAAAATATCTCAAATGAATCCCTTCTGAAATAACTCTTGCACTTGTCTGTTCAACTGTTCACTCTCTACTGGAGTCATATGATGAGCTGCCTTATTTGACAAATTGGCTCAAGGAATCAAGTCTATTTTGATGACAAATATTTCTTACTTGAGGAAAAAATTCCTGTATGTTATCATAAATAGTAACTTGAAACTTATTCAAAAAATCTAAAACCTCTACAGGTACCTTAGTAGTATCTTCTTTATCAACTTTAGGGATCAATGCAAGAAACATATGCTCAAGCCTCATACTTTCTAGGAAATTTCTCCCATCAACCAAACAAATTCTTTCATTTTTGCATACCTTTTCTTTTTCCTCTTTCAAGGGCTTTAACTTATGACAAACCCCATCATTTTTCAAGAATAGGTGTTTGCATGTCCATCATGTACTACTCGTCGATCAAACTGCCATGGTCTACCTCACAACATATGAAAAAAATCCATAGGCATAATATCACAGGATACTGTTGGATGTTGTGGTTGTCATTGATGTCAACACTATTAGCATTAATGTCTTTAATACTGTATATGTCGAGGATATTGAGAAAATTGTAATAAAATATGTTACAAGTTGTCTATGAAGCAGTGAAGATTAGTATGGTAGAAAGTTTACTATGTTGATAAATATATGTTGTGGATTAAAGGGTTTGTTCTCAATCTTATCTAGTTTCTACTCCAAAATTTTTAGAGGTGTGCATGAAGAATTGGGGAAGTTATAAGTTTATGTATTCTGACAACTATTCTATTACTGCAAATGGTGTTCATGGAAGAAGATAATGTTATTCTGGTAATTTGAGTTTTTTCATATGTTACTGAAGTGTTCATGGATGTTTCTAGATCATACTCTATCTATGTTGCACGCCCACATTGATCATTGTGCTTGTGATCCAATATTTTCTCTTGCATGTTCATGACCGACAAGGTGTTTGAAGCGTGTTGTGGATCTTCAAGGAAGAATATTTGAAGGTTTTTTGTGTTCGAGGACATTGTTCTGGGTCTCTAATATTATGTGGTTGAATTTGGTTGATGCACATTGGTAATCTTTATTGTTTTGAGCCGATAGTTTGCATTCATTCTATTATTGTGTTGAAGCCAACATAAAGCAATGTAATTTCTTGTTGTGGATATATATAAGCGACTTTTTATCTCATTTGAGACATATATGAAGCAAAGTATGTGAGTGATATGTGTAAAAAAGGTTTAGATCATTCGAAGGTAGAGCAGAGTGTGAAGAAGAGTGAAAGAAAGTGAAGAAGTGTTCATGTGCTTAACCAAAATTGTACTTAGGCATTAGTAGATGCTACTTTCTTAGTTCAAATTCTTCAAATGGATTTAATCTGAATATTTTCTACAAGATAGTCTTCCTTAGAGCAGTGAGCTCTAGGCAGTTCACCTAAATGCATGTGCATTCCTCTTATATTTTTCTTATACTTTTAACAAGGTATAACTTGTGGATTAACCCCCACCGTGGTTTTTCCCCTAGCAGGGTTTCCACGCAAAAATATATTTGTTGTGTGTTTCTGATGTGTTTTTGATTCATTCTTTCACTGTTATTAATCAGATCTAAGATTAAAGTTTAATAAGTTGAGAAAGTTTGAAAATCTGTGAAAAATGATTCACCCCCCTCTTAGTTGTCTTCCCTTGTGTTACCAACAATTGGTATCAGATCAGGTTCCTCGGAAGAATTTTAATAGCTTGAGGTGATCTGGGATGGTGACATACAAGAAGGATAGTCTGAGATTTGAAGGAACAAATTATTCTTTGTGGAAGAATCAAATTGAGTGTCATCTAAGATGCATTGGTGAATCCTACTCGCACACTACATGCAATAGGTATGTTATTCCTCTGGATGGTCCTACTACTACTACTGAGATTAGGGATGATGAATATAACATTAGGGCTAAGGAAGCATTGTTGAGTGCTTTAACTGATTCTAAGATGACAAATGTTATGGATATGAGAACTATTGAAGATGAGTAATGATGATAATATTGCTACTTTCATGCAAAGAGTGAATGAACTTGTGTGTAGTATCAGATGTGTTGGTGGACAGGTGAGTGAATCAAAGATTGTTGCTAAAGTGCTTAGATCCTTTCCTGATGCATACAAAATCAAAGCTCTAGCCATTGCGAAGCTCCAAACTATGACAAATATAACCAGAGATATGTTGGTTGGTAAACTTACTTCTTTTGAGTTGAATGAATTCGGTGATGCCCTTCCTAAGACAAAATCTCTATTTAAAGCTACTACTTATGGGAGAGACAAGAAGTGATATGATCTAGGTGAAAGCTCTTCTAGAAAGGTATTCAAATATGAGGAAGAAATGAGACACATTGAAGAAGAAGAAAGAGAACTAAATGATCTTGAAGCACTGATTTTCAAAAGGGATGCCAAAGGAGAAGGTAAGTATAAAGGAAAGTTGCCTATTAAATGTTTTTCTTGCAACAAGATAGGTCATTTTACATGAAGGTGTCCGGAAAGAGTTCCTAAGATAAGACATTACAAGCCTAAATTTCAAAAGAAGTGTTACTATGCTGCTGATGAAGGTGTGACAAATGATGAATCTGAAAAAGGGAATGCAAGTGAATATGAGTTTGTATTTATTACTATCAAAGAAAATAATTTTGTTTCTACTGAATTTGCTAGTTGTAAAAATGTAGAGAAAGCCCTAGCTACTCGAGTTGAAGAAAAAGATGAATGGGTAATTGATAGTGGATGCTCACATCACATGACAGGTGATAAAAGTAAATTTGTAAGTCTGGAGAAGTATGATGGTGGTGCTGTAATATTTGGTGATAAAAATGGTGGTATAATCTATGGTAGAGGATGTATTTCTTTTGATGGTAAGCATAATACTGACGATGTTCTTTATGTTGAAGATTTAAAGCATAATATTCTGTGTGTTGGACAGATGGTTGTTAAGGGATATAATCTTCAATTCAAAGATGGAAAGTGTAGCATAGTGGGAAGTTCTAGAAATATGATTGCTTTAGTTACTAAAACAAAAGGTAACATCTTTCATCTGAATGCTAGTAGTAAAAGTTGTTTGATTGTTCAATTTAATGAAAGTTGGTTGTGGCATAGAAGAATGTATCATGTAAACTTTGACAATATTATCAATAGAAGTTCCTCACAGGCTATGAGAGATCTTCCTAAGTTAGTGAAGCCTACTAATACCATATGCAGGGAATGTCAGTTGGGAAAACAAACTAGAATTTCATTTCATAGCAAACAACATTGTTCAAATGAATTGTTCGAGCTTGTGCATATTGACTTGTCTATTCTTGCTAGAATCAGAAGTCTAAAAGGTTACAGGTACTTCATGTTTCTTATTGATGATTACTCTAGGATGATGTGGGTTACTTTCTTAAGGGAGAAATCTGAAACTCTAGAAAATTTCAAGATCTTTAAGGCTAAGGTTGAGAAAAAGATAGGTCTGAAGATTAAGTGTTTGAGATCAGATAGAGGTGGTGAATTTACTTCTGGTGAGTTTAATTCTTTTTATGAAGAACATGGGATAAAGAGACAATTATCTGCACCACAGACCCCTTAATAGAATAGAGTTATGGAAAGGAATAATATGATAGTTCAAGATGCTGCTAGAACTATGATGTTCAAAGGAAATGTCCCTCATATCCATTGGAGAGAAGTTGTGAGTACTACTCTTTATATTCTTAACTAAGTATAAATCAAAGGTAATACTGGTAATACTCCTTTTGAGCTATGGTTTGGTCATAAACCTACTATTATATATTTCAAAATATTTGGGAGTAAATGCTATATCAGGTGAGATGAATATCTAGGAAATTTTGATGCTAGAAGTGATAAAGGAATCTTTCTTGATTATTCTACTAATAGTAAGGCCTACCGGTGCTACAACAAGCAATTGAATAAAATGGTTGAAAGTGAAAATGTTAAGGTTGATGAAGACATTTCTAGACCCTCTAGAACCTGTGGATATGATTTTGATGATCAGAATGACAATACAAACAAGATCCAAACTTTAAATCAAGTTCTGATCATTTCGGTGAATCAAGAAGAACAAGAAGAAGAAGAGACTAGTGAAAGTATAGAAGAGAGACCACAAGAGCCTAAAATTCAAGAACACTCTAAGACTCCAAGGTATGTGACATTAAATCATTCAAAAAATTAGATTATAGGAGATAAGAACAAAGGTTTCCAGACTAGGAGAAGAATTGTAGAAGAATATTGTTTGATTTCAAAGGTTGAGCCAAGTAATGTAAATGAAGCATGTAAATATGAACATTCGATTGAAGCAATGAAAGAAGAACAACAACAAATTGAAAAGAATAATGTATGGATTTTTGTTCCTAGACCTAAAGACAAAAATGTAATTGGAACTAAATGGGTTTTTAGAAACAAGTTGAATGAACAAGGTGAAGTTATCAGAAACAAAACAAGACTGGTATGTAAAGGATACTCTCAGATGGAAGGAATTGACTTTGAAGAAAATTTTGCTCTTGTTGCTAGAATTGAAGTTGTGAGACTGTTTATTGCTTATGTTGCTTACAAAAACTACAAATTTTATCAGATGGATGTCAAGTCAACATTTCTAAATGTTGAATTAGAAGAAGAGGTGTATATTGAGCAACATGATGGATTTCAATTGACTGATCAGGGAGATATGGTTTGTCAGTTGAAGAAAGCATTGCATGGACTCAAGCAAGCCCCTAGAGCTTGGTATGCTAGATTAGATAAGTACTTGTTGAAGCTTGGATTTAAAAAAGGTACTTCTGATAGTAATCTATATTTCAAGATTGATGATTATAAAGATTTGTTTGTGGAAGTATTTTTTGATTATATAATTTTTGGAGGAGATGATGGTTTTTGCATGAAGTTTGCTAATGAGATGCAGAATGAGTTTGAGATGTCAATGATTGGAGATTTTTTTTTATGTTTGGGATTTGAAATTACTCAGGTAGATAAAGGGATCTTTATATCTCAATTCAATTATGTGAGAGAACTGCTAAAGAAGTTAGGTATGGAAGATTCAAACCTATTCGGTACACCCATGGTGACCAGATGTAAGTTGACACAAGATGATGATTCTCCAAAGGAAAATCAGACTAGATATAGATCAATGATTGGTTGATTATTATATTTGACTCAAACTAAACTTTATATCATGAATGTTGTATGCATTCTTGCTAGATTTCAAGTTGATCCTAAGGAATCTCATGTGACTACTGTGAAGAGAATTTTCAAATACTTGAAGGAACAGTTGATTTTGGCCTATGGTATCCTAAAGATGATGATCTTACTTTAAGTGCCTTTATTGATGCTAATTGGGTAGAAGATGTGAATGACAAGAAAAGTACTAGTGGTGGTGCATTTTTCTTGGGAAAGAAGTTGATTTAATGGTTAAGCAAAAAGAAGAATGTTGTTTCCTTGTCTACTGTAGAGGAAAAATATATTGTTGTTGCTAAAAATTGTACTCAAGTATTATGGATGAAACAGATATTGAAAGATATCAGAGTTGTGTATGATGAACCTACTACTTTATTCTATGACAACTCAAGTGATATAAAAATTTCTAAGAATTTGGTGTTGCATTCAAATACCAAGCATATATCTATCAAGTACCACTTTTTGAGAGATAAAGTGAGTGATAAGGAAGTCAGACTGGAGTATGTGCCCACTAAGGAACAAATTGAAGACATATTTACTAAGCCTTTTCCTTAAGATACTTTTGAGTATCTCAGAGGGAAGTTAGGGGTGATTAACCCTCCTAATCAGAACTAAGATGCATAATATTTGCATCAGCCTGTGCATTCATAATCATATCTTGATCCAAATTGATGTTGTGGTGGCTACTACTTGGGGGGGTAGTTAGATGATTCAAATATTGTGTACCTTTTCCATTTATATCAAAGGAGGAGAAGAGTATGGTGAAAAACTATAGAGGAGCCAAAAGAAAGGAGGAGAAGAATAGTGTGAACTAAGGGCGAGAAGAGCAATGTGTAAAAGGGAGACTGTTAGTTGCATTGATGGTGTGTTTTTCATATCATGTGTTGCCATCAATGCCAAAGGGGGATATTTTTGGATATTGTGGTTGTATTGCTGATATGTGGTTTTCATTGATGTCAACACTATTAGCATTAATTTTTTTAAGACTGTATATGTCGAGGATATTGAGAATATTGTAATAAAATATGTTATAGGTTGTATGTGAAGCAGTGAAGATTAGTATGGTAGAAAGTTCAGTATGTTGATAAATAGATGTTGCAGATTAAAGGGTTTGTTCTCAAGCTTATCTAGTTTATACTCTAAAATTTTTAGAGGTACACATGAAGATTTGAGGAAGTTATAAGTTTTTGTGTTCTGACAGCTATTCTGCTACTGTAAATGGTGTTCACGGAAGAAGATAATGTGATTTTGGTAATCTGAGTTGTGTCTATTACTGAAGTGTTCATGGACATTTATAGATCATACTTTATCTATGTTGTATGCATGCATTGATCATTGTGCTCACGATCCAAGATTTTCTCTTGCGTGTTCATATTTTTCATGTTCTTGGCCGACAAGATGTTTGAAGCATCTTGTGGATCTTCGAGGAAGAATCTTTGAAGGTGTTTTTTGTTCGAGGAAATTGTTTTGGGTCTCTACTATGATGTGGCCAACTTTGGTTGATGCACATTGATTTATTGTTTTGGGTCGACAGTTTGCATTCATTTTATTATTGTGTTGAAGCTGACATAAAGCAATGCAATTTCTTATTGTAGATATATATAAGTGATTGTTTATCTCATTTGAGACATGTATGAAGCAAAGTGTGAGATTATTATGTGTGAAAAAGGTTCAAATCATTCGAAGGAAAAGCAAAGTGTGAAGAAGAGTGAAAGAAAGTGAAGAAGTGTTCATGTGCTTAATCAAAACTGTACTCAGGCATTAGTAGATGCTACTTTCTTAGCTCAAATTCTTTAGATGGATTTAATCTAAATATTTTTTGTAAGATAGTGAGTCTTCCTTTGAGCAATGAGATCTAGGAAGTTTTCCTGGATGCATGTGCATTCCTCTTATATTTTTCTTATACTTTTAACAGGGTATAACTTGTGGATTAACCTCCAATGTGGTTTTTCCCCTAACAAGGTTTCCATGAAAAAATCTTGGTGTTGTGTGTTTCTGATGTGTTGTTGATTCATCCTTTCACTATTATTAATTAGATATGAGATTAAATGTTAATAAGTTGAACAAGTTTGAAAATCTGTGACAACTGATTCACCACCCCCTCTCAGTTGTCTGCCCTTTTTTTGCCAATAGATACCTCATCATGGTAATTTCCAATATTGAACTTTACCAGACATTGTTCATTTACCAAGGCTTTATGGTCCTTTTGCAACTAAGCAATTTGGTATGGATTTGAATACCTTCTTCTCTCGAACTACAACTTACTAACCATTTCCTCTGAAACAAGGTTATCAGTACTACCTCCATCAATAATAACATTGCAAACTTTACCTTCACACTTACATCTAGTGTGGAACAAATCATTCCTTTCAGTTGGTTCCTTCTCCTCACTCAACAAGGCTCTTCTAGTAACAAAAAACTCCCCTCTTTTTCCATCCTCAAAATGTGAAGACTCAACATCTTCATCTACATGTGCAACTCATGCATTACCCTCAAGTCTTCTATTTTTCCTTCTTTGGTGTTGAGGACACTCATAGGCTCTATGTCCTTCTTCTCCACATTGGAAAAAGGTTCCATGAAATCCTCCTCTTCTTGTTCGTCGCCTAGATCTTCCTCTTCCTCTTTGGTCTCCATATAATGATAGATACCAACACAAAAGATGTGAGACAAAATAACCCACTTTCAATTATTTTCACACTAGTAGAATTTGGTAAATAAATGACTAGGTGACTAAAACGTTTAGTCCCACCAACTAAAAATGACTAAATTCTACTCATTTTTTACAACTCAGCTATAAATGAGTAAATAAATAACTAATTTGGTTGTTGACTGAAAAATATTTAGTCACAGAAAAAATGATTAAATAGTTAGTCATCAAATCTAAATTAGACAAAAAATTTAAAAAACAAGTTGGCTAATTATTGGCATAATGTATTCATGCGCACAATGTATTGGCATGATTATTCACATTCATTGTAGATTCATTTGTCTCACTTGACCTTGATTCATTGATTCATTGTAGACCTCACTTCATTTTTTATCTTGGCATGAGGCATTTTGATCAATTTTAGTAGCTATTGGCATGGGCAATAAGGATTCAGAGAGAATTTGGAGACTTTTGAAAATGCGGGCAAGGGTAAGGAATTCAAAGTTTGTTGCAATGAATTTGAATTTTCTGAGGTCCTATGTAGTGAAGTCAAATTTGGGGATGCCCTCTACATCCAATTTAGAGGTAATTCAAAACCCTCATTACATTAAACAAAAATTTGAAACGCTCATTACATTAACACAAATTTGAAACGCTCATTACAATCTACTACTCTTAATAATATTCTATTGCTATTAATAATGTTCTTTTACAATCTTTCCACTATTCTGATTCATAATGTGTTTGAGCTAAATATAATAAGATTTGGGTGATAATGCCAAAATAGAACTTCCTCAAACAATTTTGATACATTTTCACTGCAAGCGCAAACAATCCTTGTGCAAAATAAACATGTCCTAGATTTACCCACACATCAGGCATTCGAAAAAAGATGTTTCCTGCAACAACTTCATGTACTTGTGTAAATATTTCCTATGAAATATCAAATTGAACCCTTTTAGCTAGAAAAATTTCTTCCTCATTTGCAACATAAACATTTCTTGGTCTCTGTGCCAACACTTTACAATAGCTGCCTAATTTGCAGCATAAAATTTTTCACTGCAAGTGCAAACTATCCTTGTGCAAAGTAAACATGTGCTAGATTTACCCATGCATCAGGCATATGAACAAATATTTTTCCTATAGTATCTTCTTACATACTTGTGTAAAAATTTCCTTTGCAATATCAAATAGACCCCTTTCAGCTAGCATAATGGCTACCTCATTTGTAGCATAAACATTTCCTGGTCTTTGTGCCAGCACTTAAGTGGCCCCCTTTATGACATTAATATCCTCTTGAGTTATTATTATACTCCTATTTTCCAAGAGAAAAATCCCCAAGGCCCATGGGAAATGAATGATGAGCATTTGAGTTTCAACTTGGTTTCATTTTGAAAAGGGGACATTACACTATACAAGATTTGTTTAACAATAGAATAATTTTATCCACCTATTTGGGATTGCAAAATAAAAATAGATGAATTAATCTATTTTCAATTATAGTTTCTTTAATCTAGAATATGATAGAAAGATAAAGCATAATACATTGAAGGACACATGAAATATTCTAAAATAAAGACTAAAATAGGTTGCCCATACAAAACAAGAAAGAGGAAAAACGAAAAGATAACGTACATATGATTCATTTGAGGTTTTTGATAAGATCTAATTTAACTATGTCAAATGGATTTGGAAGGGACAAAGAATATTTGATTGAATAAAATTTTGAGGTAGCTTATCCATCATCAATGTATGCATCATCTTCTCTTGGAATATGTTTCTACAATGCACCAAGCCTAGAATTGATTGGGGATGCTTGGAAACATGGAAATGAAGAAAAATGACTAGCTTAAAGAAAAATAAAAAATTAAAGTAGCATGCACAAGATGAGGAACCTAATGTTGCCATGGAAGATGAGGAAATAATATGAGTGGTAAGGCATGAGATTATGCAGAAAATGCCCAAGAGCTTCTTGCAGCTACAAGTCTAGAATAATTTGATGGTGGCAAGACAAAATCTCTAGTTTCAATAAAAATCATGGAGACATGCATACTCTGATTCTAAAGATGATGAACCATTACAGAAACAGAGTTCGAGAGAAGATTATCCATATGATGATGATTTCTAGGCTTCCTGAGCTTTAACCAAGCCTAGCTCCTATTTTCCAAGAGAAAATCCCCAACTCCCATGGGAAATGAATGATGAGTATTTGAGATTCAACTGGTTCCAAGAGAAGATGATGCATAAAATGATGATGGATAGGCTACACCAAAATTTTAGTCAATCAAATATGCTTTGTCCCTTCCAAATCCATTTGACATAGTTAAATGAGATCTTATCAAAAACCTCAAATGAATAATCTATATGTTATCTTTTCATTTTTCCTCTTTCTTGTTTTTTATGGGCAACCTATTTTAGTCTGTTGAAACTCAAATGCTCATCATTCATTTCCCATGAGCCTTAGGGATTTTTCTTTTGGAAAGTAGAAGCTAGGTTTGGTTAAAGTTCAGGAAACCTAGACATCATCATCATATGGATCATCTACTCTTGGAATTTTTTTCTGCAATGGTTCATCATCTTTAGAATCAGAGTATGCATGTATTCTTCATTATTTTTTTCAAACTATAGATTTTGTCTCGCCACCATCAGAGTCTTCTAGACCTATAGCTACAAGAAGATCTTGGGAATTTTCTGCATAATATTGTGCCTTACCACTCATATAATTTTCCTCATCTTCCATGGAAACATTAGGTTCCTCCATATAATAATCATAAGCCTTGTGGTCCTTACCCTTCTTATTTTTCTTCTTTTCCTTCTTTTGTTTCTTCTTAGACTAGGCAACCTCATCATCGTCATCATCCCTATCCTAACACTTACTCTTCCATAATTCCTTCACACATTCAAATTTCTCCTCTTTTTGCATCATCTATCGAAGCCTTTCCTCTTTCTTTCTCCTTTCCATCTGAATCCTTCGTTCTTCATCATCTTTTCATTTTTCTTCATCAGCCAAGATAAGTTGGCGTGCTACTTTAATTGTTCCTTTTGCTTTAAGCCATTCATCTATTTTCAGTTCCATGTTTCCAAGCATACATAAAGCATTTTATGATTTTTATCCACCTTAAGTGCATCCTCAATCACTTCTAGGCTTATTTGGATCTCATTCTGAGCCTGAGCCATGGCTACAAGACATAGATATGCATCCACATAATCAAGAAACTTGAACAATTTTAGCTTGTATCAAAGATTTTATTTTTCAGTATCATGTAGTTGTTCAAACAACCTAGAAAGATTAAATAGTGTTGTGACTTTATCCCATGGTAACTCAAGTGAAACACCACCTTCTTCTAGTCAATGGAAAAATTCCATATCCTTAAAGTGCATAGAAAAAATAGTAGAATTAGCACTGAGGCATTTATTTATCAATTCAACCCAAATGCCATTTCCTAATTCCTCCATAAAAGTTTGTTGAGCCAACTCTAGTTCATCAAGCTCAAAATATAGAACCCCAATTCTGTTTAACAATTCAATGGGTACTTCTTCTCTACTCTTCTTTAGAAGAGACTTTGTTGTCTTAGGAGAATCTAAGGCTGCACTAGGGTTTGTCGATATTAATAACTCACCCATCTTGATAAATGCATGGGCATCACATGGATCTATGTGAGTTTCCTTTCTTAAAATTTCCAAAGCCTTCTCTACCCTCCCTTGCTAATCATATATATGGCCTACAACTTTTAAGATCTCAAAGTTCTTAGGGTGGACCTCTAGAACCTTTTCAAAATTTGAGAGAGAACTCTTAAGATCTCCCAACTTCAATTGAACTTGTCCAAAAAATCCTATGGCCTTTGTCTTTCCTTGACTGATGCCATGTAGTAGCATCCAATGGTGTCATAATAACCTTTACCATGATAAGATCATGCAAGATTATAATATGAATGAGATTTCATGAGAGGGTGGTTAGTTGAAACAAGAGCTATCTCAATCAACTGTTCCACAAGAAAATGTTTCCCTATGAAGAAAAAATGGTTTGCTAAATGATTCAATGCCATTGCATAGTATGAGTATAATTCAAAGGCTCTACGCATATTTTAAATTCCTTCATGAACACTACCTTTTTCACTAACTGTGAGAATCCTACAATTAAAAAATGCACAAAACTAACCACGGAGATTTTCCCCCATTTCAAATAGCAAAATTTCTAAAAAAATGTGTTTAAAACCTGCAAAAAAAGCAAATAAAATCACGCTGATTTTCGTACAAAATAAAACCATGATACTATAGCTTGTTTCTTACTATTATGATTTGATATATTTTTTCCAAGCATCCATAGCTTGTTTGAAATCACCTGTTTTAGGCTTTTAGTCATAGAAGAAAGGCAGCGAACTATTTGATAAAATGCTTTGGTAGACATGTACAAAAAATGTGGTAGCATAGACAAGGCAATGAACTTTGGAAAAAATGCCTCAAAGAAATGTGGTCTCCTGGAATGCCATGAAAAGTGAATTTCTATGGATTGTCATGGCATTCCATCTCCATGAGACCACATTTCTTTGAGGCATTTTTTTAAGCAGTTCACTACCTTGTCTATGCTATTGCTTACTATTATGCTTTGATAGATTTTTTTCAAGCATCCATAGGTTGTTTGAAAGCATTTGTTTTAGGCTTCTAGCCATAGCAACAAGGCATTGAACTGTTTGATAAAATGCTTTGGTAGACAATATGTATGAAAAAGTTGGTAGCATAGACAAGGCAGTGAATTGTTTGAAAAAATGCCTCAAAGAAATGTGGTCTCATGGAATTCCATGACAACAAAATACAACTGACAACCACTCCTAGTTATTAGTTATGTAATGCAAAGTAATTGCATAACTGCTTAGGTTGACTTTGTAAAAACTATATTGTAATTGAAATTTTGTCATCTATCAACATCTAGCTATTAGTTATGCAACACCAAGTAATGATTTGAGTTAGAAATATGTGCAATGCAATGTAATCAACAATGTAGATGATTATGAAAAAATAATTGATACCAATTCATAATATACCCCTATATTCCTACCTAAAATACATAAAAAATATAATCATACACAATATTATCAACAAATAATTGAGACCAGAATTTGAGCACCAGATTAAATATTCTTGTCCATTGATTGCTTCAAATAGATATTGCAATATAACATAGTATCCTCATACATGCTTCTATAAATTCATATGATCATGATATCAAAATTCAGTCTTGGTTTCTCTTTTATAAGAGAAGCAACAAGCTTCAAACCATTACAAAATCTGGCATCTTTCCAAAATTCATGCCTCTTTATATAAACTAAACTAAGCATTAGTTTTTCTTAAAACATAAAATGGAGAAAGTAGATAACTAATGAAGTTTTTAACACTCGTGACACCATAGTGTGTTAATCTCCATAAGGCACCCATGATCACCGAAGATCTGTTCAAGATCCTTTCTCTATATTAGTGTATCGAAATGTGTGATTCTTCCATTGTGACAGCCCCAAGGCCTACTATTCAAGAGGAGGACCCATATACCTCTACTGCCACTCGTACATTGTATAATCATGTGGCCATTTGTATTCTTGAATTTTCAATATATTTGCAAGGTGAATCTTCCATTGGCTATCTAGTAATGCCCTACCATCCATGATAACCTTAGAATATCTAACATCCAATGCTATTAATCCATCCATGATTAAGTTGAACTTGTCAAGACTCAACTCACCATCCTTTTATATACGAGTGATGCACTGGAACACTCTGGAAAAATTCATTCTTCCATTCATTGAGGTCCTTCAAGTGGTCATCTTTCAATAGTTTTGGCACAAACCACTGATTTAGAGTATGAAATGAATCTATTCTTATTTTGATCTTTTGGTCCTCCGCTTGCATATATTGGAATTCATCTATAACTATTTGGCTATTTGTTCTATATGTTTTAATGTTGCAGGAACCTCAATACTCCTCTATAAGATTTTGCACAAGGTTACCAATGTGTGGTGTATGGGCTACCAGTTCTTAAAAAGGGGATCTAGTATAGGTAGGTGTGTTTTCATCTAATCAATTTCCTGTATCAATGAGTTGTAGCATTCATACACACTTTCCAACTTATCCACAATTAGCTTTATGCCATGCTTGAGGACCTTCTCTAAAATATTGCATATTTTCTTATTCACTCCTTCCTTACCCTCATTGTTGGCTTTCTTGAACTCTTCAATCTCCTGTCTAAGAATTCTCACTTGTTCAGTAGAAGCACTTTCTATATGAACTAGTGGAGTAGGAGGATGTTGGTATAAAATTATTTCCTTGTTCTGTGAAGGCCCTACTCCTTTCAATTGTTCCTTCAACTTCACATTTTCCATGAACAATTTATTGACTTCATCATTTAAAAAAAATTGTTCCTTTTCATACTCTCCCAATCTAGATTCCATCTCCTTAACTGAATCTCGGGTGAACATAACTGAATTCATTGTCAAGGTTGCATCTTATAAATTAGATGTATCCCTTAATGTTTTCACCATAGCTTTCACTTTCATTTCTTGCACTACATCTAGTAACCTCAGTTTTTGTGTACTCTTTTGTTTGGCCTAGAATGCCAAGGTTTCAATCTTAGGGTTATACCCTATGCCACTTACCCCTTCATATGATTCAAACTCAACAATCAACATTAGATCCTCCTATGTTCTCATTGATCAAATAAAAACATTTTCTTTAATTCTATACTAGGGACAATAAGTATATTACTTTTCAAAATCATCTCTTTAGCCTCTTGTGGGTTGACATCACTATTATCAATCCTTAATTCATTAAAATTTTGGGCTACTATCTAGTCATGCTGGGATTCCTCAGCTCCATTTTATTTATTTCAAGCCTCACTTCAAACTCTCTCATTTTCATCTTAATCCAAAAGTCTCTAAATTCAGGGCTTTTGATAAATTCATCATCTTCCAGGAACTTGTGAGTTGCAACTACTCTGTCATCCTCATGCACTTCTATTTCTCCTTATACCTCAATATTGGATCTAACTTTAGGCCTATGGGCTTTAGTTTCAAGCATAGGTTGGTCCACTTCAACATCATCCTTGAAATGTCTTAACACATTAACTACTTCTTCTATATCTCCAACCTCCTCACTTATTTCATAGAAAAAAAGTGGCTCTATCTCTTGTGTATTTTATTTTTGAGAAGGTGGTTGTTCAAGAGGTGATCCTAGAGAATCACAACATACTAAAATAGTATCTAAAGTTGGTTATGTAATTACAATACCACTCGGCCTTTTGGGAGATAATTTGGAAAGTATCCTCATCTCTATTGTAGTCTTTAATAATTCATGAAACTTATCAATTATCATATCAATCCTCTTGACATGATCTGCTTCCTCTAAAAAATAACCCAATAAATCATTATGCTTCATCTTTTTATATTCCTCAAGCCTTCTCATAACTTCCCAT
Source organism: Sequoiadendron giganteum (assembly GCA_007115665.2). Classification (NCBI taxonomy): domain Eukaryota; kingdom Viridiplantae; phylum Streptophyta; class Pinopsida; order Cupressales; family Cupressaceae; genus Sequoiadendron; species Sequoiadendron giganteum. The sequence continues at coordinate 38,215,230 of CM021110.1, forward strand.
TTTCTCCTCCTCTCATACACCTATTGAGGAGTGAAACAATTTATGATTACATATTCTTCATATTCAATCTAGTGAGTAACCATAGCCTTGGTAAGGATGGTGTGTCTTACAAAATTCATGTGACCCTCAGGGTCAAAAGCTCTTTCCTTTCCAGACTATAAAGAGTACCTTGATTTTAGATAAGTCTACAATTCTTCAAGTGTATCGGATCCCACTGGTAGTTCCCAACATGTCAAATTGGGTAGAAATGTACCCTTCCTTTATTTACTCATGACATCCTTTTCCATCCATAGAATCTGCCACATGAACTCTAAAAGGGATAATCGAAGGGGGAAAGACTCTGGCAGTATATGTGGGGCTTGTGGGCATCCATAAATCTTGATTATTGTGGTATCTGGTAGAAAAAAACAATCACAAAAGTTATGAGTAAGGCCTTGCTTAGGTTTCAAAGCTAAAGGTCTTAACAATTGTAGCACAAGTGTGTGTAGTCTTGGTGGTTGGTGGCCAATAACTCTCATAATTCTATGCAAATTCATCATGGAATATCACATAATTTGAATTATTACATCTAGTGTCCCATTTATAACACCATAGTTGCACTGGTAGCAAATTACCCTACTTGTCAATATGACCCAAACACATCCTTTTGGTTCATCTATCTTTATTCATGTATAATATCAGGTGGCACAACAAAGAATATTGCCTTAATATTATGGGGGATTTATTTTCCTTGACTTGCATAAATGCTTCATGCGACACTTTCTCAAGATATGAGGCAAAATCATATTCAATGTTCATCTCAAAGTTTTGGATCCTCATAGCCATCATCATTAAACTAACTGGCATTTTCTTTTCTGCATCTATCCAAAGTACTTGACAGAGAGAAATCTCATAGATCTAGAAATCTTATAGATCTAGTAATAGGATGATAACTCTGAGTCAATTATCAGATGAAATCTGCATCTATAAAAGCATTTGGGACAATTAACTTGGACAAATATAATGCCCATGGATTTGATACCGAAATCTTGCCCTCCCTTTTTTCATAAAAGTACCAAAATAGTTCCCATCTGGAGATAGGGATAAGGGCATCTCTACAACCATGAGCCACATTATTAAAAACATTCTTAAATCCTCTCTCAATTGATTTAGGGAGTATATCCATGATAGACTGGTGTAAGGACCTCTTTTTAACCTTAGATTCTTCATATTTAGTTTGAGGTTCTTTCTTCTTGGGTGACATGATGTCCTTTTTATTTTTAGGTTCTTTCTTCTTGGGTGGCATGATGTTTAACTATCTTACTTCTCCTAGTGTATCTAAAATGAAAAATTCCAAACAATCTTCTACTCGTAAAACTTAATTCACAAGAGTTATATGCACTTACCTGGGTTACGATGGTTGCAAAGCTTAACCTCTTCAAATTCCTAGCTCCTCACATGATTATTTTTGTAAATGAGTGCAAAGAGGATGTCGAATTCTTGGTTTAATGGCTTTTGAGCTCATTCATGTTGACATTAATATCAACTTTATGCCAAATATTTTTCTCATAGTTTGAGTTTGAACATGCACCATTGATTTTACAAAATCATATGGTTGATGTGATTCATGCATTTAATATCGCTTTATCACTACCACTTTCAATAACTGCCACATGATAGAGGGGAATAAATTGATATACTACACGCTTCTTTGCATTTCCTTGTGGGGTAGCAGTATCCTTAACTCTATACTGCAAGCTTGACTTGTTTAACCTGTGGTACTATGGTTTACTTAATGGTTACTACCATACCACATGATTTTTCACATCCTTCCATGATATAGTGGTTCATACCACCCTACTGCATGCCTTTATGATCTTCCTCATGGGATGGCGGGTTATTTCCCACTATACTACACCCTTCATTTTTCCTTCTCATCATATGGCATAGTTTATGATGTACTTAAATTCTCTCATACCGCCCAACCGCCCTCATCATAATACTTTTATGGTATGGTGGTAAACATCTTATGTTGTCTGTTACAGACCACTAGCCTACCAATGGTTCAGATTATTGTTGTGAGATCAGGGTAAGAGACTGTTAATGGATTTGGAATGTTTTTAGCTGGACATGCTTTTTCTTAAGTATATATATGATGATTTATGGATTTGTATAGGTATTTCAGTATCAATCAGACCTAAAAAAAATTTATGTTCAATAAAAAATAAAAAGGAATATAAGGGTCAAGGCTCGGGTCATGGAGCTCAAGGTTAATTGTGATGATGGAACTAGGATTTTTTTTTAAGTTCTAATACACCTAATGATGAACTAGACTATTTTTTTCCTTCATCTTGCTTGTGTTATATTTTTATGAGTTCTTCTCTTGTGAATATATCTGTAAGGAAATTTTTTTCTAATACCTGTAATTGTAAACATCTTCTTGGTTTTTGACTACAAATTCTGTTTAATCTATAAACTGAATTCTATTTTAATTTCCCATTTGCAATTATCAATGGATTGGAAAGTCAACAGTTATCAACTTATGAACTCAATAAATTTTTATTGATTCAAGTTGCTGATTTATAAATTATTGTTTATTTGGACTTCAAGGAATGAAGACAAGGATTGTAAGGCACAAATTAGATGATAGTGATCATAATCTTCAAATTCTAGAGATAGAATATAAGTGTGTGCATACTAAAAAAGTGGCCAAGAATAATGAATATTTTTTGAGTCTTGGTTTGAAAAGGTAAATAGTAAATCCACTAAGTAGTATATTATTTGTTTAATAGTGTTTCATCAAATTTTGTAGGCAAGATCTTTATGTATATAAGACATAATATGATATATATTTTTTGTTTTATAGGCAACAAAAAGAGTGCAAACAAAATGTGGAGAAAAAACAAAAGGAAAAAAAAAACAGTGCCACCATCTCATAGAAGCCAACGTTTTTGCGATTCAACAAATGCAGTTGGTGAAAATGATAGTTGTGATGATGTGCAGCCTCGTATAGTACATGGTGATGTGTAGCCTAATATAGCACATGGTGATGTGCAACGTGATATAGCACATGGTAATGTGCAACCTGATACAGCACATGGTGATGTGAAACCTCATATAGCACATGGTGATGTGCAATGTTGTGATGATCTCTTAGGACTAATTCTAAGAGAAATTATTGAAAAACATCAGGGAAAAGGAACAATAGGTTTGCAGATGCTTTTTTCAACATTAAGGAATGTGTTTAATAATGTGGAATCCACAGAGACTTGTATTGATCTACCTACTCATTCCACACCTGATGTGGGCAAGGAGCATGATGTTCCAGTTAATGAAAGTCATGAAGAGAGACTGCTTGCATCTCTTATGCCTCAAAATGCACCTGTTCCATCTAGAAATTTTGATGGAACTAGTGGATCAACCAAAAATATTGGTAGTGGTAATTTAGTAGAAGATATCGATGCTTTTGTCAAAATAAAAGGATTGAGTCAAGATTTGTACAAATCTATTGAGATGAATGTAAAAGAATAAAATAGAAGGAAAGAAGCCATTCTTGCTTGAGGTATCGAGAGATGGTGAGCCCATTGGGCCAAATGTTGCAAAGTGGGCCACTAAATTGGGTTAAGATGTAGGGCCCATTTGGATATTTTCAAATCAAATTTTGTAGAGCAAGATCCACGAGTTGTGGATAAGGTTATAAAAAAAATGGAAAATGATTTTGAGACTATTGGTGGATAAATCTCTAGAAAATATTACAAGAAAAGGATGAGAGTTTTGATGAAAAATTATAAATATAGTTGCAAAAAAATAATCATATTGGGAAAAGAGAGGTTCAACTCCAGTGTATCTCCCAAAGAGAGAGGCATTGAGAGAAAGTATGCATTTCAAAGAATATTTGGTAAAGATTAAAAGAGGCAAGAGAGAAAAAGATAATGGCTAGATATACATTTGGTAGAGGTGGGTTGCACAGAAAAATGGATAAATTTGAAGTAAGTGTATGGCTTTTTGGTTCAATTGACATTGTGTTATTTATTTTGATTTTTTATTGAACTGACTATAGGTTGAAATTGATATTGTATTTTAGATGGAAAATAGTAATAGAGAAGCAGGTGCAAAATATATTATCAATTATATGGCATTACAAGATGCTAGTAAATCTAAGAGTGGGATGAAGTTGAAATCTAGTTCATCAACAGAGATTTCGCAACCATATATTCAATGTCTCATAGGAGCCTTTGTAGATCATGTCAACTGATATGAACTAGGGTACCAAAAGGTAATGAGTTGCATATTAGGTCTCATTCAGCAAGTTACCCAGTTGGTTGAAACCATTAACTCTTTGGTTTCTGCATGGAATGAGCAAAAATCCATGGATTCAGATGAGGTAAGAGGATCTATTGATCTCATTTCTTCTTGTTTGGTAGTTATATATACAAATGCCTCTTAATTTGTAGATTATTGAAATCTGAGCATACAAGAATCCAACCCAATTTCTTTATTGATGGAGTGATCAAAAAAATGTTCTTTTGGACAAATTTATAGCTTGCATTCTTTACTTGACTATTGAATGCTTTGTATATTTTTTTGCACAATGGTTAAACCACATGCATAGCAATTTTTCAAAGCAATAGGAAAACAAAAATTCCTTCATGGTCTCAATAGATCTGTCGATATTGATAGTGATGAAGTGGAGAAGAATGCACAACACAATCATCTTAGTTGTCCTGAAGTTGAGGTAATTAATATAATAGTTGTCAGTTATCTATCCCAATATTTTGTCATTCTTCAAATATTATTTTGGAAAAAAATTTATAGCTTTTACATTCTTTACTTGACTTATATTAATTTTTGCATGATGATTAAACCACATGACACAAAGCAATTATATTAAAGGAGAAAAAGAAAAATTCCATGTCATAGAACTCTCTGCAAAGGTGTACAAATTAATGCCTACAATGACATTGATAGTGGTTATGATGATGAACTCAACGAGCATGCACATGATATTCATAGTGGTAGTCATGTTGAACTCGAGGTGAGTGTTATGAAACCACATGAAAGTACTATTCATGTAAGTAATGGTTGTTTTATTATGTAAATTATGGTAATCATTACCTATTTGATAGAAGCTAGACATTAGAATAGTAGTGAAGTGTAATTAGCTAGTATACATAGATTATGGAATTAAGGGATAACATATAACTTACATATGGAAGCTTAGAGCTTAGTTGTAACAGAGTGTTTTATAAAATCACATACACAAATTGATTTGTTCCAAGACATAAGACATTACACACAGCTGTCAAAAAAATATAATGTGTAATTTTTTTTTTGCACATTTATTGATAGACTCCAAGAAGGGGATACAAATGAGATGTTTGATCCACATGATGGTGCTGCTATGGGCATTGGGAGGATTCAATCACTATCTATTGTACATGGAGTCAAATTGAAAGCAATGAGAGATGCAAATGTGTGTATTTTATAGGTCTCAAGTAACATACCCCTTCCTCATCCAAACAAAATAGATGGAGTTGGCCACCTGAAAGAGAAACTAGGGACCTTCACATGATAGCCACTAGAATATTTGAAAAAAATCATAGAGAGTTAGTCGTAAGTGTAGAAGAGAAAAAGAAGGGTGAGAAGTAGCAGAGTGTGGAGAGTGAACTTGCAAACCGAGAATGTATTGAGCCTAAATAAGTTGAACCCAAACAAAAACCAGAAAATATTATTTGGGTGTACATTTTGTGAGTAGAATAAAAAATGTTCTAGATCTTACTACACCTATAATGTAAAACCCCTTGATTATGTTTTTCTCTTTTTGTTTGGGTTCCACTCTTTCAAACTATTGCATTATATAAGAGGGGATATGTTGTGTAAGCAGTAGACATAGAGAACATCGGTACAAAAAAATAAGTAAATACAAAGCATATAAAGAGGTGAAGAGAAGA